>JAKSZT010054576.1:13411882-13495418 GCA_026826555.1 Tolypeutes matacus
CCTTCCTGGATATTTTAGTTTAATTAGGGAAACAGACATTAAAAAATGACCACACAAATGCATGTGTATTACAAACTGGAATAAATGTTATATAGTAGAAAGTAAAGGTTCCCCTGAAATCAGCTCAGCTTAAGCTCATCTGAGGAATGACAAGGGGTTTTGCAGGACAGGAGTGAGAACAGGGTGTGCAGCATGTGGGAAAGCCTTAGACTGAAGCCTGTTCTTCCAGGGGCTGCAGGAGGCTTGGGAGGCTGCTGGCACGATGAAGCATGGGGGGAGTTGGGGATAAGGATGATAAAGGATGAGGCCAGAGAGTGAGGCAAATGAGGCCCTGAAGGCCATTGGAAAGGTGTCCACTCAACCTAGGTGCAATGGGCAATCCTTGGAGCATTGCAGCAGCAGAGCAACACAGTTCAAAGTACACAGCCTGAGAGCTGCAGGATGGAGAATCAGCGGGGGTGGCAGAACAGAGGTGAAAAGATAAGTTATGAATGCATTGCCATAATCCACACAAGAGCTGCTAGAAGAGGAGATAGAGAGAAATGGACCAGTGTGTGATATTTGGGCAGTAGAAATGAAAGCTCTCCATACTGGATGAGATCTGAGAATGAAAACTGACCTCTTCCAAAACAAACAAGACCGAGCCAGCCCCAATCATGCCAGAAGGTTCTCATACTAGTAAAGATGATGACGGTAATAAGAGAGTTAATATTTAATGAGCACCTACTATGTATGTGCCAGGTACTTTGCTATGTGCTTTATAGGCATCATCTCATTTACTAGAACCTCTGACATTTATCAGATGGGAGAAGTGAGGCACAAAGAGGTTTGAGTGGCATGCCTATGGTCCCCTAGCCAGCGCCTGATGGAGCCAGGGTTCGACTCCAGAACCCCACAGATTAAAGTCCCATGGTCTTAACCACCTTCCAAGCGGTACAATTTCTGCAGTCCTTGAGTTCACAAGGACCTGGCCCAAAGTACTATGAGCCAGGGAGCTCCAGAGTAGACACCTTCCAGGAGAGGAACCCCCTAGGGCCACAGATGTATAAATAAAGATTGGAGGCTGAGCCCCACTGAGTTGCTGAAGTCTTTTATTGCTCTACAAATGCATTATTAATCAGCCACTGGGGCCCTCCCTATAGAGTCTTTTAAATTACAGTTAAGTTCCTTGATAGCATTCCCTGCACAGCAACAGTGAATTTTCTGTATTCACAGCAATAAACAAAGGGAGGGAGGGAGGGATAACCGGTTAAATGCCATTTGAAGTCTAGGCTGAGAAAGGGACGGCAACAGCACCTCTAAATTTTCTGGGTCCTCCAATGCAATGCCAATAACGTCCTGAAACAAACAGTTCTGTCAGGCCAGCGGCAGGAGCCCACACTGCAGTTCCCTCAGGTCACCTTGCCAGGGCCCTCCCTCCTGGGAACTTTCAGCGTGAGCCGGGAGGCCTAGGGGAGCACTGGCAGGGACTTGCAGCTTGCTTGGGAGGCTCTTGGGACTTCCAGGTTATGAGAGCGTTGACTCCTTCAGGAAGATGGTAGAGGAGGAGCAGCAGATAAGGACCTGCGCTTCTGCAATTCTCACCCCAACCTAATGCAGCTGAAAAGGTAGAGTAGCCGGCCTCTGTTTTGTAAATAATGTTCATTGGAGCACAGCCACGCCCATTCAGTTCCATGTTACCTTGAGAGTTAGCACCCTGACCTTAGGCCCTTGCAAACCCTTGTACAGAAAGTTTGCCATTCCCTGCCATGAAATAAAAATCAGGTCATGCTCCTTTTCCTGCTCAAAACCTATCAATGGCTCCCTATTACCCTAGGATAAAGGTAAAACGCCTTTTCCAGACCTCAAGACCCTTCCAATAGAGCCCCTGCCTAATGCAGCCAGTCTTATGCCTGCACATTTCCCTGTGTGTGTAGACCTGGAACAAATCACCCAGCTTTACTTAGTCTTAGGATCCTAGTCTGTAAAACGGGGAGAACGAAAGAGCCTATCCTCACTTGGTTAGAGGGAGACTTAAGTGAGACAAAATGCTTTCAGAAGAGCTCAAGTTTACGGGGCACTTCCTGGGGCGGGCCTCTGCTTTAACAGGCAACACAGATCATCTCATTCATTCCTCACAACAGCCTACAAGTCAGCTATTATTCTCATGGGCGTGACCATTTATGGCTCACACTAGGAAACTGGTAAGAGGGAAAAGGGGAGCTCTTGATAACTGCCGTGGGACAAGCAGCATGAATCGGGACTGTCCAGGGCAAACTTGGATGCCCACCGTCACCCCCATTTCGCAGAGAGGTGATGCACCAACTGCCAGCAGGTGGCACAAGCCCAGGCTGGCGGACACTGAAGCTCCTGCCATTCTGCCCAGCTCTTCTGTACTATAGCACACGGCTCGGCAACAAGTCAGCAATCGAGACACAGTGTAGGGCGGTGATCGGCTCTTGGAGCTGGGAAGAGGGGTCTTCCGGGGAGAGGGGTCAGCAAGTGCTGAGAAGGCAGAGGGGTGAGGTGGTGGCATTCCACGCCCAGGAATGAGACTGGAGATGCCGACACACCCGTGCCGAAGGCTCTCCCAGGGAGGCAGATGCCCCAGCCTCAGGCACACCACCCTGGCACTGCCTGGAATGGGGTTTCTTGACCTCTGTACTATTGTGTGGACATTTGGGACTGGATAACTGTGTGTGTATGTGTATGTGTGTAGGGAGCTGTTCTGGCTATTGTAGGACACTGAGCAGAATCCTTGGCCTCTACCCACTAGATGCTGTTCCAGTTGGAACAAACAATAATGTTTCCAGACCTTGCCAAATGCCCCCTGGGGGCACAATCACCCCCTTGAAGCCCCTGGACAGGAGACTGGAATGGCAAAATTGGAGGGGAAGGGGTGGTGGATGGGACATTCTCAAGTATGGTCCCTGAGCAGCTGTGGCAGCATCCCTTCAGAGAAATGTCATTTCTTGGGTCCACTTAGACCTACTAGATCAGAATCTTTGGGTGTGAGGCCCCAGAATCTGTATTTTAAGGGGCCCTCCTGGGATTATGGTGCAAGCTCAAATGTGCAAACCACCATCCTTGGTCATGGAAGAGAAATGCTGGAGTCTCAGAAGATAAGGGACTAAGAGTTGTTACCCACCTGAAACCTGATACGTTTCCTTGGGAAGAAAGCAAATCTCCATGTGGAAAATGAGGTTGTGTGGAAGCTTCTGACATCCTGTTTGTGAATCATCCAGGACAGAAAGGCATGGTCATAGCTAGCATGGCCAACCTGAGGGGTAATTTGACGGTATCAATCAAAATCTAAAACGGGCAGGCCTTCTGACCCACCACTTCCTTTTCTCGGATATGCCCTGGCAGCCAGTCTCAGCTGGGGTTCCCCAAGTGAATTAAGCCCTAATGATCTGAGGTCTCTACTGCATGTCATAAATTAACTTTTCCCCAGGCACCTAATGGCCATCGATACGGGAATGGCTAGTTAAATGGTAGTGTATCCATACTACAGAGTAACAGTCAGCTGTTAAGAAGAATTATATAGGTCTCGACCTTCTGATGTGGATACAGGTCCCAGAACTTGATAAAAAAAAAAGCAAGTTCTAAGAAGTAGACGTCCGTTTTATATAATTTATGAATTCCCTAAAACCAAACTCTCTATATTTTTGCAAGATTCAGAGTTAAGCAACGGTTTCATATAATTTATGAATTTCTCGTCAGGAAACCAAACTCTGTATTTTTGCATGTGTTGGATAAATAGATTGAAATAAACAACCTGTTCGCAGCGGTTACCTCTGAGAGGAGACTGGTCAAGCTGGATTTCCACTCTGCCCGTGGAGTTTCTCTTTTTTAAGCTAATGAGAATGTACACAGTACCACTTGGGTAATGAAAGAAATTATAACAAGCCTGCTTTATGCATTATTTGAGCAAGTTTTAAAATTTTTTTAAAAAATGGTGCTTTCCATCCCATTATCTTGTCTTCTCCCCATCTTCCTACTTGGGTAGCTGGAAACATTAGCAGAGATGTTCTTGGCAGTCTCCCAGTTCCTCAGACAGGTTTTTTTTACTCTCTCTGTGCCATGCTCCGAGGTGAGCTATTAATTTGTGCTTTGTGGCTCAGCCTTGATTCTGATTTTAGGGCAACATAAACCCTCCTCAAAATTGTGAAGAGCAAATTAGTTTACTAATTTCGCCATTAAGAGTTTATTTCAACCGTCTGCTAATCAATCACCATTTTCCATGTTTATCTCCTGTTCAATTTTTACCACAGGGTTCTACACACATCAATTTGCCTGATGCTCTTCCTACATATGTTTTAAATTACTTTATCATTGTATAAATTTCACAGCCATTAAAAGGCTCTAATACCAGAATGGCTGACATGGTGTTAAAAATTGGATTCAATTCCACGGGGTAATAAATTGTGACCTAAATCCAATCTCTCATGGGTGACTGAAGGATACAATGAAAAATTATTGCTTTGTCATTTTTACACTAACACAAATATACCACGGCAACTAGAGACCTGCAAAAGAGTGGTGCACAACCACAGTGGGCTACTTTTCACCCAAGGCGATGGATGAGGGTCCCAGTTAGGCTCAGTCCCCCTGCGAAAGCTGAGAACATGCTCTCTCTGCATGGTGAGAAAGCTAAGCTGCGCAAGCCTTCCTTTGGGCAGAATGCAGCTGCTGCAAGAGGCAGCAGGCAGAAGTGGTTAAGCACCTGTCTCTGGCACCAAGGTCTCTAAGCTAAGAGCCTGGGTCTGCCATGCATGAACTGTGTGGTTCCAGGCAGGGTGTCTCCTTCTCTGTGCCTCAATTTCCTGGACTATCAAGTAGAATTGTTGTAAGGAGTGAATGAGTTAATGTGGCTAAAGTGCTTAGAAGAATCCCTGTCCCTTGGCAATCCCTGTTTCAGAGTTAAGTATTATTATTTAGCAGGTTCTTGTTCAGAAACTTCAGCCCCACTGGAGAGTAATGAACTGCTGGAGAAAGGCCTTAGCTACCATTCCCGTGCATTTTCCTTTATCTTTGGAGAAACTAGATTAGTCATTCGACAAAATTTTACTTGCACATTTACTAAAGGCATAGCAGAGAGGCTAAGACATGAGCTTTCAAGTCAGACAGAACTGGGTCTGAGTCTGGGCAAGCTACTTGGCTTCTTTAAGCCTCAGTTTCCCCATCTGTAAAATGGGGTTAGGGAACACACTTTTCTCCAAGGCTCAATGATAGTATATGGAAAGTGCTTAGCTCTGGGCCTGGCATTCAGGAAGTGCCTAATAAATGTGAGCTCTCATGCCAGGTGCCAGAGCTATAATATGAACACCCTACAAAGACTGGTCCTTGCGGCTACAGATGACTCTCTGGCAAGTACAGTAAGATGTGATGTGTGCTCCAGCTGAGATGCGTTAGGTGATTTGGGAGTCCACGGTCAGGGCACCTGGCAGAGACTTGGGGAGGCAGGTGTGGGGAGAGGGAGTCACAGAGGCTTCCAGAAGGAAGTCCCGTTGACATAAATGTTTAACCCTTGACTACCAGGTTATTTGAGAGAGGAGGGAGAGCAAGCTGGTTTTGCTGGTTTGCACAAAAAGCTGGTGACTAGAAAGTCATTTCATTTTAGTGCTGGGATGCAAATTTTATCAGCAAGTCTCGAAGCAGGCCTTACCTGGGCTCTCTCCTTCTGCAGGATGTCTCTGTTTTCGGAGCCCTGGTTAGGTGACACACACCAGCTGCATCCCAGGGAAGAAACCACTTGCAAATCAAGAGCACTGTGGTCCGTTCTCTGGGACTCAAAGTGCCTTGTGCAGGCAGTCCCGGAGGCTGAGAAAAGCATCAACTCAGCCCTGCCCTGGAGGCTTCCGGAACCACAACAAGCTGCCAATAGAGAGATGGCCTGTCATTGATTTGTAGCAGGTGCTTGGTAAATATTGGCTGGCTGAATGAACAGAATAATGAAAGGATTCACAAATATAGTATTTCATTCAGTATCGGGAGGACAGCAGCGGAGGTGTTTACGCAAACCCATTCTGGAGGTGAGAGCAGGAGCTCGGAGCAATCAAGTGCCTGGCCCGGGGGTTTTTCAGCTGACTGAGTGGAAGAGGGGATCACAGGTCCTCCAAGTCCTAACCCTAAGTTAGTGAAAAGGCTGGGGCACAGGGCTGGAGGCATTGAGGATTTCTTTTCATGGCCTGGATATCAAGAGGACAATGGTCCATCCAACAGGAGGTCAGGCCTCCCAAGGGTATACAGCCTGACTCCACGGCTAAGAGCCAGGGGGCTTCTCCTTGACCCCAGAGGACCCTGTGGTCGGGGCCCAATGGTGGAAGAAGCATGATCTGGAGAGAGGCCAAGCGACCTGTGGCCAGTCTCAGCCATTCTGAGGACTGATCTTCCCTCTGCTCTCCAGGGACCTCAGTTTGGTCCCAGGGGTCACCTCTGCTCCACTCTTCTTGTGCAAGGCAAAGACACTGATGATCTACATCCAGAGATCTTAGCAGATCTGGCTGGGAAGAGGACAGGCTGGCCCACTTGTCATACTCAGAGCTACACCGGAGGTCCTTCCAGCAAACTCTCTATACCTCCTCCTACCTCAGGGCCTTTGCACGTGATATCCCCTTAGGCCTGGAAGCGCCCCCCCCCCTAACTCCTACCATCCTCCCAGCTCTCAGCTCAGTGTCAAATGCGACCATGTGTCTCCACAGTAGCAGTGATCCCTCTTGCAATTTTACATTTCTTTTTGTGATCATTTGATTTATGTGTCTGCCTTCCTACCTTTAATAGGCAGGAAGCTCCACAGGGACAGGGATTCTGTCTGGTTTCTCCCTAAAAGAATCCCCCAAGCCTAGCAGAGTGCCTGCCATAGACAGAGGGTGCTTGAGGAATGACTGCTGAATGAATGAACGTTGAACGGAGCTGGCGACAAATATTTTCCAACCTCCAGTTGGCGGCTGTGCCGTGCCCAGGACAGCCCCGCTGGAGAACCTCCGAAAAGTTCCAGTCCCATCACTTTGTGCACACAGGCCTCTGCCTAATGCCAGTGCAGGGGAAGCTACAAGCTATGGCATCTTCTTCTCCAGCGCTGCGTGAGGGTCTTCGACGGAGAGCACAGAGGTGAGCACGATAGAGCTCTCACCTCTGAAGGTCAAGGGCAGACTCAGAGAACAGTAGAGAGCTCGGGCTTCACAGGCCAGGTACCAGCTGACAACATGCACTTCCGGCTTGGAAAACAGAGCCACCTGCTCCACCACCAACCTCAAGCCCCCATATATTTCAGGGGTCCCCTAACTGCTCTCCCTGCTTCCACTGTCATCCCTACAGTCTACCGTCAACCCAGCAGCCAACACCATCCTGTGACACACATCAGATCAGGACCCTTCACTGCTCAGAACCCTCCGGGGACTCCTTTACCTCCCTCAGGATAAAAGCCAGATTCCGACTGGTCCCCAAGGGTGGCACAGTCTGCCCATCTCCTGCTCCAGCTGCATGGCCTCTGAGCTGCTTCCCATCAAACCCCAACACACTGCAATGCAACACCTTCCTCCCAGCTCTCCACGGCCCACTCCTGGCTTTATAATTCCCTAGGCACTTATCACATCTGGCCTAGGCTGTATTTTACTATTCTGGGGCCAACTGTCTGTCTTTCCCTTCTAGAACATAAACGGCACAAAATCAGTTAGCTTTGTTTTGTTCACTGCTGTTTCCCCAGCACCTAAAACAGTGTCTGGTCCACAGAAGGCTGTCAATAAATATTGATTGAATGAAAGAATAAGTGGACGAACTCACTATGTCAAAAGATTGGGAACCCTGCCATTCCGGGGCAGCTCAAATTCTTAGCAAGTTCTTCCTCAATGAGATCAAATCTATCTCCAAGTACGTTTTGTCCATTGCTCCATTTGGGTCATTCAAAGATAGTTCAACCCCAGGGAGGTCCCTCTGACTTCCTTGCTTTTTCCCTTCACCATGCATAAGGTACTTTGGACCATGGGCTTCCCTGGGTGTTGCCTGTCTCTCCCCCCACCCCAGGCTATGAACTTGTCTCTTTTTCGGCACATCCCAATATTTAGCACTGTGCCTGGTACAGAAGAGCTGCCCAATACTCATTTGATGAATGAATGAAATCAGTGAACTGTATTTAAAAAGGCTAATGGGAAGAATGACATACACATTTCCATGGGCATTCTTGGAGTTCTCCTAAATTCTCACTGAGCTGCTAAAAAAGCAAGAAAGATGTAATAGCAGGGATTCACTCACTCATCTAGCAACGGATAAGCACCAAGTGTCCAAGACGATGCAGGTGCTAAGATAATCCTCGATTCTGCTCTGATTTCTCAAAAAGAAACTTGCCAACTTTAGTACCCCCTTTTCCAAAACCCTCCCTCCAGCCTCAAACAAAAGGGAAGCCGATTAGTCAGGCTCTCCACTGAGCTGCTTGGAGCAGCAGTCCACAAATGCGTGGTTATAAATACACTCCCAAATCCCCTTGTCTATAGAGGTCATTGGGAGGGGTGGGGGGGGGGGGGGAATCCATCTAACCCTGATCCTCTCGTCAAAAATATGCTCTGCTTGGGAAGTGCTTACTCACACACGGTGTCCAAAAGGGTGTGTGGATGACACCGGGAAGGGCGCCCGGCCCTCTCCTCCAGGGGCTGGGGTTTGCTTTCAGGCTTGGCAGTTCTGGAACAGACACACCCTAACGACAAGTCTTAGAGTGAATGGCAGAGCTCTACAACAGAACTTTCCTGAGGGAAAGGGAGGGGGTGGAGATGGAGGTGGGAGGAGGTGAAGGGGGCATTGCATGATATTTCCCATAACTACCTATTTAGCGTTCTCAAAAGCCTCGTGGGTGGCAGCTGGCTTTCTTTATGATTCCGTGACTGGGAACGGGGTAAAAGAAACCCACAGTGCTTCAGAAGGGAAAGGCAAAGCGCAGTGGGTCTGTTGGGACTCACTTCCCATGGGAGGTAGCCATGGCACATAGTAGGGGCTCAATAAATGTTTGCCCAAAGATCAGGCTTGAGTGGTCTTTGTGTCCAAGAGAAAGCCATGAACCCAGATGACCAACTGATGGTCATGTCATCCCCATCGATCCGCTGGCCAATCCCAGTGACTCTGTCCCTACACAGGGCCTGCATCTGCCTGCTTCTCACTGCTGCCATCTCCCCTCCCTGGGAGTTACTGCAAGACCCTGCCCAATATCCCCATTTCTGCTTCTTGCTGAAAGTTAAACCAGACCATGTGACAACACTTACAACCCCCCCCCCCAGTGGCACGTATCTCAGTTAAAACAACATCCAACCTCCGTGCAGTGGCCTGCCAGACCCCACTGGATCTGACCCCTTTTCCCTCTGCTCCAGCCACACTGGCCTTCTCACTGCTTCTGGAAGCTTCCAGACAATGCCAGGCAGCCTCCGGCCCTAGGACTTTTTCTCAGCTGTCCACTCTTCCCCAAGACCGTCCCATGACGCGCCCCCTCGCTTCTCTCAGATCTCTGTTCCCCAGAGAGGGCTTCCCTGGCTACTACCTGCAGGAGCTCCCCGCTGCCCCGTCCTCTGACCCTGCTTCATTTGCCATCCTAGCTCCGATCTCAACTGTACACTGGAATGTAGGTCTCTTCATCTACCACCTCCCGTCTCTCCTAGCAGGACAGAAGCTCCACGAGGGCAGGGCCAGTGTACCGCAGGACACCCTAGGATCTCCATTCATCTTATTGATAAGGACACAGCACCCAGAGCTGTGCAGGGCAGTCACGGCTTTATTTCCATTTCCTAGAACTGGGTCAGCAAACTATAGCCCAGAGATAAAATGTGGCCCGTTGCCTATTTTTGTATGGCTCACAAGCTAAGAATGGGGCTCACATTTATAAATGGCTGGAAAAAAAATCAAAAGAAGAAGAATATTTCATGACATGGAAAAATTATGTAGGAAATTCACCTTTTAGTGTACCTAAGTAAAGTTTTATTGGAACACAACCACTGCGGTCATTCCTTTAAGTTTTGTCTGTGGCTGCTTTCATGTTTTCTGTTGCAGCAGACACCATACAGCCTGCAGAGCCTCAAATATGTGCTAGCTGGGGCTTTGCAGGAAATGTCTGCCGAGTCCTGGCCGTGAGCATTGCCTGGTACAAAGAGGATGAGCCATGCATGGGGTCTGCTGGTTTTTTCTGGACTTGTTACAATCAGTCTCCTTCCCCTTCCCAGGAAGCCCAAGGAACACCTTGGAGGCAGGCTCCATCCAGCCCCAATGAATCTTTACTGGCCGCCCTCTTACCTGTGCCTTCCTCAGCAGGAGACAAAACCAGGATCTGACAGGATCCTCTGCAAACTGGCCTTCCTCAAAGCAAATCGGCCCTACCCACTTGGCCAGGCTTGGTCACACCACCTCCATCAAGTCCTCACAGCTGTTGCTCATTTTTCTTGTCATTGGTGATAAAAGCAGAAGATCTGGGAGAAAGCAGTGTCTCCAGCTGGCAGATGGGGAAACTGAGGCACATGCCCCAAGGCACTCAGGGTGGCCGGGCTGACACCCCATCTCCATTTCCCCCCCGTGCCAGCCTGCCCCACTGTCTAGAAGCCGGTCCCTTACACGGCGGCATCACCCCATTGCGCCGGGGTGAGGGGAAGTGCAGAAGACAGCCTTCCCACAGCTGGGAGTGCCATCTGCCAGCCTCTCCCACAACCATCCCCGTCCAAAAACCCACTTAGCCAGGGCCTCTGGCCTCCTGCAAAGACCGATGGGTAAATATGGTTTGTGGTGTCCACGCACAGTTGCCCTTCCATCGGAACCCGTTTTGCTTTCCCTGATACATGGTTCCCCAGGCGAGTACAAATGCTGTCGGTCCTTGCCATCCTGCAGCCAGTCAGCGGAGGGAGGGCACAGAGGGCACTCCTCACTCACCATTCATTGGAGATCCTCCGTCTGCACTTGGCTGAGCTTGGGATCCAATGACAGTGACCACCCCCACCCCCACTCCCTGCGGATGGCTTTCCTTGGCCTCCCCACATTTTCCACCTCTTGCTTCTTCACCTGGACATCTGATATGCAGACCTGCAAGCCACTTAGAGCACTTCCCCGGCTTTACCTGGCACAGAGAAAGGCTAGGAAGTGCAGGAGAGGCTGGGACAGCCAGTGGAGGGGTTGGGGGCTGTTGGAGGGGCTTCTCGACATTGAGTTGATACAAATGTAATGAGGCAGAAAAAGTTGCATTTGCCTAGCAGCTGGTGGGCTGAACAGTCTTTAGTGGGAAAGACATTCTGCCTACAGGAGGGGAGAAGGCGAGCTCCTCGTCCAGGGTTGGGGTGTCCCCTATGGGCAGGGCTTCTAGAGAAGGGGGTGATCTGGAAAGGCTTCCTTGAGGATGTGGCATTGAGGCTGAGATCTGGAGAGGGAAGAGAGGGGATAGCCAAGCAAGGTGGGGTGGCATGGGGGTTGGGGGAAGGTGGAGGGGGCGGGGAGGAGCACGAGAGAATGTCCTGAGGTGAGCGGGGCGACATCTGATGAACGGTGGGGGCATCCCTGTCGAGGTAGCCCTCTCACCCTGCCCTCCCCTCAATGCCCCCTTCATTTCTATCACTCCTACAATCACCACTGCTAACAGTGGTGAAGGACTTGATATGCATGACCTCATTTCGGCCAACAACCCTATGAGGGTAGGGGATGAGTGCTTGCCCCCATTTTACAGATGGGGAAACTGAGGCCCCTGTGAGCTCAGAAATAAGCTTCTTGGTGGCCGCTCCCGGGGCAGGTGTTAGGTTCACCTGCAGCTCCCTGCTTCCCTGATGAAAATAGGGCTTGTGGGATGGGATGAAGCATGTAGCTTCCTCTCACCTCCTTCCAAGCTGCTTTCTCCAGGATGCAGACAAATCACAATGGCAAGGAATGTGCACTCTTCTCCCCAGAAAGCAAACCTCCTGGGCTTCTCGACTCTACCTTTTCCCTGAGTGGTGTTGGGGTGAGAGGACAGGCAGGGAGGGAGGGTGGGAGGGGCAGAAGCCCTTTATAGTTCACATTCAAAACCCCTCCCTTGTCTCAGCCACTTCTGGCATAATAGTGGCTGAAGCTCGGGTGATGCTGAGTTAAGCAAATGACAAACACAGTATGTACATCCGTGTATGTGTGCGCATGCACAACATATGTGCATGTTTACACATACATCAAATGTCCCTCCTCTCCCCGCCTCCGATTCCTCATTTAGCAGAAAAGAAGAGGACCACTGGGTCGAAGCTGAAATCCCTCCTAAGCAGAGGGAAATCCGGGTGTCATGGTTTCCAAAGAGGGAATACAATCTCCGTATGGGGTGTAATTACATCTTAGCTTTCTGCAGAAGAATAGTTTATGGCTTAAATGCTATTAATTGTAAGCCGTTTTGTTCCACGGGAAGTTGTTCATTGATAACTACCCAATTAGGGTTATTTTGCAATTAGTCTATTCACAGTAAATTTATTGCAAAAGGGGGAGGCTGTGGTGCAGCAAATTAAAGCATTGCTGGGTCTGGGTGTGCAATGGCTCTTAAATGCCAATCGTATTAACCAGCTCAGAGGGCCTGGGAGGGTGGCGCCACCTTAGCTGATAGAGCCTCAAAGACCCCCAGCAAAATCACACTGCAAAACCACAGCTAGAGATGTCTCGGCAGGATCAGGAGATGCTTGGGAACTCCTGTCCTAAGGTGACAAGAGTTTAATTAATTCATTCATTAATTTTCTGTTTGCACAATGGTGGGGCAGGTCATAATAGCAAATATCAACATAATGGATAGTTTTAACCAAGTTCTGTTTTCAGTATTTGGCCCTCACAAACCCTCTGGGAGAGATGTGATTATGCTCAGCTCCCCTTAACAGATAAAGAAACAGAGGCTCAGAGAGATCAAGCCATGTGCCCAAAGCCCCACAGCTTGCTCAGGGAGATTTGGGTTTGAACCCAAGTGGTCTGGCTCCACAGCCATGCTCTTAGCCGCTGGCAACCCCGGTTTCCGCCTCCCTCACCACGGCCTGCCCTTCTCCATTCCAACAATACAACAGCCAGCCAGCCAGCCAGAGAGACCCAGTCCACAGGCGGCAGGACATGTCCTCGGTCTGACAAAGTGAGTGCAGTGGAGCCTTTTGCCTCCTCAAGAGGTACAGGCTTTCGGGAAAGGAGGCAGGCTCTGTAGCCAGAGTTCAAAAACCTCTTTCTACTGGCCACGTGCCTCTGGCCTATCACAAAACCGATTTGAGCCTCAATTCCCCCATCTCTAAAATGGGCCCACAGCAGCCCTACCTCACAGGGCTGGTGTGAGGAGCCCATAGGATAAGGCACACCAACCGAACATAACTAGAATACAGTATTAGTACAAAGCAGAGATCAGCAAGCTATGACCCGGAGGCCAAACCCAGCCCACTGCCAACGTTCATAAATTAAGTTTTAATGGAATACAACCAAGAGTACTTGCTCATGGACTGCCAATGGCTGCTTCCGTGCTGCAACTGCAGAGCTGACCAGCTGTCACAGAGACCTCGTGGCCCGCGAAGCTTCCAGTATTTGCTCTCCGGCCCTTTACAGAAAAAGCATGCTAGCCCCTGGTATGCAGTAGGTGCCCAAAAATATTCTGATGGAAGGGTATTCAACTCGGACCTCCATCCTAATCTGCCAGGTGCTGTTTCACAAGCGATTTTGAAAACGTCTCATTCCACTTAATTATTCTTACATGTTACGGTCCAACTCCAAGATACAGAGGCGACCACCCAGACTGCCTAGACAAGGGTTAAACTGCAAGGGAGAAGAGAGTCTTTCCATTTTTAAAAGACTTTTAAAAAGGCATATTGTAGAAATTCATGTTTGCTATTAAAAACTCGGAAAAAAAAATCCTGAACAAGTTGAATAAAAAGTTAAAGTTGTCCCGCATACCTCTGCTGGGTGCCCTTCCTTCCAGCCCTCTTTTAGTTTGTGATCACGTCCTACCTGACCCAAAGCCTCCATCTGTCATCAGGAGCAAACAGAGAGGCATGCGTTTGAAATGAGAAGGCCTGGATTTCAGCTCACGTTGAGCCTCTAATTAACTGGGTGACCTTGGATAAGTCTCCCTGCCTCTCTGGGCCTCACATTCTTGTCTGTCCATTGAACAAACGGAATTACAATTTCGCTAGGGGTCTTTCCAGGCTCCCTGGCCTTGGGGCTAATTCTCACGGTGCATGCCCCTTCTGCATCAAGGGAGATGGGGAAACTGAGAATCTGCTTGGTTTCAGGAGACCACAAGGCAAAGCCTTGCCTGGCCCTCGAATTTGCCAGTGTCTGGGGAACTCCTGGTTCTGCAGTTCTCACCTGATTCTCTGAGCTACTGTCTAGACACTTTACTGAGCTAGGGAGCCTCAGTCTACACCGAGGAGGACCCACCGTCTCTGAAGTGGGCATATCCCTGGACCACATGTTGGCCCCGAGGACCTCACTGCCCCACCTCCAGGCCTCTCTATTTCCAAGAGTTATGGGTCGCCTTATGGTTGGCGTAAGATGATTTGGGGCGTCTTTTCTCCTCACTTGTGAGCAAACTAAAGTGTTTGTTAGTATCTGAATTTAGAAGCAACAGGTAGGCTTTTGACCCCCTGGCCACCTGGTGAGAGACAGGTAGGCCTGCCATGCATTGCAGCAAAATGACAACTCGGCTCCTCCATGGGGAGGGGCAGAAGTTGGGAGGAAGGGAGGGAGGGAGGGAAGAATTTTAGATGGAGGAACATGGGAAGGTTGTTTTTCACAGACCCTTCAAAGTCAATGCAGCCAAGTAGAAACCTTTCAAATTCGATTCAATTATTACAATAATGTCCATGTCAATTCTAACTGATATTCCGCTCAGACAGACATCACCCCACAACAGTGCAGTCACCTCGCACCCTGAAATGTTCACATCAGCCCTCCTTTCCTTGGAGTTTTAGCCCTTGCCCAATGGCACGTGGTTAAAGCTATAATCAAAGATGATTTCCTTTTTATACTTTTGTGAAACCTTTCTTACACAAGACTTCCCAGATCAGGCAGTAGTGAAAGAAATCCGAGCTTGTGTCCCGATTTGGGGTCTGAAAAACAGGGTGGGCAACCATTCTCAGCAAGTCGGAAAACGTGGGCGGCAGGGCCTGGGCAGGGGGCCTTGGGGGCTGGAACTTACCCTCGAGGGGGCAGAGCCGAGTGACCTTCTCTGGCATCAGCAGCCCCAGCTTGTGGCGGCAGTAGGTCTCGGCGATCTCCTGGCGACAGTGCTTGGACTTGGAGCGGGACAGGGCGGAGATGGCCTCCTTGCCCGAGATGTCGCACCTGGGGGGCTGGTCGTAGGTGATCTCAGGGGAGCTGCCCCCACTTCTCTTGGCGTGGGCTTGTCTGGGCGCGTCCTTGGGGTGGCTACTGTTCCTGGCAGCCCTCTCACCCGCAGGCAATGCCTCGATGGCACCTTTCCCCAGGAAGGAGTGGCCCTTCGCCTTCTCCTCCAGCTCCAGCTTCTTTTTCAAAAGCTCCTTCTGTTTGCTCGGGGGCTTCTTCGCCAGCTCAGGCGGGTGCTTCTGCTTTTGAGACCTAGGGGCGAAGTTGCTGTTGTCGATGCTCTCGAAATCTTTGGGGACAGAGTTCTCGTTGTTGCTGTCAGTTCGCACTTTCTCTTTTGGCCGGTGAGAGAAGTAGCCATCCTGGAGAAGGTGGGAAGGAAAAACAGGGAGAACTTGACTAGGGGTCACGCTAATTAGGTGGGCCCAGTGGAGAGGGGGCAGACAGGTGTGGAACTGGGGTCTAGGTTTCACAGCCCCCCTTTGCTATCTGGAGATTTTTCTCTCCAGACCTCAGTTTCCCCACCTGGCAATATGAGCTGTTTCAACTAGACATGAAGACTTATTCAAGCTGTAAAGTGCCACCGCTATGGCTCTCAGTGCTTGTTCTTTGCCACACCCTTTTAAGTAAGTTTCTCATCCTGGTCTGGGTCTAATGATGGAGAAAAGGCCCAAACGGGCATTACTAGGTCAAGGGAAAAATAGGAATACAGACCATATGCTTTATAGCAATGTTAAATTTCTTGAACTTGGTAACTGTACTGAACGTGGTTTACAAAAGGGAAAATCCTTGTTCTTAGGACATTTACATATAAGAATTAATCATCTTTTTTTTTTTTTGAGGAACTGGGAGCCAGGGATTAAACCCAATACCTCGTTGTGGGAAGCCAGTGCTCAACCACTGAGCCACACTGGCTTCCCTGAGTTGGTTTTTTCATTTGTTTTGCTTGTTTGTTTTTGTCTTTTCTGGAGGAAACGGGAACCGAACCTGAGAGCTCCCATGTGGGAGGCGGGAGCTCAACTGCTTGAGCCATATCCGCTCCCAGAATTAACTTTTTTAAGGATGATGATGTATGCAACCTACTAGCAAATGTTTGGAAAACAGACAGATTAGATAGACAGACAGACAGATAGGTAAATAAACATAGATATGGATATAGACATAGACATAGATATAAATGTATAGAAAGAAGGAGGGATAGACAAATTAGATAAATAGATAGACAGATACCGACAGAATGATATAAGTGTGGCACATGTTAAAAGTTGGTAAAGCTGGTTATCTGAGTAGGACATATGTTAGAATTCTCTGTGTTGGTTTTTTATTATTTTTCACTGTCCTGTAAGTCTGAAATTATTTCAAAATAAAAAGTTCTTTTAAAAAAACCAACAACAATAACAACAACAAAAAAACCCATTTTGTTTAAGCTCCTCATTTCAGTTCTGGGGAGAGGGTTTATTTAAGGACTAGAAATGCCATGGTAAAGTTATAAAGGGAGAAAATATTGAAAGGATATTATAGACATTCCACTGCCTTTAGGGCTTGTTCATCCATCTCTGCCTGCGGCAGAAATCAGACCAAGCCACTGCTAGTTCTGCGGGAAAGACATCCCTGCTTTTTGATTGGGAGGCGAACGCAGCCTCTGCAGACAGCTTATCATGAGCCCCAGTAAGGAGACTCGCTTGTGGCACTCGTGGGCTTGAGCTTCGGCCCCTGATGTTTGCACCTGGGGTGGGGGCTTGGCTCTTTCCCAGGGAGGTGCCCCAGACTCAGCTCCTCCACAGGGAGGCAGCGCCTGGCCATTGCAAGCCGAGGTCGTTTGCTTCTGCTTCGAATCCACTGCTAGGGTTCTCACCTGAAAGAGTATCTGCTGCCCCAAAACATGCCACCTGTGGGGACCTCTGATGCCAAAGAGAATGTTAATTGGCTCCATAAATCTACCCCTGTTGCCATAGAAACACACTGGCAAAGAACAGCAATTCCCAGGGAAGTTTTTCTTTTTAAGGAGGGCTAACATGTGCCTCTTAACCCATCATCAGTTAACAAGTGACTTGTCAAGGTAACACAGGTAGTCGGTGGAGAGCTGGGATTCGACCCACACATGCAGACCACAGACCCCGGGTTCCGGGCTGCCGCTTCCACCGCCTCCTTCCAAGAACCTGTGCATCACTTTTTCCACCCTCTCCTCTGCCACTTCAGCATCACAGCCCGGCTTGGCACACAAGAACTGGCCCTTTCCCCAACCACCCCCTTCCAGCTAAGTCGATCAGGTGACCTCCAGAGAGTCATCACCAGGCTGGACAGAGGCCCTTGGGGAGCACAGCTCCCCAGACAGAGAGGACAGTAAGCAGGGGCCACGGAGCCCCGGGAGCTTGAGGCGGCAGGAGCTGGGGGAAAGCACTGGCAAGCAGCAGCAGAAGGAACTAGAGAGAGCTCATGATGGGAGAAGTGGAGACTGCTGTGGGGTACACAGAAGCCTGATCTGTGACGAGGGAGACCCCCCGATTCTGAGTGAGTCCTGCTTCCCAGCTTCCTGACCTCCCCCCAGGGACATGCAGTGAATCCCCCTCTGTGAGGTGCCTAGAGCTCCTCCTGGACCCCGCTGCTACTCCTCCATCCCTTCTTTGTGTCCAGAGGCCCTTGAAGAATCCCAAGCAGCCTCTCAGATGCATTTTCCAAGCACTTACCACGAGAGCCGGGCTCAGTGTGAAGTGATTCGCAGGTATTACTTATTGGATGCTGACAATTGCCCTGTAAGGAGGTACTGTCATCACGTGGGACAAGAAGAGGACGCCAAGGCTTGGCGTTCCGAACGTCCCCCAGGTGCTTATGTGTCAGGCACCATGCTCGGCGCTGACAGGCAGGCTATCTCACTCAGCTTCAGAAATACCTTCCCACGCAGGGACCATTATTCTCCCATCTTAAAGAAGAGGCAAAGGAGGCTTGGTGATGCTGTGAGACTTGCCCAAGGTCACCTGGGGGAGGCAGTGAACTGGCATCTGTCTGATCCCTAAGTTTGCTGTCAGACTTCTTTGGTTCTGCCAACAGGGAAATCCAGGAGCGTCTTAGCTCCTCCCTTCTCCGTGGGGGAGGGGAGAGAGCATCTCCTCTTTATTCATATTTGTCTATGGTGGAATGGAGCTGGATGGGGGCCATTCGCAAATATTTCAATTCCCTTACTTCTGGGCAAAAGATACGTCCCCATCTCCTAAAAGTTAGGCATGGCCGAGCCACTCGCTATGGCCAAGACAAGCAGACTGGAGCTAGGACATCATTTGTCACATTCCCCTTCCCCCTGCCACAGATTCCAGCCACCCTCCTCACCGTGAAGGTGCCTGCGTCCTTGCATGACATGAGGCCAGCATACAACAGACACTTCACGAAACCCCGATGGGCAGAAATGAACTGTCGTCGTTTCAAGTCATCGAGTTTTTGGGGATCTTTGTTACTGCAGCATTGTCTAGCCCATTCTGATTAATACAGGAGCTAACCTGATCTGCTTTCCTTCTCCCAGCTGTCCTCAGACGCCAGAGCCAGATTTTTAATTTTTGCCTTGAATGGACATAAAGTCAGTTCACTGACTCCCATTCTTTAAGAACATGAATTTAAATTCTGTCCCTTCATCCGTCTTCGACAAGTTAATGAGAGGGCAGGGAGTAAGCAGAGGCTCTGCCCTTACAGATATTTGCATCCTTTCTCATCAGACACATTCTAACTATTACTCTTGGGGTCTTCTCTTTCCTCATTAACAAATGACCACAAATTCGGCCCCTGAGCAGAAAAGCTCCATAAATCATCTATTTCAAAAACTCACAATTCTCCACCACTTTCTGACATACCTGCACCAGACCCAGAAAACACTGCAATCATCTTCCTCTACCCTTGGCCAAAAAAGTAATCTGTCAGAGAAGGGTGAATTCCTCTGGCTAACTGGCGATAGGAGGAACAGGGGTCTCCATCAATCCTAATACCACTCTTGATTAATACTCACCAGCCGCCCAAGAGAGGCCACCAGACGGAGGCGGCTAGTGCAGGGTGGTCCTGCACCCCTCCGCCTGGCCCCAGAGGCCACTCAGCAAGTGTAAGAGGGAAGGGAGCTGTTTTGTCTTCTGGATATTAGATATTACATATTTGATAGCGTCTAGAAAAGTCAGTGAGAGGCACAGCTGGCAATAAGCAGGCAACAGCTGGAGGCCTGAGAGCCCGTGTCACCCCAAGTCAACACTTTCTGCAGTGGTTGGTGGTGACTTCTCCCTCACCTCACCCCTAACCTTCACTGACCACCAAGAGGCCAACAGGTCTGAGCCGTTTCTCTCATTCTCCTGGAGACCTGAGATTCGGAAGGCCAAAAGCCAGATCTGGCAGATACATCCCAAATAACCATTGTTTGTCCTCGTACTCTGGTCCTTCACACAGTGTGTGCCCAAGCCTCTCAAACATCCAGCGACTCGGGCAGTGTTAGCCTTAACCAAGGGGAGGAAACTGAGGCACAAGCAGGTTGAAGGATCTGATCGAGGTCACACTGCTAGAAATGACATGACTCATACTCTGTGCCTCAGTTTTCTCAAATGGACAGTGGGGATGGACATAGGTTTGTGGTAAGGATAAATATATGTAAAGCTTCTGGAACCATGCCTGCCACCCAGAGCAAGAGGAAAAATGAGCAGCGAGCCCAGACTAGGAAATTCTACCAATTAATGCCCGGCCTTAGCAGTCTCACCTGATGATCTCCATCTGGATGACTAATTGGTTATCATTTCTCCACGGTGATCAACTAGCCATGTCCCCTTATTCTTAGCCAATCCAACGCTCTCACCTTGGGTTATTTATGCAAATGCAACCCTTTGACTTATTTTATTTTAGTGTACTTATTACAATGATTGCACATTCAAATGTTTGCGTGCGATCTCCGAAACTCTAATTGCTAGGCTGTCGTCTTACCTCTAAGCTGCTGCTAGAATCCATTTTTATTCTAGGGAAATAATTAGATGCAATAATGTCCTCCATTCTCATTCAACCTTGGGCATGTTTAGAGCCAATTTCAATCAGGGAGAAATATGCTAAAGACAACATGGCTCTGAGAGGCAGGTGACGTGACCCAGGCTGCTGGGTCTGCCTGTGTCTTCACCCAGCCCTCTCATGGTCACAGGTCAGGATGGATTTCCCTTGGTCGTGACACGAGGGGTGGGCGTGGGTCGCAGTGTTTTTTAAGGAATGCATTCACAGAAAAACTTCACTCTTATTGTTACTGGACGGGGAGGGAGAAGACCTGGGGACTTGTTTTGCTTTAGCTACTGCCCAATGTTGTCATCTGTAAAATGATGGGTCTGGAAGGCCTGTTACTAAGCATCCTCTATATTAGTCCTTAATCAATATGATTGCCTAGAAAAATTCTGCCATTTCCGCTTACTGCAAAAATGATGTGACTGACTTCAAAGGACCAGGGCCTGAGCAGTAGATGGCCACTCCAAAGGGCATCTCTGTCCTCTCAGCCTCATCCTTCGAACATTATACTAAAATTCAGAGTTCCAGAGGCAAGCAAAAATGGGTTCAATTCCAGCCCCCTCCACTCACCAGCTCTTAGACCTGGGACCAATCATTTAATCATTCTGTACCTCGATTTCCTCATCCATATCAGGTGTTACTAAGAATGGCACCAACCTCACGGGGACTGAGAATTGATCAAGCACAGAACCCAGTGCTTGAGATGTGCAAAATGTTTCCGAAACATGAGTCATATTAGAATATGTGCAGCTAGCACTGCCTCTACGTCTATATTTGCATCTAGTGTACATGCATATCAGAGCTGATTCTATGCGTATGTATGCAGCTAGCGCTGACTCTATGCCTATATATGCATCTAGTGTACATGCATATCAGAGCTGATTCTATGCGTATGTATGCAGCTAGCGCTGACTCTGCCTATATATGCATCTAGCGTATATGCATATCAGAGCTGATTCTATGCATATGTGTGCAGCTAGTGCTGACTCTATGCCTATATATGCATCTAGTGTACATGCATATCAGAGCTGATTTTATGTGTATGTATGCAGCTAGCCCTGACACTATGCTTATGTATGCATCCAGTATATGCATATGCATATCAATGCTGACTCTGCTCTTTGCACATATGAACTCATTTAATCCTCACAAAGACCCTGGAAAGGAGATGCCATCCTATTCTCCCTGTTATTCTGATGACAGCACTAAAGCTCAGGGAAGTTAGGCAACTAGAGTCCACACAACTAGGAAGTGTTGGAGCCAGGATTTGAACCCAGGCAGTGTGATTTCCAGAAGCCCCTGTGGAATAGTGATGGTACCAAACGCTCCCCTGTTCAGACACGAGGGCTCCCTGTCCCACCTGATCGTCGCCACCACTTTGCGGCTTCCTTTTGTGCTTTGTGGACGCACGGCCAGCTGGGTAGCTGTTTGCTGTTGAACTCGGCGTCGGAGGCTTCATCGCCATCACCAAGGTTACCAAGACCACTGGGAGGGGCACTGGGGGAGAAGCCTGCACCTGCTTCCAAAAAGACCTTGGTGCCAGGGTGGATGAATGGCGGAGGCGCAGGGCATGGCTGCTCCCGGTTAGGCCGTGCAAGGGTCCCTGCTGCCAATGCAAACAGACCCGGCAAAGCCCCTCGCCCGGCACATTCACGCGCACAAAGCGTGGCTGAGCTGGACAGGACTTAGAAGCCCGTGAGCCACGCCGGGCATGGGCAGCACCCTAGAGAGCCAGCCCTTCGCTGCTCAGCATCATGTTAAAAGGATGTACAGCCAGAGGGGGGTGAGGAGGGACGGAGCCGGCGGGACAGAAGTGGGTGGGCTCCAGCCTCAGCCCCTCAACTCTGAGGTCGAAGGCAAGAAGCTGAACTTCTTGGGGCCTCAACTTTCTTATCTACAAAATAGGATTAAGAAGATCTACTTGGCAATAGGTGAGGTTGGGATGAAATAATGTGGCACACATTTAATTTTATTTAACAAAAGAACATTTAGCTTGACGCTTGGTGTATATTAAGCACTGAGTAAGTGATAGCACAATAGTTCTTATTAGCACTGCACCTATTGACAAGCAGGACTAAGTCTTTCGGAAAGGCAGGGCGTTGAGGTGTCATGGGTTCAAATCCTGGCTCTGCCACTTTGCTCACTGTGTGGTCCCGGACCCCCAGCCGCATGCCTCCATTTCCTAATCTGTGAAATGGGGATAATAACCACAGCCTACTTAACGGGGCTTTAATGAGAATTAAGAGTTAACACATGCAAAGCACTTAGCATGATGCCTTGCGCTTAATAAATGTTAGCTACAATTTATGAAAATTGAATTAAGGCTTGCAGTGATTTGACCTGACACAGGGGTTTTCAAAATGTGATTTGGGAACCCCTGAGACCCTTTCAGGAGGTCTGCAAGGGCAAAACTATTTTTGCAAGGACACAAAGATGTTATCTTCTCTTTTTCACTCATTGTCTCACAGCACACAGTGGAGTTTACCAGGTGATACTGCAACAGACTGAGTGCAGGCACAAATGGGAGAATCCAGCTGTCTTCCACTAGGCCAGAGAACAAAGATCTGTAAAAAATGTAAAACCTGATCTCTCTTCTCACTGCATTTGTTTTGGAAAACAGATGTATTTTTTATTAAAATTATTAATATAAACATGTAGCATTATCAGTTATTTTTAAGCAAATTAATTAACATTTCAAAAATGCCCTTGCCGCTCAGAGTGTCGGTCCCTGGGCCAGCAGCGTCAGCATCACCTGGGAGCTTGTCAGAAATGCAGATGCTCAGCCCACAGCCCAGATGAGCTGAATCAGAACCTGCATTTTAACAGGAACCCGCCCCAGCACTCCTGTGCACATTAAAATTTGAGGAGCCCTGGTCTGGCGCTGCTGTGTCTAAGCACTTACAGGGTGAGCTATACATTATTTTTATCGTCAATTACTTTCATATTATTTCTTCTTTATACTTGCATTAGGACAGTATATTAAATTCTTTCTAGAGTTGGGGATGCAAGGTAGGTTATAGTAAGTATGGATTTCACTCCAGGATAGGTAAAAGGTGTACTTGTAAAGGTCTGTTACATCAGGAGGGGCTGACATGCATTTGGAAGGAGACCTGAACCGAAAGGGGAAAATATGAAATACAAATGAGTTTTTACGGTTAAGAGATTTCAGAGGGAGTCAGGAGGTCATTCCAGAGGTTAGGCTTATGCAGGTCTCAGCAAGATCTCACTGACTGCCAGTAAACAGTGTCTCAAACAGGGGGGCTCCTGAGGGCTCTAGAGAATCTAGACACTATAGGAAGGGCAGACAAGCTCAGGAATTTGGAACCCTGGCAGTGGGCTTTACTTTGGAATATACGCTCCCCAATGTAACAGAGTTAGACTCATTTATAATTTCCCTACACATGGTTCTTCGGCCCCTTTTATTTGAACCTATAATTAGCACAATACTAGTTAAATATATAGCCCAGAGATTTATATCTACAATCTGTTCAGATGCTGGTTGAGCCCTAAATCTCAGCAGAGTTGCAGCGCCTACTCTCCAGTTCATTGGACTCGTATAGGACAACCAACAAAAAGATGATGATGGACAACGCCCATCCCAAAAAACAGAGTATCCACAACTGCAAGCAAGACAGTTCCATCCATCTGCCCCATGGGACCTAAGCCCCCTCTCAATCAGAAACAGAGTGGGCACCACCACCCCAAAATCCTCAAGACTGAAGAATGAACAAACGTAAGGGAGGAATGCAACTATAGACTAAAGTAGACATAATTATTCTAGCAATGGAAGAGCTTGTAACATTGATAGAAAGGCAGTTGCCATCAGAGGTTCTGAGGGGAGGGAGAGGGAAGAATAGGTGCAACATGGGACATTTTTGGGACACTGGACTTGTATTTGACACTGCAATGACAAATACAGGTTATACATTTTGTCGGAACCTATAAAATTGTGCAGTGCACCATGTAAACTATAGACCAGGGTTAGCGGCAAGGCTTCAATATGTGTTCATCAATGGTAACAAGTGTACCACACTAAGGAAAGATGTTGTTAATGGGGGAAAGTGGGGAAGGGGAAGGGGGTGGAGTAGATGGGAATCCCCTATATTTTTGATGTAACATTTATGTCATTTAAAGCTTCTTTAAAATAAATAAATAAAAAGAGGGGCTGGCTGTGACGCGTTGAAGAGCTCTGGTTTATTCATTCTACAAACCTTTAATGGGGAGTGTTACAGCTCTTTTAGAATTTGCCTAGCAGGCCTTCTGGCGCTAGCCGGAAGGCCCTCCTGTGCTCCGCACTTAACAATAGAACTTGCTGGGCTCAGGAAGGCGGGGTGCTCTGGGTCGCGAGTCGCGTTTCCACTCTGCACCCTGGGAGTTATCGGTGGGGCGCTTTGAGGCCTGCGGGGTGGCTTCCGGCGGCGGCAGCTGCAGCTTCCCTTCTGCCTCCGCCGTCCCGGGAAGCCACTATAGGAGGCGGCTCGTCCCAGCTGTGCAGCTTTGGTTCTATGGCGGTCGCCGCGGCCCAGCCCGCGGCCCTGGGCGCCGAGCAGGCCAAGGTGGTCCTGGCCGAGGTGATCCAGGCGTTCTCGGCCCCGGAGAAAGCCGTGCGCATGGACGAGGCTCGAGACAACGCGTGCAACGACATGGGCAAGATGCTGCAGTTCGTGCTGCCCGTGGCCACGCAGATCCAGCAGGAGGTCATCAAAGCCTATGGTTTCAGCTGCGACGGGGAAGGTGTCCTTAAGTTTGCCCGCTTGGTCAAGTCCTATGAGGCCCAGGATCCTGAGATCGCCAGCCTGTCGGGCAAGCTGAAGGCTCTGTTCCTGCCGCCCATGACACTGCCGCCCCACGGGCCTGCTTCCGGAGGCAGCATCGCCGCCTCCTGAGAGGCTTGGCCCTTTCCTGTGCCCCTTGCTGCTGCTCTGCCCGGGACGGAAAGGCCTTTTTGTTCCCAGAGGATAATAAACGTGCCTGTGACTTGAAAAAAAAAAAAAACACCTTTAAGGGGGGTCCCCTCCTGGCCAGGCATGGCAGGGGTAAGGGACAGGGAGGTGGCTGAGGGCATGCTTCCTACAGGTGGTGCAGTTCAGACCAAGAGAGGGGAGTGGGCACGGGCATACATCATTTCACTATCTCGATACAGGACAAAAAGTGCCTAGGGTGGGGGAGAGGAGGCAAAGGAAGAGGGAGGGAGAGAAAGGAGAGAGGGAGAGAGATGCGAGAAAGAGAGAGAGGGAGAGGTAAAGGGAGACAGAAAGAGAGAGAAAGGAAGAGAGAGACAGAGACAGAGAGAGCGAGCGAGAGAGCAGGCCATCCGGTATGCCAGGGTTTGGGTTTCATCAAGGATACGGGGCCTAACATGGTCTGGGGTGCAAGGGACAGGGGTGGCGGTGTGGGGTGGGACTTCACAGAGAAAGCGGTCTTCCAGCCCAAACTGAGAAGAAAGAGCATGGTCATGAGGCAGATAAAAGAATCAAGTGCATTCTAAGAGAGCGCACAGCCTGTGCAAAAGTGTGCTGGGGGCTCCAGCAAAACTCGCACTTGGTGATAACAACATAGTAGCTGACATTTATTGAACATTTACTCTAAGGACTGTGCTAAACATTTTACACAGATCATCTAAAAGAAATCCCAGCAAAATTCTACTGAATAGGTGCTATTATTCCCCACAGTTTACAGGTGAGTGTTATGGAGGCACAGAGAGGTTAAGTAACAGGCTCAAAATCACACAGCCTGGTTATAAAACCTACACTTTATTCCCGGGGCTGTTATCAAGTAGCCTTTGCCCAGTGCCCCCGTGTGTTTCCAAAATACCCTTTAAAGGGCGACACCACCTCCACTGAAGACTGAAATAAAGGAATCACTAATTGTGCTGAGACCTTTAAAGCGAGGAGGGGGCCAGCAGGTAGAGGGTTCCTTGAGGCAGGTGCATCCTTGGTGTAAAAGCCTGCCACTGCCTGTGCATCATTCTCTTTCCATTACTTGCAATTAACCCCCAACTCTGTACCTCTCCAAACCCCAAAATACTCATGGTTTTATTTCCTTACACACCTTCACTGCCCCCACTTGCCTAAACTCCCTGGAACCCCTCTTGGTCCCAGCCGCCCGCCTCCTTAACATTCTCCTATCCAGGTCCTCTGGAAAAGGGCACTTGGGAGACAAGTGGGCCCCGTGTTGCTGAAACACATCCAGCTTTTAAACTCATCCTGTGCATGTGCTAGGCTCCCTGCCCCCATCCCCCAACCCCGCCACAAGTGGGTAACAAATAGCACACTTGTGAACTCATTATGGCACAGTCTCTAAAGAAATGTAAATGCTCGTGGAGCCAACCACATAAATAAGGAAAGGTGGCTGTAAATAAATACATACATGCGCACACCGCTCACGTGCTCACACACAAACCCAATTAATTTATATCATCTGAAAGCTGAGCTCATTTAAGGTGGGGAGAGAGAGTAAGAAAAAGGCACCTAATATTGCCATCCGTGTGATTTCTGAACTGAGCTTCCCCAACAGCTGCCAATAAATTATTTTTACTATGCAGAGGTACAAATGAATATGCTGCTGCGAGCCCCTAAATCTCCTTTATGAGCATGTATTCGCCTGGCCCACCCTACCAGGGAGAGGGACTTTCGAGAAAGTTTCCATTGGCCAAATTCCCTGAAAAAAGGTTGCAGCCTTGCAGACCCACTCCCTGCAGACCGGAGGGGCCCCATCGCCACTTCCTGTTCACATGGGAGCTTGGCGTCACACGGAGGACGCCCATCTCCACTGGAGTGTCCTGGGGATTGGAGTGACAGCAGTGCCCAGGGCCGAGCTGCTGGGACATGGTTTCTGCATCTCGGACCGAGTGTCTGCTGTTGTTCATAGGACGGAATGTGCAGCTCTTGGCCACATCACTCCCTTTTGTCGAATCCTCTTATCAAGCTTCAGGGTGGAGATGCAAAATCATGTTGAAACCAGTTTTGGCGTTTGCTGCCATCAACCAAAAGGAAGGTTTTGGTCACTCCCTCCGGGTGGAATGCGCCCAGTGTCCATTTCTCAAACCGTCCAGTGGGAAATCAGAGCCACCGTGACACGCTGGGTACTGGTGAATATCAGGCCTGGGCTGGAGTCACTCAGTCTGGACTTGTAGTCCGGGTGTGCTACTTCCTAGCTGTGTGGCCTTGGGAAACTTAGTTAACCACTCTGAGCCTTGATTTTTGTTTCCTTCTATTAAACAGATATAATAATATCTAAACCTCATATGGTTGATGAGAAGATCTGCATAGTTCAGAGCACAGAGTAAGCAGTCAATAAAATGCACATCATTTTATCCAAGCTTCTACAGTAACCTTTCATGCATTCATTCACAAATACTTGCTGACTGCCAAGAACATACGAGTCCCTGGCTGAAGCAACAGGGGCATGACTATGAATAAGACAGACGGACGCCCGCTGACCTGGAGCTTACATTTTAGTAGAATGAGACATATCTTCAACCTACGAACAACTAAACCAAAAGATAAAAGCAGACCGTAAAATGTGTTCTGAGCACAATGTCAAGCATCTGGTATCCATTTTACCCACCCATCTTAAAGATGAGGGAACCGAGGCTCACCGACGTTATCTAAGCAGGTTGAGCAGCCAAAAATGCCTCGCCCCAGAGAGTAGGAAGAGCAAGAAGAGGGATGGGAGAGAGGCTGGGTGCCTGGGTGAGAGATGAAAGGGCTGGTTTTGCCTCCTAAGGCCCCTCACCTTCTGGAGAGTAAAACTCCTCTCCCACAACACGTGCCACCCAGTTTGGGACAGGTGATTTGCTGTTGGACAAGTTCCTTATTCAAGACTGTGGAGAGGCACGACCGGCTGTGCCATGACTTCTGGAGTCTGGCTGGAGGATCCTTACAAATGAACTCCCCTCTATCCTCAAACGACCCAGAAACAAACCCAGCAGAGGGTGGTCCTAGGAGACCTGATGGGCCGCAGTCGTTCAGGCCACGAGATGGCTCTTTCAGTGGATGTTAGAGTGCACGAGCCGGACAACTGTGCCGAGGTCCTGAAGACAGGCTGTCCTATCTGGGCAGGACACACGTCCAAGTGGCTCATCTTGGGTGTTCCATTTCTGGGGGCCCTCCATCCCCCTCAGGCAGGTCACTTATTTTTCCCTTAAGGCCATATCCCTGTTAGGATTTCCCACTTAAAGGTTCAAACTCAATTTGGTCTATTTTCAAAGGGTGTGCATTTAAGCAAAGACACACGGACTTATCTATCTACGGAGAGCACCTTCCTGAGTCCCCGAAGAGTCTGAAATTGGAGTGGGTGACCATGGCAGACTGCAAACGCTCCCCACCAACCCCCAGCTGGGCTTCAAGAAAAGTATGGAAATTCATCTGTCTCATCCAAATGTCTGAAGAGACCAGGCAAAGTCTAGGTCAAGGATTCCACGATGGCAGTCTTTCCATTTGCCACGCACCTTGAATCCCAGCTATGAGGGCAGGTATTTTTTCTGTGTAGTTCCCTACTTGGTTGTCTTAACAGCCAGATGACCTGGACCCCCGACCCAGCTGTGCCATTAAAAAGCCGTGTGACCACGGGCACGTTCCCTACCTGTTCCCTACCTGCTCAGACAGGAGCAAAACACGCAGAAAAGGGGGCGAGTGGCTTCTCTGGGGGCATCTTAAAGAACCCTGCAATTTCGGATCCACCCTGGACTCATGATCCCTGCAGAGAATGGGATTGACACCCGTCTTCCGGCACGACTGCCCGAGGAGATGAGGAGAGCCGGCTGCCTGTGTTAACTGTCACTTGCGGCCAAGGCACAATGTGTCTGGCCAGCGCTTAGGGGGCAGCGGGGCCTGCAAATCCTCAGGGTCAGGTAGGGTCAGCCCTCTGTCGGCCCAGCCTTAGTGGCACAGCTGAGGTCTGCCACTTGGTTCAGATGCCCTACCTGGCCAGAGGTCTCCATCTCTGGGTCTCTGTCCTCTCTCTGTACCTCTGTCTGTCCTCTCACTCCTCTGTCCAGTATCACTCTGCAAGTAAAAGACTGCCCATGGCCTAGGACACTTAGAGAATTATTAAACTTCTCAAGAATGGAGGTGGTAAAATTTAGGGTATTTTATCCATATTCTAATAGGGATTTGAATTTTTTTCTAATACAAATGTTTATCTAATAGAGAATTCAAATGCAATCTGAAAATTTACTTCTGAGCTATTTCAAAACATACCAGGAAGTAGAGAAAAACATTTAAAAAAAAAACTGCCTATGAACACATTTGTCCTATTTTATTCTATTTGTCTTTTAGAAATATAAGTCTACAGATAGAGGTGAAGCACCTCCCATCCTAACCCCCATCTCTCAGTAACTCAGAGGAACACTCTCCTTCTCATCTGTGCATTTATACTTCTGAGCATGTGTGTCCACAAACAATATGGAGAATCACTCTGGGTGTTTATAAGTTTAACAAAAGGGCCCCACACATATCTCCTTGCCATTTGCTTGTTTCACTCACTATTTTATTAGTATTTCTACTCCCCTCCCCAGTTTCTGCTCTTCTCAGTTCTTCCCTCGGATAACATGATGCAAGTGAGAACTGACTGCATTTAGCTCTCCAGTTCTCGACTTTGGTCACCCACTGGAATCACCGGAGAGCTTTAAAAGAAATCCTAAGGCCTGGGTCCCACCCCCGGAGCTATTGCTTTAGTTGGGCTGGGGCAGGGCCTGGGAATCGGGATTTTTAAAAGCTCCCCGGGTGACTCGGATGGGCCACAAGGGGTGAGAAGCCCTAGCTCAGCCCTTTCTGCAAGTCTTAGGGTCCTGCTGAGAATCAGGGTCACCCCTGTTCAGATACCAGAGCCCCACCTGAGGCCGCCCTGAAGTGCCCCACGTGGGAGGGGGTGGGACGGGCTCTGGGAGAGGGAGGCAGGCTGTGTCTCAGCCGGCCCCAGGGCACTCTCTGGACCCCGCTTTCCACTTGCTAACCAGGCTCTCTGGGCTGGAATGGTGCTTCCTAATGCCGTCCCCATTTACCTAATAATTTTAACCGGCTCAACGTTAGGACGTAGACGCTTATATTGTTAAAAGTTGATCTCCGGGGGCCCCTAAAAACCGAACACAAGGAAAAGGAAACGTGCTAATAAATGCCAGCTAGATCAAGTTGGCTGCCTAACGCGTGAGCCCAGGAGCCACCCCCTCTGTTGGAAAGGGAGATTGGCCAGTTAGAGAGGGCTTGAAGACATATCAGCACCAGGCGGAGCTCTCTCCTTGATGTAATAAAAAAGACCCAAGGAGCACTGAAAGGCAGTCACTTTCCCCCTGGCTGATAAAAGGCTATTATTTAATGCCTTGTCCATGGAGGGGGCCTCATCCCTTCCAGCTTAGGACTAACTGGTCCCTGACCATACCAATGCTCTAGGATTCGACAATCTAGGGGTCAAACCTGGGATCCCAAAGCAGGAACGGGCCTTGAAACCCACCTCCCTCCTCCCAGTCTCCCAGGGCAGGCTATTCAGCCCCTCTTCCTCCAAACCTGTCTTCATGCCCAGAGCTTTTTGTGTGACTTCCCCTTTCGCTGATGATGATGATGATGACGACGATAGTAGCAGTTATTGAATGCCAAGCCTGGTTCCTGGCATATTGCATGGACCAATTCATTTAGACCTCAAGGCAGCTCTAGGATGTAAATACTGTCAGCATTCCCATTTTATAGAAGAGGAAACTGAGGCACAGGGAGGCGCAGGGACATGCTTAAGAGATGCCCCCATCCCCTTAAGTGGCAGAGCCAGATTCAAACACAGAAGCCCTGTTCTTGATCACAGCACCAGGCTCCCTCTCCAGTCATCAGGGACTGACAGCTGCCCTGTCTGAATTCTCTTGGAGAGATGGCTGCCTTGGGGAGCAACAGGGGCAGCGGGGAAAGAGGGAAAGCAATTTTAGAAATGATTTCTGACAGGGAACTAGACACTAAAATAACAGCATCTGGCCTGTCTTGGTAGCTGGAGGCAAAAGTCAGCTGAGGTGGGACGATGAGGCTGCAGGAAAATGCAGAAAGGACCCCTCGCCCTGAGCAGTGAGGGGCACCAGCACGGCCAGACCCCACTGATGAATGACGCGGAGGCACTGGGAGCCTCCAGCTTGGTGGTTTATGAGAAGGGCGGTGGTGGGGAACGGGCCGGTGAAATTGGAAACTTGCAGGAACTGGGAGAGCTTGCTGTATACGGGGTCTGGGAAGCCACTTTAAGGACAAGGTATAAGGCCTGCGAAAATAGAAGTGCAATGCAGACCTGTATGTGTGTGAATTATCTTTATGGACAGCAAGAATCAATATTTACTGCACACTTACAGCATGCCTCTGTTCCCAGGGCTTTACATGCATCCTATCACTTCATCCTCCCAACAATCCTTCGATGCTAACCACTACTGTTAACCCTCTTTAACAGACTAGGAAACTGAGGCACCAAAAGGATAAGTCACCTGTCCCAGGCCACACGACTCCTAAGACCCAGAGGATGTGCTCCAGAGCCCACTGCCCTCCAAACTTCCTGCATTTCCCGCATTCCCCCCATATTCCCCAAACGCCTAAGACAAGCGTGGTTCCGCAAGGGTGGCTGTAAATGAACGGGCACATCTTGTCCTCGCTTGGAAGGAAGGAGGAGCCGGCCCGGCCACACTCGCGGGCTGGCACGTCTGGAGGCAAAGCCAAGCCAGCGGGAACAGATGGAGCCCAGGCAGCAGATGTTAGTGCAGTTTGCCTTTTCCATATGCTTTTCTGTTTGGCTCTAAGAAATGAATTGTTCTTTAATATCTGTCAGGAGTTTAAACTCTGAAGGCCACTGGCAGTCACAGTCACTCATAAAGACGCAAAGGGAAGCCGGCGGGCCTGCCTCACCACATCTCAGAAGAAGGGTGCGGAGTGCCAAGGAAATAGCCAAGTACAGCACGTGCACGCACACACACGTGCATCTACACGCACGCATGGGCGGACACGTGTGCACACGTATACACACACGCACACACACACCCCTTGCTGGCCTTGGCAGCGGCCAGATTTCCACTTGACATTCTTGAGTCTTTGAAAGCCTGTGGCAGCATCCTTCCTACTCCGCGGTAAGAATTAAGTGGAGTTTCAGATTTTACCTTGAGATACAAAATTAAAAAAAAAAAAAAAAAAAAAAGCCCCAATCTGGACACGGATAAACAACTCAACATCCTTTGCTATTTGCAAAGCAACCACAGCTCATCTCCTTAATCAAGGGCAGCAAAAATCCCACGGAGCACACACTCCCCCTCCAGCACCATCACGGTGGGGTGGGGGTAGGGGTTTGATGGCAGTGCCTGTCGACGATTATTTTTCATTGCTATTTCCATTCGACAACCACTAACTATGACTCTCAGATGGTACCCATCAATGTTACGTTCTCTTTTAAGAATCCAATTGCGATCTGTGGACAGCAATCCAACCACCATGTGCCCTAACGCCAGAGGAGCACAGAAGGCGTGGCTCCTGCCCCTCACCATTCAGGCTCCACATGACCCCTTAAAGGCTGGGTGACCTTGGGCAAGTCACTTCTCACACCTAAGCCTCCCTTTCCTCATCTGCAAAAGGGCAGAAATTAGCGCCTACCTCGGTAGGCGTGTGGCGAGAATCAGATGAGAAGATGTAGGTGGAGTGCTGAGCCCAGTGCCAGGTCCCTAACAAGTGCTTGACAAGGAGCAGCTATTATTTTTATTCCCATTACTGCTTGTACTTATTCACTCATCCCACCAATCTATGAGCGTCTTCTAGGCAACATACATTGTTCTAGGTGCTGAACAGTGAACACAACAGATTCAGTCCCTGTCCTCGAGAACTTGACATTCTGCAGAGGGGGAGCAGATCCATGGGACAGTCGTAAAATACAATGTGAAAGGAGATGTGGTAGCTCTAGGCCATATCCTTGGCGTCAGTCCATTCCTGTGGGTGTGACCTCACTGTAGGTGGGACCTTCTGATTCAATGCCTCCACTTAAGGACCTTTGATTAGATTACCCCAGGAAGCTGTGACCCAGGGTGGGGCATGATCCTCTTCCTGGAGCCCTTTATAAATGGATGAATTCAGAGAGAGGGGGCCCGCAGAGGCAGAGGGAAACCCCCAGAGGCTGAGAGAGAAAGCCCTGGAAGCTGAAAGCTGGAATCAGCAGAACAGAGAAGCAGAGAGAAGGCCACGAAGCCGGAAGCTGTGGGCAATGGAGCCTGGAGGAGGAGGAAGAGCCCAGAAGACGCTTCCGTGTGCCGAGCCATGTGGGAGAGGAGTCCAGGCTCGCTGACAGCTGGCCTTTAGGGAGAAACAGCATTGCCTGATGAGGCCTTGGTTTGGATAGTTTTCTTGGCCTCGAAACTGTAAGCTTTTAAGCTAATAAATCCCCATTTTAGAAGCCAACCCATTTCTGGTATATTGCCTTGGCAGCCTTGGGCAAACTAAAAGAGGGGACGAGGGCTTCAAGAAAGAAAGGCAACAGGACAGAGGCAAGGGTGACATTTCAGGGAGGGGGTCAGGAACGACTGCTCTGCAGGGGTGGCATTTGTGCTGTGGCCTGAAGGCAGGAAGCAGCTACAAGAGGAAGGGGGCAGAGGGGATGGAGAGTCAAAGAAAGGAGCTTGGACTATTGGGTGGCAAGAGGAGGCCAGTGGGGCTGGGACACAGAGGACACCTGCCCCTTAAGAGGAAAACAGGAGGCAGATGGTGCTGGACCTTGCTATTCATGAACAGAAGAGTACAGACGTCCCTCCAGGAGCCCTGAGAAGCTACTGGGGGGATTCTAGGCCGAGGACTAGGTCCTCGATCTGACCTGGGTTTCAGAAAGGCCCCTCTGACTGACACGTGCAAGACAGATGGCGGAGGCGCCCACACACTCATTACTCGAGGACAAAGAAGGAGCAAGGGCGAGCGGGGGATAAAGGCAGATGCGGCTCTGGCAGAGTCAGGAGGCACCTGCTCCGGCCTCTCCCCCACTCTGGGGCATGGTAGGGGAGGGGGTGGAGTGCGGCTAGGAAAGGCACATGTGAAAATGGCAGTGGTTGGAATTTATCTAAAAGTCACTGGCTGCAAGCTCAGGAGACCATAATCACCCAGAACCTGCTGATCTCACACCAGCAAATGGGTCTAAAGCAGAATTCCAAGGAGTCCCAAGTACAAGGGTAAGACATTCATTCAAAGCATCCTAGAGCCCTCCTGGATCTGCTCTCACTGGGTCCCTGGCATTCCTTCTGGAGAGATGGCAGCAGAGCTCATGACCTTGGTGTTTCCCACCTGATCTGGGGCACTGAGCCCTCCTGACCTGGGGCAGTAACCCCACCCCACGGCAGACTCAGAGGGGGAGGTGCCCTCCTGCTGGGGTGGGGCAGAGGACAATGAGCTCATGCCCAGAACCAAGTCAGCATCAAGGCCCTGCTGCAAATTTTACCCTAACACCAGGAAGTTCCACTTTGGGCTGTTGCTCAGCCAGGAACACTGTCCCCTATCGGAGCCAGCTTTCCAACGACTCCTTAAAGAGCCCGGCCTTCCGTCTCCCCTCTGCTCTACAGCTATGCCCTCACCCGACCTGCTCCTTCTCCTCCGTTCCTAGAGGGCTCTGTTCTCACCTCCACTACAGAACCTTCCGTGGTGCATTAGAGTTAACATGAGTGTCACTCCCATCTAAACGTGCCACAACTCACTCAGGCTTACAGTCCTTGAGGGTCTGGCCCCAAACCAGGTGAAGGGATGCACGTGTATGCCTGTGAGTGTACTTACGTCCATGCGTGGATATAGGAGGGAGGTCGGCGATGCAGCAGCAGGTAGCAGGTAGGAGGCTGGGAACGCGCCGCTCTGCCCAGCCCTTGAGCTACATCCTCTCACTTAATCCTCAGGATAAACCTCTGATACGGGATCTATTATCATCTCCTTTTACCCAAGAAGCAACGGAGGCTTAAAAAGGCTACTTGTCAGCAGAAGGAGAGACACCTAAAGAGATGCTGGCCCACCCCAATACAGGTGTCGGGGTCTCCAATGGAAGCACGACTCGCACGGGCTCTAGTGGAAAGACGATTGCTCACCTAGAGAAGACACAGCAAGGTCAGCTTCCCTAGTGGGCCGTGGCTCCCCACAGCCAGCGGGTCTCAATCCGTGGCCGATGCAGGGAGATGCTCTAGGCACAGCACCCCCTCGTGTTTGTGTGCCGTGGCGGAGGAACCCTGCTCCCTCCCCGCCAGGGACAGATCTACCAGCAGGGTGTGAGCTGGATGTCATAAATCATGCCCACCAGAGGCAGCCCGTCTCCAATGAATGTTCACATATGCTCAGGCCAGTGGGGAAGGAGGTGGCATTTCACCTCCTCAGGCCGACACACCTGGTCCTGAGCACAAGCTGTGTTTGTGGGTCCCAGGGAAAGGCTGTGCGAGGACGTCCCTGACCACTCTAAGAAATTTCCCTGAAGTCACTAAGCCAAGTGGTAGGACTAGGATTTGAACCAGGCTCACTCAGGCCCATAAGTCAAGCTCTTTAACCATCACACTTACTGAATGGGTAGACAGAGAATGGGTTACAGGTGAGCAGTCGTGGGCGGAAGGGCTGGCAGGTATTAAGACCATCTGGGCAGGAGATGGCAGATGGAAAGTTAGAGAAAATATGCCAGAGTCTCTCTAGGGTCTTAGTGGAAAAATGGAAATGCACACTGGCTCAATAATGAACAAGCCATGCTTCCTTCCTTGTCATCCCAAACCGGCCGTCCTCAAGTATCCACAGGGCTTTCTCAGGGCAAATTATTTAGCCCACGCTGACTTGTCACCCACGTGAGTCCTTAGTCATCAAGGTGCTAAAAGCAGCTTATATAGCTAAGATTTATGTGCCAGACACTCTTTCTAGTTACTTACAAACAGAAGCTCATTTTATCCGCCCAATAACCCCACGGGTAGGTAACATCATCATCATCATCATGCCCATTTTAAAGATGAATAAACTGATGCAGAGAGAGTTTAAGTAACTTGGCCAAGGTCTCCCAGCTAGCAACTGGAGCAGCAGGATCTGACCCCTTAGCCGCCAGGCATAACCATCATGGATTGAGTCCTTACACTGTTCTAAGCATTTTACAAATACCTATGTTATAAACAAACCCAGGATCCTGGTAGTATTTTCATCCCCACTTGTAGATGAAGTGAGGTTCTGAAACACTGAACTTGCCCAACACCACCCACCCACGGCTACTGTTCGCTCTTGCTGCAGCTTTGTGAGGATATGAAAAAAAAAGCCCCCTTCCTCTGGCAATGGCAGCCCTGAGTCTCAAGGAAATGTCTTGGCAACTAGAGTGCAGGCCAAATTTCGGCTCCTCCTTGCCGCCTTGTGCAGTGTACAATCTGAATAAGCAAAGTAGAAGCACCGCACCCAGCTAGTAAGTGGATTCCAACCCAGGTCTGATTTGGATTTTGTTTTTCACCACTATAGATGCCCCACCATCCACCTCAAACAGAATTCTCCCTCTTTTTAAACCCATTTCTAGATGCAACCCAATCCTAGATTCAACCCAATCCAAAGCTGCTCAAAAAATGCCAAGGTTTAAATCCTTGAGTGGGCAAAAGCATGGAAAAGTGTGCTTGTCAGAACAGATCCTTCCAGATCAGAGCCCTTGTGTCCCAGGGGCTACAACCCCTGCATCACAGCATTGAAAGGGCTTTGGGCATGCAGAAGGCAACTCTCCACTGGGAGGCAACTGTCCAGTCCTCGGAGCCAGTACTGCGAGCGACCCCACCTCCCACCCCAGCCAGCCAGCCGCTCTGTGCAGCCACGTGTACGGATCCACACTGTCAGGTTGCAATCCAACCATTCCAGGGACTCTGTGTGAGGCTTCTCTAGCCCAGAGCTTGCGGCAGGCGAGCCTTCCCAGGCTCTGGGCTCCACTTACATGCTGTTTTGCATGAAGATCCCAGTCTTGGGCTCCCAGGGGTGGGAGGACAACAAACCTTTGCTGAGTATCCCCAAGAGGGTGGTCAAAGGAGGAAGGGGAAAGGAAGAAAGAGGGAAGGAGGAAGGGAGGAAGGGAGGGAGAGCAACTTGGAACCAGAAAAAGGAAAACAGAGGCAACCAACCCCAAGTCCTTCTGGACTGGAGCAACCAGTACTTCCCAACTGGTAGTGAAAATAATAATGATAAGAGCCTACATTTATCAATCCCTACCACCAAGACGAATACTGAGTGGGAGTTTAACAGGTGCCAGGCACTCTAGCAAACATACTTCCTCAACTGGAGTTGCCTGTCCCTTTGCCAACACAAGAATGTGGTACCGCCTAAGCCCGAAGACCCCAAGATAAACCAATCACCAACAAAACGCTGGGGTGCATGCACTGGCCATGCAGCTCCACTGACAATGAGAGCAGTGGCAGCTGAGATTTCTTAGGTGCCTCCTACCTGGTGGGTAACGTTCATGATTTCTTTTGTTCTCTTGGATAGGTCTTATTACGAGTATGGTAGACTCCAGCAATGGCCTCCCATACACACACCCTTTGCAATGTGACTTTGCAGTTCCTCCCAGCAAGGAGTAGAATCTTTATCCCCACACCCTAACCGTGGCCAAACATGTGACTTGCTTTGGCCAAGAGAACAAGGCCAACATGCTCCTGCTCCAGCTCTAAGTTTGGCCTCAAGAAGCCTTGAGCACTTTCACACTCTCTTGGAACCCCCATCACTGCCATGTCTACTGGAGGATGAGCGACCACACGGAGGAGAATCAAATGTCCCCGTTGAGAGAGAACATCTGAGACGCCAGCCGATCCCCAGACATGAGAGCCCAGCCAAGATCAGCCCCTGCCGAGTCCAGAAGTACCACCCAACGACTCATGAGCAATAACAAATAACAAAAAAAGGCTTATTGCTTGACACACCGAGCTTGGGGTGATCTGAGAAACCACCCCAATGATCCAATGAGCAACTGACAGATAAAGACACTGAGCCATGGGACATAGACTTTGTCTAAGGTCACCAGCTAATAAGGGGTGGAGCTGGGATTTTTACCTCCACCGTGAGAATTTCTTATCCATTATGAGTTATACCAGGGGTCCACAACACTTTCTGTAAAGGGCCAACCAAAAAATAGTTTAGGCTTTGTAGGCCACGTAGTCTCTGTCACAACTGCCCAACTCTGCCGTAGAGGGAAAGCAGCCATACACCACGGCTAAGTAAGTGGGTGTGACCGTGTTCCACACCAAGCTTGACGAAACAGGTGGTGGGCCAGCCCTTCCTCCTTTTCCCTTCCCTGTTGCCTCACTTTTTCCTTTCTCCAGGATTTCCATATTAGACCTCAATTATCTTCCACCATTTTCAGGCTCTATCCTGCAACTTGCAGCAGCTAGCTCTGAACTCAGCAGCTCTGTTTCCATAGTGTGTGACTCGACTCTCCAATTTCACAAATCTCTGACATTTCCAGAAATCAGTATGACTGATATGTTTTCCCAATGTTAGGCTGATCACTCTCGGGATTCGCCAGGTATGGGAATTTTAAAAGTTATGATTGTATTCTAAACCCAAGGCCCAACATCATCACTATGACAGTTGGGAATGCAAATTACTCCTGTTCAGAACATTAAAAAAAAAGTTTCAGTTCTGTACTTATAGAAATCGACTTGCTCCAAAAAAAGTTTACCAAAAAAAAAAAAAAATCCTGAATAATGCAGAAGTGAATCTAAGAGATGTTTCATCACCCACATACTGTCTCTGAGGCAACCTCTCTCCGAGAAGCAGAAAGAGTTTGATGATAATTTCCTGGAGGTAATAAAATTGGGATTGGCGCAAATGAAATTCCAGTGATTTTCAGTTTTAAGGATGTATAGCTCATCCAGAAAATAAAGTGTTATTATAGATTTCATCTCTTTCACTCCTTTTCTTATCCTTTCTGCTTCTTAGTCTTCCCACTTAAAATACAGAACCTGTTGGCAATTAAAGTGGACTCTAAGCCTGACTATTTTTTCCCCCAATTGGAAAAACATAGACTTGAGAGTATGGAAAAGAAGCTCATCCAATTTAGAGGCTGAGAGCCACATCTTGAAATTTTCACCCAAGGTAAGTCAGGGTGAGTGTCAAACTTTCCATAATTTTTAACAACCTCCTAAGTAAAAATAAAGATGTCTATCTGGACTGATTTTAATTTGTAAAACCCTAAAGTTAGGAATGCATAAGAAGGACCATCTCATTTTTCACTGTGGTTAAATTCCATTTCCAAGCAGGGCTAGACTTGGCATTGATGGAGCTGTGTTCGGGGGCTGCCAGACCTGCAGGCAGAGGAGGGGGTAAGGGCAAGAGCAAAATGGAAGGAGACGCCATATGGGACAGGGACCCTTGACAGTGTGGAGGAACCCGTAGATTCCACATCCAGAATCCCCTCCTGTGCTCTGAGCTCCCCAAATGGTCTGACCCGCCCTTCATCACAATGAGGCACCCAAAGGCTATCTCAGGGCCTGCACTTGCAAGTGTCTGCAAATGACATGTGCTTGTGGGGAGCAGATGTGGCTCAAGCAATTGGGCGCCCACCTCCCACATGGGAGGTCCCAGATTAGGTTCCCAGTGCCTCGGAAAAAAGACGAGCAGACGCCGCAATGAGCAGATGCCGCAACCAGCAGATGCTGCAACCACTGCAACCAGCAGACGCCACAACCAGCAGGGAGCAGAAATGGCTAAAGCAGTTGGGCACTCGCCTCCCACATGGGAGGCCCCAGGTTTGGTTTCTGGTGCTTTCTAAAGATGAGCAGACAACAAGCAGACAGATGAGGGAGCCATGGGGGGAAGGGCGATAATTTTTTTTTTTAAATGACATGTGCTTGTTCAGTGCTAGATGTGGTGCTGATGACTTCTTATATACTCATATAGATGAAGATACTAAGGCCAAGGTCCAAGGTCTACAGCTGGTGAGCGCACACAGCTGAGATTCACAGCCAGCTTGCTGACTTCAGAGACTGATCTCTTAATCATGATGAAATATCTGACTTAGTGAATGATCACATTGGGTGACCAGGGACAAGGGGCGAGAAGATGAACTGGTACTGATCAATGCCCTTGGCTCTGCCACTAAAACCATCTAACAACTGTCTCGTTTTAAAAGGATTTCCATTTGATGAGTAGCATGTAAGATATGAGATCCATGGTGTTGGCACTCAGGGGTTTTTATTTCCCATTATACGACGAGGAAACTGAGGCCCAGGAAGGGAAACAGCCTGCCCATAGTCACCAGCCCGTTAGTTGCACAAACAAGAATGGCATAGGTCCTCAGCTTCCAGTCCAGAGCCAAAAAAGAGCTGTGTATCTCGCTGGGTTGAAGAGTATCCACATTGATTTGTGACAGCTCCAAGGTCAAAAATCCTGTGAGCCCTTTAAGATGTGTTTTCTTAAAGCTGTAAGGCCTAAATATTCTGCTAGTGTCTTATGCTGGGTATGTGTTGAAAAGGGGAGCAGGGGTGAAAGATGCTTAAGTAAAAGACATATACAAAAACAGATACAGCCAGAGATTGTATTTTTATCCCTTCCTCTTCTTACAAAAAGCCTTAAACAAAATGTAGTTTCTATGACCAACAATTAAATAGACAATGGGGGGGGGGTGGTTAAGGAAGGGAATCAAGAGGAAAGAACACAATAGGAAATTCAATTTGCCACCAAGAGAATGGTAAGCATCCATAACAAATGTCATAAAAGGCCCTGGGCATTTGTGAGAGGCATGAACTCTCTCTGAGGTTCCTGGCAGGCTATGCAAAGAGGGAAACACAATTAGCTATTCACCTCTACATTGCAGATGGGAGTCCTCATTTTACAAAAGAGACTCTTGTCATCCTCCCCCTCATTTTTCAATGTCATCAGCTCTGATTAGGCTCCATTTCCCATGTAGTAATTCTGTTTCTGGATCTGGAGCGCTGATCTGAAGTGACCTGCTACAAGGAGTGGACCTCTGAAGTCAGAGGAGCTGGGCTCTTTATATCCCTGCATCTCTGTTCAGCATCACCAGAACAGACAGGCAACAAAGGAGAAGTTTAAAAACACTCTGACTAGAGATTGCACCACCCGAAGAGCAATCCGAAATGATAAGGCAAAATCTCTGACTTTAACGCAGAAGTAAATGAGAAAAGACACGTTTGGGCCAACCTCACATCTCCTGGCCCCCACAGAGGTTTCTGGAAACACTTTCCTGCAAAGAGTGAGGCACCTGGGAAGAAGGAGATCCCACCCCCACCCAGGGCAGCACCCACTTGTCACCACGTCTTACCCAGCCCCACTGCTGAGCCATGAGTGGCTCATCCCACCCATCTCGGCCCCCCGCACGGAGTGAGCCACGATGCTTAGTGGGCAGGGTCACTGCATGCAGGAGGCTGGGGGCTGACCGCTCGAAGCACCAGAGCTGTAAACTGAGTCAGGCTTCCTGCAGGCAACAGAACATCCCAGGGCCAAAATTCGGATGTGCAGCTCTCAAAAGAAGCAGAGATTCTACTTTAGTGCTTCCGAGTCATGTGCTCCAAAGCGGCCTTTCACCAGAATTCCACACTGGGATATTGAGAATATATACCTGTCTGCTACACTAGCTTGCTCCGAGATCCTAGGAAACTGGGTGAGGAAGAGAGGGGATCGCCGGGGCACAGGGTAGCCTGGCACCCCTGACGAACACCACGAGAGAGCATAGAGACCTCCGTCTAGTACCAAACAACTGGCATTTCATCTTTCCTTCGGCTGACCTGTGAGCCTCTCGCTAATGTGACTACCACTTAGCATCGCCACTGTCGCTGCCTTGGGATAGTTGTACCAATTAAATAATGTGACACTCTCGAGGTGTAAAGCTATGTATTTACTTCCGAACCAGGGGCTTGAGGGTTCTTAAAGATTTCAAGTGGAAAAATCTTTCCACTCTTGAGGGTCACCATTTGCACCCACTGCTCACTGTTTGGAAAGGTCAGCACAAAGCAGTTTCAGGGGAGTAGCCGGGGGAGTGCATCCAAACTAGGGAGACCAGAGATGCGGGACGGGGCTGCAGAGGAACGGGGCTGCAGAGGAATTGGGATTGGATCCTGGGCTGGTCACTTAATCTCTCTGGGTCTCATGGTCCTATCTGTTAAGTGGGGACAAGGGTCTCTGCTACGTCATGAGGAAGATTAATTGGGATACAGTGCCTGAGCCAGCATCACCCGGGAGGCCCAGGTAACCTAGAGGTCAAGTCCTGGGTCAACCTCGAGGGTCAGCTCCTGCTCTCCACGTGCTCAGCTCAGCCTCAGGATTTGGTTCTGTAGGGGCAGGGAGGGGTTTCTGGAAAACTCAACTTGCTGGGGTTTCACTGACAGCTGACGACACCTGAATGACGACGACAGGGCATTCCCGAAGCTCTTTAAAGGCTGCTCCTCGCGAGGGAGAAAATGATGGGCTTGGTGGCTGGCAAGACACGTCAGAAGACATGTCACTGCCTCGAAAGCACAAAATAAGCAGAGTCTGGGTAACTAAACACTATTTTTATCGCCCTTCCGCCACTCTCATGCCACAGGCAAAAGCTGCTGCATAAGGGAGGATGGCAGGGAAATTTTATTCAGAGCTTGGGGCGTCCAGAATATCAATGGGCCGGTGGGAAGCTGCACTGTGAGGCTTCTGGAGGCCAGGAGTCCTGGAGGGGCAGGGCCAGGCAGGGCCACTGGACTCTGAAATGTCCTTCTCCCAACACTCGGTCCTGGGGGAGGACCTTGTGTTATTTCTGCCCTGACCAGGAATCTCCCTGCTCATCGATTCCTTAGCACCAGGGGACACGATTTACCCTTCATTTCAGCTCTGGGCAAGTATGGTCAGAATTATGACAGTTCTCATTTCTGAAGACAGCAGAAGTAGCTTTCTTGGAAAGCTGGCTGCAGTGACCTGGAGGTGACCAGGATTTGTCCAAAGGACAAAGGCATGTTCATCAGGGCCTGGGGATGTGGTGGTGGTGGTGGTGGTAGTGGGGAGGGTGTAAGACATCAGTTCTGCATTTGTTTCTCCTGATATGAAGCTTGGCGGCCAGGCAGGGGCACAGCCAGTGCTGTTTTAGTGCTCTCCCTTCTGACCTCCAAATCCTGGCCCTGCTAGTCTCAGAAACTTACAGCTTTGCATAAGTTTATATGAGTGATTCAAGCAAGGAAGATCCTGCCTATGTGTTTATGAATAATCAAAGGCTAATTAGCCACGGGCCCATGGGACTAAGAATTAGATGTGCAAGACACATAAAAGGTTCTGAAAATAAAACCGTGAGGTGGATCTGGCATAAACGCCAGCAGGTATTGCTGGGAACAAGGTTGGCTGGGGCCCCGGGGCCCGGAGCCCGGAGCTAAATGGGGATGGAATTTTCTGGGGCCAGGCTGACCTACTGGACTACAAGTATGCCAGTCCCAAAGAAGGAAGGCTCACTGAGGATGTGGCCTTTCTTCATCAGCTCACGGATCAATCAAAATCCAAGAAGAAAGAATCAATCAAAGCAAAGCAGTAAGAGTGAGCTTTGAGATTAGCGAGGAGAGAGGGGATGATATCCAGACTGGAGTCAAACCATCTGGTTCAAATCCTGGCTCCTTCCCTTCCTGGCTGTGTTAAATTGTTTTAACTTTTTTGAGTCTCAGTTTGCTCCTCTGTAAAATGGACTTAAACACAAATGATCAGAAACTACCTTCAGATTTGTGTGTGTGTTTGTGTGTGTGGCAGGGAGAAGGAATAGGAGAGAGAAAGCAGACCTAACATTGACTGATTATTATGCACTAGACACAGTGCTAAAAGCTTTAGACTCTTTAGCTTATTCGATCTGCATAATAATCCAATGTGCTATTGGGTCTGCCATTTTTATACCAGAGTGCTGAGGTTTAGAGAGGCACAGCCAGGGAGTGGAATTCCTTTCCATCTTGCTGCCTACAACTCCCAGTTTTCTCAGCCACACAACCACACACACAGCACTTTTAAATTCCTATGTGCATTGCCAACTCGTGTCCTTACAACGGCTGTGAGACCCGGTACTGAATGCTGGCAGGGCTCTCATTTTACAGATGAGGAAGCTGAAGCATGTGCCTGAAGATCCCACTTGCCAAAGTCTCTACCAGGAAACCAGACACCCAAAAGAAAAGTCCAAACAAATGCAAAATGTGGTTCGGGTCAGGCGATAGCCAGGCGTGGAGGGGGGGCGGGGGGGGAGGGATGGGTGTCACATCTAGGAGGGAGGGAGAGGATGGGGGTGTCCTGTGCTCCAGCTCAGTACCTAGAACCCCGGAGGCCCATGACTAATGTTCACACCACACGCTGGGCCCACAGGATCTCACTGAGTCCTCACAGCCAGCCTAAATGGTAACAGCTCCCATTATTCCCATTTTACAGATGATGGGGCTGAGGTTCAGAGATACAAGAGCCTCCAGCCATACAGCAGGTGAATGGGGGAGTTGAGGGTTGAACCCGGTTGTCTGACATGCTCCCAGCTGCTCTGAGTTTGGAACCATGAGGAGTTGTCCTGCCAGTGCTGTGTGACCTTGGGATGGTCAGCTCCCTCTCTGGCCCCGGTTTCCTCAACTGACAGGGAAGGAGCTTGATGGAAGGTCCTTCAGCACCGACCTCCTGTGGTGGTCGATGACCTTAAACTGGTGTTTCTCCATGAAAATGGTGTAATCCACCTCAGGGCCTTTGCACAAGCCATTCCTTCTGTTTAGAAAACTCTTCCTCTAGATATCCTGAAAGCTCATTCCTCAGGCAACTGCTCAGAGGCCAACTCTTCCGAGAGGCCCCCCACAGACACTCCTGATCCCCTAGACTAGTTTCTCTCCACGCCACTGACTGCCATCTGGAATACTGTATATTTATTTGTTGTTGTCTGTATCCTCCAACTAGAACGTAAGCTACTTTGTTATGCCCCCAGTGTCTGTCCAAACACAGCCTGGCACTTGACAGGAGCTGGGTCAATATGTGCTGAACAGATGCCTGGATGTATGAAGCCCATCTCAGCACACCTACTGTGTTCTAGACATTGTGGGAAAGCGGCGATTAACACCCCCCCCCCCACCTTCCTGCCCCAACCACCACCTTGATGGAATGCAGCTAGGTGAGATTCATGTTCAATCAGCCAATCTGAGTTGGAAGAAACAGCCTATAGAATGGGGGTGGGGAAGGCAGCAAGCCACAGTCAGACTTCATAGCCAGGCAAAGGGGGCCAGCAGTCTATGTGGGTGAAATACCGTTTAGGCCCCTCCATCCCACTGACCTGCCTGCTCTCTCTTAGGAACTCACCCAACAAACCACGGCCAAACACCAAGGCCTTTCATTACTCAGATGATTTAGCAGTGCGCAGGCTTTAATTACAGGCAACACCCCTGCAGATAGGGGCTCGGGACCCTCCGTGAGTTTCCAGCACTCTCTACCTCTTGGTTCATTAGCTGAGGGTGTAGCACGTGGGGGCTGTAACAGTTTACCCTTGACTCACCCATTGAAACTTCACCGGGGCCTTGACTCACCCATTGAAACTTCACCGGGGAGGTCTAGAAGCCCTTTTAATTTGCTCCCTGCAGATACTGAACCAGGAACCCTTGTACTAGATTCCCCTATCTGCTAAATGATAGTCATGACCCTTATAAACGAAGGTCAAGGAAAGGCTGTGGAAGAGGACCTGTTTGGGTTTTTACAGAGAGTTTCATAAAAGACTAGCAACATGGGAAGGATTTTGCTTTCCCCTCAACTTGGTGGGCACCCAAGACCTGGGAAAAGGCACAATTTCAAAGCAGGTATCCAGGCAGCAGGAATGAAATGTGACTGCCTTGGATTCCTTTTAATGAGATGAGAATTGAAGTTTGAAAAAAAAAAAAAAAAAAAAAAAAACTGTGCGAAGCTTTGTAGGGTAATATCAGATGACAAGAGGATAATTGGGTGATCAAATGCACAAAAGGAGGCGGGCATGGGGAGTCGGTAACTAAATCAATAACCAGGTCGTGCAGAATTTAGGGGTCAGAACAGTAAGCTTCATTAAGAAACTGGAGCAAACTGACTTTGGATGGCTGAGAATCTCAACGCTATGGAGACGTTTTGGCATTTCCAACAAAATGTTATCTTTTAAGAAGTGTGCAGCAGTTCCTTGTCTCAGAATTTAACCTTCAGATTTACTTGCACGTAAGTAAAATGACACATGTGCAGAGAGGACTGTTAGAGCAGTTTCTAACTGCAAAAGACCAAAAACTGTCCCAGCCTTCATCAGCTGTGGCCTGGTAAAATAAGTTATGCTCTGCCCGTGCAAATGAAAAGCAAAATAGCTATTAAAGTGAATGAGGCAGTTCTATGTATATTGAAAGAGAACAATTGACTAGCTGTACGGATAAGTGAAAAAAGCTCTCATGTGTTAAAAAGCTGAGGTTAAAAGGAGCTGGTCTCCCTAAATTCAAGTTCTGATTCCCTCTCTCAAGCTGTGTGACTTTGGGCAAGTTACTTTCTCTCTCTGGCCCTCTGTTTCCGAGTTAACATATAGAAAGCACGCATTTTCAAGGAGGGTGATGTCATGCCACCAACCAGAGGGTAAAAACTGGTTCTTGGGGAAGAAAAAAATCTTAGATTTTACAATGGTTTGCTGCTCTCCAAAGCTCAACTGTACCTGTTAAAACCGTATTACTTAGTATTTAATTTCTCTCTCTAGGGAGAATTTAAATTAAATTAAATTTGTCTGCTTGGGGAGGGAGGAGGGAGAAGTGATAATGAAATAAAAGGCTGAGAAACACTGATCTAAAGTACCCAGAACAGCGTGAGGCAAATGGGGCTGGCATTTACCTCTCAGCGTTGCTATGAAGCTTAAGTGAGGTGCTAGCTGCAAAGCCGCAGCACTGCATCTTCTCATGGGTTTTCCTTCAGTCTCCACCCAAAAGCCAGGTGGTGAATGCTAATAGCCACCCCCACTGTTCCTGATGAGGAGCCCAAGGTCTAGAGAAGTGAGGGGACTAGACCAAAAGTCTACAGCCAATTTCCACCTGGTCTACCTGATTAAAGAGCTCCCACCTCCCAGCATGAGGATGCTTGAAGGCCGCCTGGTCCAGGAGCTCATGCAGCTGCCTGGCAGCCACTTTGGATCACGCCAGGTCATCACGGACCTGGATGTGTCCTCGCCCTACTGGGCAGCAGTAGGAAGAGGCCAGTCTGGCCCGAGGGATGCTGTGGCAGACAGCCACAAACTCAGCCTTGCTGTGCCCACTCAGGAGGCCGTGGGCTCTGCTGGCCCTCTGCTCTCACTGTCCTCTTGAGAAATTCCCATTCCCCCTGAGCACTAGAACAGTCCTGCCTGCCATGGCCAATGGCCTGGATCAATTAGTTGGACACAGGGTGGTGGAAGGAGCAGATTTGCTTTTCCCACCGGCTGCTAGAATGCTCCCAGCCACGTCTCTGGTTCCCCCACAACCACGTCTTCACAGTGTGGGTTTTTCAGTGTCCAACCCGGCTCCAAGTTATCATTTTTAATACACGCCACCTGATTTGGTGTCGTAAACCCTCGTGGACTGCCGTAAGCCCTTCCCAAACAAGGAAGCAGTGTGAAGAGATGCATCAATAGACATGCCCTGCTCCAAGAGGTTCCAGAAAAAGCCACCCACAGGCAGAAGATCTTGCAGGTGCTCATCATCCCCCAGGTTCCCCGGGGGCTTTCCAGTGAGGCTGGCAGAAGAAGGAGCAGGCCCTTTAGCCTGGAATGGGCGATGAGGCAAGGAGGCAGAGAGCAAGGTCACAGTAAGGGAAGGGAAGTAATGGGGGCAGGGGGACAGATAACAGAGGACCAGTGAGGAAGGGAGCGCACATGCATAAAAAGGAGGGAGCAGGGGATTTAGAGTGGTCTCAACAGGCAGGTCCCCAACTGATTTATGGGTTAGTTTGTTCATTCGTTCACTCATTTATTCATTCATGCACACATTCAGGACCTACCATGTCCAATGCATTTGTGCTCCCTGCATGCAATACATTAATGAACAAAAAATGGCACAGTCCCTGTTCTCCTGGAGATTAGATTTAGTTCAGGGGACAGCAAACAACAACCTGTTGGCCAAATCTGGCCTGCTGCCTCTTTTTAAAGTTTTATTGGCACGCAGCCATACCCATGCATTTTCACATTGACTATACCTGCTAAGACAGCAGAGTTGGGCAGTTGCCATGGAGACCCTATGGCCCACAAAGCCTCAAATATTTACTATCTGGCTCTTTATCAAATATCTGCTGACTTGGGAAGGGGATGTGACTCAACCAGTTGGGCACCTGCCTTTCATATGGGAGGTCCCCAGTTTGGATCCCGGTGCCTCCTAAAAGAAGATGAGCAGACGTCATCCCCACCACCAAGAGCTAGATGCCGCCCCCGCCTCAACGAGCAGATGCCACAAACCAGCAGAGGCTGCAGCCCGCGGGGAGCAGATGTGGCTCAGGCTGTTGGGCACTTGCCTCTCATGTGGGAGGTCCCAGGTTCAGTTCCCGGTGCCTCCTGGTGAAGAGGAGCAAACAATGAGCAGCCAGACAAGAGAACCTTCTGGTATGTGTGTGTATGTGGAGGGGGGTGGGGATGGGGGGTAAATAAAGAAAAATAAAAGTTAAAAAAAAAAAATGTCTGCCGACCCGTTTCCATTAGTATCACTGCTGCTGTATTTGATTTGGGAGAATCAAAGAAAATTTTCAAGTAAAGAAAGAGAAATATTGGTGCTCTCTTGAAGCCTCAGTTTTCTCATCCATAAAGCTGGCACAAAAGTACTGTTGTGGGGATTCAATGAGAGACTGCAGGTGGCGTTCTCAAAAACAAGCCTCAAACAGACACTCTCAATATTTCTTAATTCTCATTATTATTGAAATGTCACTGGCTGGGAGGAAGAGAAGGATAATTTCACCCCAACATCTCTTTAAAACATATTCAGCCTTTTCCCTCATTTTCTAGGAACAGGTATGTATGAGCAGGTGACCAACACAGCCCTGAGCCAAATAATCCAGGCATTTTACAGGCCATTTTACCCTGTACTCTTGCTTCTCCGATGAATTGTTTTTTCATTTTTTAACATTTCTGGAATTGAGTCTTATCTTACAATTAATGTGTGCATTTAATTTCTTAATTTAATAAATATTTGTTGAGAACCAATTATGTACTATATGTGAACTAGACACACACACACTCATACTCTCTGAGCTTGCTGAATTAGGGGAAGGGAAGCAGACAGTAGAGACAGTATAAAGGCTGTTAGTTGGTAATTAACTATGAAGCTATGAAGAGAAACAAAGCAGGGCAGAGGAACGGGGTATGGGGGTCAGCTTGCAACTTTAAAAGCAGTGGTCCCATGGCCTCTGCAGCTGACCTTTGGGCAAAGACCTTCGGCAGGTGAGCGAGCAGGCATGACCAGGAGGGGGTAGGGTGGGGATTTGCAGGAAAAGGGCTCCAGGCAGAGGGAAGAACAGGTGCAAGTTCAAGGGCAGAGATGCTTATCTTTGGCAGTGGGCGCCCCCCCCAAGCTGTTGCTCATACAGTACTTTCCTCCAATTACATAAATGCCTTATTTGCAGAGTGTGAGTGTGGTGTGAAAAAAATGGTGTCAGGAGTCAGACTGGGAAGGGGAGGCGGGTAAAATGACGTAGCACATTTCCATTCGGCTTGCTCCTCAAGCTTGCTCCTCTGAAATAGCTGACATGTCTTCTTACACCTAGATCTTTTGTAAGCCCATGTCCAGAAACTTTACCTGTCAACCAGCTGGTGAAGCCAAAGGTAATTTTATTTTCCCCCCAAAACTCGTGGGAACCAAATGGGTTGGAATCAAAGTTGTTCGACCAGTCAAGCGAGAGTAGCAGTCACTTCTTTGCACCTGGTGAGGAAAGCTGAACGGGAAGGTGTCTATTTTCACAAAGCATTCTCAAAGCATTTCCAAGGCCCAAATGTGTTTATTTATCCCCCAACTTTGCAAAGACAGAGAAGGGTAGTGTAGTGGGTCATGAGTTCATGGGTTTTGCTCCTAAAATTCACATACTCCTGACACTCATCTGCCAGGCTTCTCAGCCAACTCAGTAACTGAAAGCAGCCGCGGACCCTGGGACCAAAGGGCAACAGCCTCTGGGGGGTGAAGCCTGGGTCTGCTGATTGCCACATTCACTGCCATGCCCGAGGGCCCAAGGCGGGCTGGCGGCCACATGCTCTCTCACTAACAGCGCACAGTGACCCTGCGTGTTCTCCCCATTGTACATAAGAGGAGACTGAGGCTCAGAAAGGTGCTGAGTCTAAAGCTCAACCCGGTTTCTTCTGCGGGGGGGACAGTCTTTACCTGGGACAGGAAGTGAGTCATTCTCAGACCTAGATTCAAGTCCGTGCGTTTCAATCGATGGCCACCAATCTAACCACCTTCCCTATCTGATTTCCCCCAAAATGTCCTGGATTATACTAGACAGTGGATTAGAACAAGTAAGGAAGGGAGGGAAGAGGGGAGAGGAGGGGAGAGAAAAGGAGGGGAGGTGGGGAACCACTAAAGCATTCTAGAAGGAGATGGAAGGGAGAAGACAGCAGAATGAGTTAGGGGTCAAGCACAGAGGTGGGGGCCATTCAGTGTCAAGGTCAAAGGGTGCCTTCTTATCACCCTTGGGCATGGCAAAGTTGCCGTACAGTGCAATATCAATGAGAATAACGATGCCATGGAGAACAGTCTGCATTTTGTTCTTCAGACCCTGTTTTACAAGGCAAGGAAGATGGGACTCACTTTAGTTTAGTAAAATTTCCATGAAGATGAGTTAACTAAAAGTGTGTGTGTGTGTCACTTAGAGGGGTCACCTTTAGCTTTAGTTTCCTGGAAATGCACTTATAATACAGAATACCTTCTTTCTTAACCGCGCTAAGCAGATCAAGTGTTACTCTACCTATGTTCATAACTCCAAAGACCCCACAAACCCCAGACTCTGGCTTCCGGAGAACTCTTACTTCCAGATGAAAAGACACAGGCGCTGAGCCCACAAGTTAGAAACAGTCAGTCTTGTGTTCCAGCCCCCTTCACCCAGTCAGGGCGGCAGCCCCAGGGAGCCCCAGGGGGTGTGTTTATCCACTTCTAACCCGGCTATGACGTACCCATCTGGCCTCGGGGGGCTCACGCTAGCCTTGGGGGGCCAGGATGCTGCCCTCTGACGCTGAGGAGGGCTGTTGGGTTTTGTCCACCTGACTTGAGGAGACACTATAGCTTTGGGTGACAAAGGACAGCTGGAAGCCCTGGAATCCTGTTGTAAGAGAGCTTTGTTCTCAGAGTAATTTACCACAAGCCTTCTCTTCTCCTAGGAGGCCAGACGGGGTGGGACACATCAGATGCGTATTCAAATTAGGAGAATTTAAATATAAGTGGTTGGGGGAGGGGAAAGGGCTAGAGAACAGGAAAGAGAAAGGGAATTGGAGAAAAAACTAGAGAGAGAGAGACCTAGTATACAAGAGAGATGAAAAGCTTGGGCTACACACAACTTTTGCCCTACAAGCTGACTTTCAAACTCTAAACTTCAAGTAGGACAATTCCTCTCTACATGTTTCACTTTAAGCTGTGGGTAGACTTCTGAAAATTGGATAGGATTGGGATTAAAAAACAAAACAAAAACATTTTTATATACATTACTGAAAGCTCACAACTTGGGGGTCCCTCTCTGAATTCATTCATGAGGACAAGAAGCCATGGGTAAAACAATGCTGGTTTCCAACCCCTATAAATACATCCTTTTGGCAAGTTTGGGTTTCCAAGTCTTGAGGGTTCTTCCATTCCAGAAGCCAGAAGGGCATTACTGCCATCTTGTCATACAGAGGAAGGGTCTGAGGCCCAGAGAGGCAGAGTGACTCACCCAAGGTCACACAGTGGGAATGAGTCAGAGCTGAGCCCTGAGCCTGGGAGTCTTGTTTCTCCAGCATCTGTTGTGTGAGTTGCTCACTTGAGCTGCCAGAAGTAAGTGGGCCAGTGGCTGGGGCTGGGGAATCCAGTAGTTATAGGAGCCTGTCATTTTAACAACCTATTTTCTGGAAGTCAAACTAAATTGCGAGGGTGTTTCTCTTTCTCATTACAGGAGTCATCTCTATTTTATTTATATGTTGCAGCAAAATGATTTAAATCAAATGTGCTTGGGCACCGAGGAAATTTGACCTGAAAGAGGGTTTTTGTGGCAGAAAGAGAGCCAGCAGATACTTATTTCCTGCCTTTCTGAGGCCAGTAACATCCCTGTACAAGGGGATGCATCAATACATCTTTGATAAAGGTTTCTCTGCACAGTGAGGTGGAAAGTCTTTTCAATAACTCTGGCCCATTTGTAACTTTGCTCTGAATAAAAGAAGGGATTGATCGGGGCTTGGAAAGCTCCCTTACCCAGCAGCCTTCCTGCATCCCAGGAGGTAGAGTCTACAAATAGGATTCAATTGGGTAACTGCTTATGGAGAGAGAGTCCAGTAGGGGTAAATGCCACTCTGCAGAGTGGGCAGTGAAGGGTTAAACACGCCCAGCCTTTGTCTGCTGGGGTTTGGGAAGGACTGATGCCTGGCACCCTCTAAAATGAAGAGGCTCAGAAGGAGTCACAGGGAATGCTTGTCATTAGGTGTTCCAGGACCTGCAGGTCCGGTCCCCTCTTGGTGAGCTGCCACACAGAGCTGGCATCATAGAGCTTCAACTGGTCAAACAGTTGGTGTTTCTTAAGAATCTACAGGGTCCCGGCATAGTAGGAGAGCTCAAAGGCTCGGGAACAGGAGGCAGGAGCATGGGGAGTTGAAAAGGATAGCCTGTTCCTCTAGACACATCCCACAATTCCAAGCTTCAAAAATGGCGGCCAATGTCCCAAGTGCTCAGTCTCCTGAGAGACCAGGAGGCCTGAGGTCAGTTTTAGACTCTGCCACTTACCAGTTACTGGCCCTTGCACAGCTGACGTTCCCCTCTGGACCTCGCTTTCCTCTTCTACAAAACTAGGCTTCTACAAAGCTGGCATCTCACAAGCAGAGGCCAAAGATGCTGCTAAACATCCTCAAATTCACAGGACAGCCCCACACAACAGAGAATGATCTGGTCTAAGACATCAGTTGTGCCAACATTGGCCAACATTGCCTTAAAAGTTGCTGCTAAAAGCACCTGAGATGATGGAACTTTCAGGGCATAGCCCAGCGCCGGGCACACAGCAGGCCCCTCCCTTCTCCTCTTGGTTCTTGTCCTAGACATTCCACTCCTCACCTGCCTCCCTTGTAGGCTGAGGCTATGGCTCCACATGGAGCAATCACTTCTCGCTTCTTCCCTCTAAGGTGGTTTGCTCGCAGAGAAGACTGGAACTCTCTGCATCCTTGCGGTCTGATTTTGATCCTAATAGATCCAGCACACGGTGGCTCACTTTTCCAAAGCTCACCACAGTCTCAACTTCTTTCACATTTCCTAGCAAGGTGAACTTGGACGAAGCTTCTCCAAGACTGTTCTCTGAGCCCCGTTTAGTCCTCAGAATAAATGGGATTACAGAACCTAATTTAAGTCAGAGTCGCCATGATAGTTAGAAGTCAGTATTCTTTCCAGTACCTGGCACACAGTAAGTGCTCAGAAAATGAGATTTATTATTTTCTGTCTGTACGTGGGGGGCACATTTATCTATTCTAATTGTTACAAATATTAGAAATAAAATATGAAGAGGACTAGCACAGTGCCTAGTGCCGGCAGATGCTCAGTAAATACTGGATGAACAGAAGGATGCAAACATGAAAGAGAGAGAGGAGAGAGAAAGAGAGCATGGAAGACAGGCAGGCAGGCAGGCCTTCCTTAGGAAGGAAGAAAGGGGAAGGAAGGAAAGGAGAAAGGAAGGGAGGGAGGGAGGGAGATAGGCTGGTCCACCACAAGTATCTAGCAAGGAACCTAGCACATAATGAAAGCTCGAAAGCTATTTACCGAATGGTGAGGAGGGAAGGAGGCTTGGAGGAGTGCAAGGCTCGACAGCAGGGTAGCCCGGCCTCATACTACTGAAATTTTGGGTTGGATCATTTCATTTTGTGGGGGCTGTTTGTGCATTGTTGGATATTTAGCAGCATCCCTGGCCTCCACCTACCAGATGACAGTTGTGACAACTCAAAAAATGTCTCCAGCTGTTGATAACAGTCCCCTGGGGGGCACAACTGCCCAGAGTGGAGATCCACTGGCTCTACAACAGCATCTGATGCTCAGTGGGCCGTTAGCAAATCCTTGCTGGCAGAAGCCGGGAGAGCAGGGCAAGGGTATCTAGGCTGGCTCACCTGCGCAGGCCTCCCCCTCCCTCTCCCGGGCAGGGCTGGCCTCTGCTTGCCCTGGCCTGCTTCCGCCTGGCTCTGCCTGGCAATGAGTGAGTGGGAGGGAGGCACTCCACAGGCGAACAGCAGCTTGGCTTCTCCGAAACAGACAGCTCTTACTAGAGTGTACTGTTTGTGCTATGCCTTGTTAAGAGAGGAAATTTTCTGAGAACCTATTTTTCCAGGTCTGAAGATTTCATATGGCTATTGCAGTAAACATCCACACCACTCAATCTGCCTCTCATTTCTCTCCCATACAAAGGGACTCTTTGGAAGCACTTCCCAATCCCAAATGGCTTAATGTTCCTATTTTGTGGATGAGCCATTGCAATCAGGGAAATTAAAAGGTAGGGAGTTAAGATGTGTGTTTGTGGTTCTAGGTTTAGAGCTGGAAAGATTCTCTCTCTAGCATCTGAGCATAACCTTTTGGCAGGTGCTGAGGAAACCTACAGAGAAGGCAGGTAAAATGCACAGGTTACAGAGCTTCGAGTGCACGGGTAGAGGGTCCACAGAAGAGGGGTGGCTGGGGAGAGAGCTCATGAGAGTGCAAAGAAAGCTGGGGTAGAGGCTCAAGGTAGAACCATATCATCCCTAAGAAGATGGAGTGAGAAACTTCTAGAACTGGCCTTAGGAAATGAGCTGCAACTTGACTGAATTACTGGCGACTTCCTTGCCACCTTCCTCTTCCCAGCTCCAATCCTTTGCTAAGTCCTAAGCCTCCCTTGGATCCATCCACTTCTCTCCAGCTCCACCACAGCCTGGCTTGGACCAGTACAGGAGTCTCCTGATGGGTCCTTCTGTATTTCCTTTGCCCACCCACCCATCTCTTCCCTACCAGGCAGCCAGAGAGAGGGATCCTTGGAAAAGGTAAATCAGATGCTACTTCTTTGCTTAAAATCAATCCATCCCTTCCTAGTATCTCAGGACAAAGTCCTGCAAAGCCCTGGCCATGTCCACCTCTCCACTTCCAAGCACGCCCTCCTGCTTCCAAGAATTCTTTCCTGCCATTTCCAGGTCCCAGTAGGACACAGACTTTTGCCCATGCTGCTTCTTCTTCCTAAAGTAATCTTTACCAAATTGACATGTCTTGATCTCAGCGTGGGAAACTCTCCTGGCCCTCCCAGGTCTCAGAATGCTCGTCCTTTTGTTCTGTTTCGCTTGTCACAGCTGGCAGTCCCACTCCACGGTGGGCATCAGGCTGCACTGCCTGCGGGCAGGGACCGCACCTGCTGCACCCACTTGTGTATGGTCTGCATATCTATTCAGGTTCAGCAAACAGGTGCAGAATAATGATCCATGAATGGAGGAAAGGAGGAGAAGGTTTGTTCTGAGTCGAGACAAAGATGTTCCTTTCCAGGGGTCATGCCCTACGGCTCTATTCCCGGACACCATTAGAAGAGGAAAGGGAGCTGAGCAGAGGGTGACATCAGCCCTGCCTGGGGAGGGCCAGGAGGACTGCTTTCTTCCTCTCCATCTTACCTGCTTCCCTTTTCCAGCTCTGAGCTGGATGAAGATGTTCCCATCCTTCCACCCTCCCCTCAACAGAGAATGGCTCTTTCGTCCAGGATACTCATCCAGGTGCAAATCTATCCATTGTTACAACAACGATGACACATTACCAAGCTCCCCCTGCCCAGTGGAGAGGGTAACAATGTAGAAGGACACATGGACTCTGGCCTCAAGGAGCCCAGGGGCATTGGCATCAAATGGGAGCTTCCAGAATCCCAGACCATGCCGCAGACCTACAGAATCAGAATCTGCATTTTAGCACGACCCCCAGGTGATTCGTGCACTACATTTGAGAAGAGCTGGGTCAGAGCAGTTGCTTTCAGACATGGGTGTTCATCAGAATCTCCTGGAGGGTTTGTTAAACTGGTGCTTGCTGGACCCTGTTGCCACCCCAGCCTCAGTTTCTGATTCAGGTGAACTGAAGCTTCTCTCAGTGTCCTGCGTGACGCTGATGCCAAGGGTCCAGGGACCACACTCTGAGAACCACTGATTTACAGCCCTGCAAGGGTCCAAGGAGACAAGGAAGGGCCCAAGAAGGCTCTCTGGAGGAGCTGGAAGTATGAGCAGGAGCGCACCAGAGGCTCAAGGGGATGAGGGACCTTCTAGGCAGAGGGCACGGCATGAGCAAAGCTGAGCTGGCTCGAAGCAAGGTATGCTCAGGGAGACCAAGGCGTCAGCTGTGCTCAGAGCCCAGGCCAGGGTGTGGGAGGGAAGGGCCAGGAGGGAGCCTGGAGGCACAGAAGCTTTGCTTCCTCTTGGCCTGCAAAATCCCTCAGCGCTGAAAGGACTGAATAAAACATCATCATCATCATCATCATCATCATCATCGTCATGCAGTGCTTATGTCCTAAGACCTTACATGTGTTAACATATGTTTTATTCTTTTTAAAAAAGTAATTATAACTTAACAACAAAAAGATAAACCAAGTAAAAAAAAAAATGGGCAAAGGACTTGGACAGACCTTTCTCCAAAGAAGACACACAAATGGCCAATAAGCTCATGAAAAGATGCTCAACATCATTAGCCACTGGGGAAAAGCAAATCAAAGCCACAATGAGATACCACTTCACACCCACTAGGATGGCTATTATTAAAAAATAAAAAACAGAAAAGAACAAGTGTTGGAGAGGATGCCGAGAAATAGGAACCTTTGTGCATCATTGCTGGGGATGGAAAATGGGGCAGCCACTGTGGAAAAGTTTGGTGGTTCCTCAGAAAGTTAAGTATAGAATTACCATATGACCTGGCAATCCCTCTTTTTAGGGATATACCCCAAAAAATTGAAAGCTGGGACTCAGACAGATACTTGTACATCAACATTCAGAGCAGCATTATTCACAATAGCCAAAAGGTGGAAGCAACCCAAGTGTCCACTAACTAATAAATGGAGAAACAAAATGTGGTATATCCACACAATGAAGTACTATTCAGCCGTAAAAAGGAATAATGTTCTCTTATATGCGACAACATGGATGAACCTTGAGCACATCCCGCCGAATGAAATAAGCCAGACACAAAAGGACCAACATTGTATTATCTCACTTAAATGAAATAACTAGAATATGTAAACTCACAGAGACAGAAAGTAGATTGAGGTTACTAGGGGGTGTGGGGATGGCGGGGATTGGGGAGTCAATGCATAAAGGGTGAAGGGCTTCTCTTGGGGGTGATGGGAAAGTTTTGGTAGTGGATGGTGGTGATGTTAGCACAACAGCGTGACCGGAATGAACCGCACTGAACTGCATACTTGAAAGGTGTTCAAATGGGAAATATTACGTAATCTATCTTTTACTACAATACATTTAAAAAATAATAATAATTATAGAATCAAAGGAAGTTGCAAAGACAGTACCTAGAGTCCCATGCCCCTTGGCCGCAGCTTCCCTCAATGGTGTCGGCTTACATAGCCATAGTACAACATTAAAGCCAGAAAATTAGCGTTGCTACAATACTGCTAACTTGACTAAAATCTTACTTGGTTTTCATCGGTTTTTTCCTGCACTATTTTATGTGTATGTGGGTATATATGTGTATTTAACATGTAATCCTAATCACCCTATTATTATTTTCAATTTGGACATGAGGAAACTGAGGCACAGAGAGAATAAAGTGCCTGGCTCAAGAAACAGAGGAGAGGGGTGCTGAAATCAGTCGGGCAGCCTGGCTCAAAGCTGCCACGCAATATTGCTTCCCTGGCAAGTATTGGGACAGAGCCCAAACTCCGATGGATCAGGAATGTTCCAGGGGGACCCACCTCAGAAAGGACCTTCTAGGTGCCAAATGGAGGCTCCACACACATTCTGAAGGACCAGGGGCTCTGGGCAAGAAGCCCCCACAGGCAGGGACTGAGCTGGGAAATTGGGGGAGAGGGCGGGTTCCCCCAGAGCGGTAACCAGAGGTGGCCTGGCCCCATCAGCGCCTGGGCAGTCTTCCTTCAGCTCAAAGGCGCGCCTGTCTGCCTGCTCCACCCCACGCACCTTGGCTGATGATGCTGCAGGCTGGCCCAGGCTGCCTGCCAGCATCGGGACCAGACAAAAACCCACTGTTGGGGGCTCCGCCCGGCACCTTGGCGCCCTGGCAACCCCACAGAGGCCGGCTTGTGAGACGGGGAGGCTCGGCCACTGAGCATGGCCACAGAAGGCGTCCCTCACAAACCAGGGCTTGGCAGCCCCCTGCCTACCAGACAAGGCTCCCCTTTGCCGCCGATTTTTATGGCGAGCTGGGCTCCCTGAGACTGACCGCCGTGCTTACAGAGTGGAAGATGATCTGCACATGCGGCAGGGTCGCTCAGACGCACGCAAACAGCTTGATTTGCGGGCAGATTGGTGGGCCCGTGGGCGAATTCTCCCTTTTGCAGTCCCGGCAAGGTTGTTATCAGGCTCTTTGATAAAAAAAAAGGTTTCCTTTCATGAGAGGGGAGGGGAAAAAAAGCTAAAACCATTAAAAATGAAAAAAAGTTCAAAAAATCCACTAGCGCCTTTGGACAGACTTGCCTAGACCGCAGCAACTGCCATCAGGGACTAACAATCTCATCTTTCAACGTCTCCAAGCCTCAGTTCCCTTACCTGAAAAATGCAGATGAGGTGGAAGCTGTTAACCTCGAGGGCCATGCATGGTGGGCAGAGTGGGACTGAGAGGTCAGAGTCAAGGGGGCTTTTGTTTTTTATGCCGAAGGCACATGTCCTTTGGACGGGCCGTGTCGATGTGGCAGGGTCACCAGTTTGTAAGTCTGTCTGCTCTGAGACGGCCAGGACCCCTGCTGAGGGCTCATCCAGCCAAAAAAGCATTGCAAGTCATTATGCAGGTCAAACCAAGCTTGTCGGATCACTAATTAGCAGTTTTGATTTCTAAAGTCAACCCTTGTCCAGAAATCATTTCAGGAGCTTTGAAATGTTCAGATCAGGAGATCTTGGAATAAGTCCTGAAACTGCAGGCCGTGGGGTAAGGGATTATAGTCCCTGAGAGTTGACACTCAGACAAAGAGCTCGGGACTCTCTGGCAAGGAGCCAGGTGGGGCTCTGACCCCAGGAGCCTCCCCTGACCCATCCATCACGCACACTAGCACTCCTGGGATGCTATAAAGAAGGCGGGGGGAGTGCTCAGTCAGCCAGGCCCAGATACTCCTTGCTAAGCCATTTTCAGAATTCCCCGGAAACCACTAGATTCCAGGTCCCAGAATAATGCACTCTAAGCTCCCGACAAAGTGTCAGAGACCCTCTGCCCCCACCTATTGCTTCTCCAGGAGTGGCATGGTTACTTCTGTTATCCAAAAGCACCCCCTCTAGGAGGAAAATGGACCCCAATCAGCTGTGAGCAGCATGTGAAACTTAATTACAATTTATCTCCTCCCTTCCATAAAAGGCCTGCAATGAAAGACACAGAAGCCAGAAAATTACTACCCTAGAGATAGAAAATCAATAACCGTGGTGAGGGAGGGGAAGCTTAACATTCCAAAACAAAGCTAAAAGAATGATTATGACTGAGCATTAGATGAGGCTCTGAGCTTCCTGGTGGCCAAAGCAAAAAGGGATGTAATGTATTATAAAACTCATAATCTGAAATGGGAAATGTAATCACAGAAAAGAGGAAAGCTTAGTTCCAGTATGAGTGTGAGTGTGCCTGGCAGGTGTAGAGAATGCAGGGGTGGCTGGAGCTGAGTGAGGGGGATGGCAGCCAATAAGGTTGGAGAGGTGAGTGGCAGCCAGGTCACAGAGGGCCTGGTCAAACAAGGTCAGGCCGTTGGCTTATACCCTGAGTGCCACAAGGAGTCACAGATGGATTCTGTGCAGAGACGTGACATTACCTGACTCATGATGTGAAATAACAGTTTTAGCAGCTGGGCAAAAGCAAAGGGCAGGGGGCAGATTCAGAGGCTACAGCAAAAAGCCAGGCAAGAGATGAACGAGCCCTCAGAATATAATCCAGTCTCCTGCCCAGGACCTACAAGGCTCAGCATGCTCGGGAGCCACCTCTCCATTCAACCTCAACTCATGCCCCTTCCCCTCCACTCTCTCCCTCCAGCAACCCTGAGACCCATCCATGTCCTCCCCTGCACAAGCTCTTTCTCACTTCGGGCACTTGCACATGCTGTTGTCTTGACTTGACATTTCTTCTCCCACCCTCATCCTTTGCATCTCAGCTTCAAGGTCACAGCCCCCACCCCCAACTGAGAGCCTCTTCCTGACCCCCTGTCACAGGTAGATCCTCGCCACCCCTCCAATTTCCATGCTCTTCTGCTTCCTTCCTAACCCCTAACCACAGTGGAGCATGATTTTAAGTGTTGGCTTATTTACTGATTGGTTGGTTGGCTGGTTTTTGTCCTATCTTCTCACCAGAATGTCTAATATTCAATGAGGGCAAAAAGATGCTTATTTCCCATCACATCTCCAGCACTATGGCACCATAACTGGTGCTCAATAAGTGAACCCTATGAGGCCGACACAGAATTATCCCCACGCTGGGAAATCCAAAGCTCAAAGACATCAAGCGACTTGCCCAAGATCACACAGTGGTGGATTCCAGGTCTGACTCCAAGACCAGGGCCCTTGATCGGTCCATCCAATGGCTCTGGACACAACCCAGGAGATCTTGGTCTGATCTTGCTTCTGCAAACTCATGGGAGTAGCTTGTCTGCATTGGATCAAACCAAGATCTTTGCACTTTAATACGGTGCCAACATGAATGTGATGATGATCTGCCAAGTTCACAAAAGATGCCAGAGGAGGTTTAGGAAATCGCGGTCATCCAGCAGAGTGGCAGAGCAAAGGGGGATGAGGCAAGCTCCCACCCAGCTGGCCAGGCCTCTGCTCTCTTCCACCCCTCACAACACAAACCATCCTCCCCCGAAGTACACAGCTTTTATCTGATCAATTTTCCTAGGCCATGGCAACCAAACAATGGAATCCACAGGAAATTAAGTTTATTGACTCAGTCTTTTGAGATTACGTGGAGAAGAGATATTTACATATGTCATCTGGGCCCCGGGGATTGTAAGTGCTTACAGAGCTTCGGCTGACAGCAGAGGCCACCGTGCCTCCCCATCCATGCAGATTTCCGAGTCGGGGAGAGGACACGAGATGCAGAATCCCTGCTCCCCAGGCCCTGTTTTGCTTCCGCTTGGGTGGCTTGGATAGTGGAGGGATTTCAGGGATATCTAATTTTACACAGAACCCATTATCTGGAAGAACTGACTTTTAAACCCAGGTCAGATGGAATGGGCTCTCATCGTTGGCGGCAAGGAATTGCACCGTGATTCCATTTCTAGGTGTTTGCCTCGTGCCCTTTCGTCATGGGTCTTTGAGCTCTAACTTCTCCTTGGGTCATTTACGAATAGAGAGGAGAGAAAACTTTCACAATGGCTATACTGCGAGCCTGGTGAAAGGCCAAACAAAAAGCAATTATAATAAATAATGCCATCAGCAAGCCAATCTTTACGGCACATGCTATACCTGTCAAGCACTATATGATCCTTACATTCAGCATCTCAACCACTGCTGGGCATTGAATCACATCCTCCGGAGAGACACGTGCAAGTCTTAATTCGCATTCCCAACCTATTTGTAATTAGGACCTTTGAAGATATTATTAGTTAAGGTGCAGAGTCATTTGTGAATAGGATCTTCAAAGATCCCACTTAGAAGAGGCCACACTTACTCATAGGCCTGCAGTCCTGATAAGGCAAAGGATATTCACATGCCGTCAGTCAGAGAAAGCCCCAGGAGAAAACCAACGAGACAGGTCTCCATGTGAGTGAGGCAGAGGTGCAAGCCAAGGAACCTCAAGAATTGTGGCAAGCCAGCACCAGAATGCTCTAGACTCTGGGAGAAAACATGGTCTGTTGAGACCTTGGGTTTGGACTTCTAGCCTCCAAATCATGAGACAACCCACTGTGTGCTATTTGTCATAGCATCCTTGGCAAACTAAGGCAACCTCACATGTTCTTTTAGGAGAATAAAAGCCAAACCATTTAGCATGGCCTGTGAGGATCTAGCTAGTACCCACTTCTGTAAGCCCGTCACTCTTCTCCTCAGTAATCAATGTTTCAACCACCATGCCACGCTCATTTGTGCCTCAGGACATTTGTATATGTCTGCTCCTTCTTTCTGGAAGATGTTTCCCTTGCATCCTTGAAGATCTGCCTAATGTGTCTTTAAAGCTGGGCTCAAATATCATTTACCCCACACCAGCCACCAGCCAGCTCATAACCCTGTTTAATATTTTACATAGCACCATTTTGTTCCCTGAAACTTTTCTTAATTATGTGTTTGCTCAAGTGTGTATAGTCTGTTTCTTCTCACTAGGCTCCATGAAGCCAGGGAGCTGAGATTCCCAGTATGCCTGTAGCCTGAGAGCGGTGCCCAAACATAGCAGAGACTGAACAAATACTTGAGGAAGGAATGAAGGCAGGACTGGGGACTGGAACCTGCGTCTCATTAGTCTTGCGCCAAAGCCCAGGGTCTTGACCACTGGCTTATATTGCCTTAGCAGACAATACCCCATTGAAACAGGGTAGCTGACCCTTGCTGAAACAGCTGGACTTCCAGAGTCAACCCTAGTACGTCGTTTTTTGGGGGGAGGGGTCAGTTGCACCACAAGGTCGAGATTTTGTTTTGCTTTATAAATCACTTCCTAAAAATGACCTTGGCTCCTACACCAACACTGCCCTAAGGTATGATGCGTGGCTGGGGGTGGGGGCGGCTAGCTAGAGGCCTCTTTCCTTCATGCAGCGATCAAATCCGTGCCTCAGCAAAACACCACGTCATGTGAAGCCTTGACATTTTGCTCACGCACACTTGGAGTGGCCAGTGTCAATTATGCAGATCCTAAGAGCTACTGTAATTCTGAAACTGGCTCGGTGAATTCATTAACCGATTCTACAAATGCGTTTCATGAACTGTCAGGCACTGTGGATGAGGCAGAGACAAACCGAAAAACCGGAGTGGAAGAAAAGCAGGGGTGGCCTACGGTTCTGCCTGGGGTGCTGCTTTCCTGCCTTGCAGGGTGAACTTGAAAGAGGCATCACTACTTTCCAGGCCTTGGTGTTGACATGTAAAATGGAATCATGTCCACATTGTAAAGGACTTACTTTCACAAGCAACGCCAAGAAATACATGAAAACTATCTATTGCAGTGCCTAGGCACTTTATAAGCGACTAATAAATGGTCACGAAACGTTTGATACATGCCTGCCGTGTCCCTTGCCTGAGTTGCCTCTATTTCTTAGACCCTAGGAGCCCAGCAGGAAGGACCCTGTCTTCATTATTTTTTCCAAACCCCACATCAGAACACACAGGCTGACCAATGGGCCATCCTGGAGCATCTTGTGTCAAAGGCCACAAACTGTGTGGTTTTGAATTCTGGCTCAGACAACTGATTAGCTGTGTGCAGCAGTCTGGGATTGTTTATAAATTACAAAAATAGATATTAGATTATGTTTGTAAACTGGTCTGTGCCTGGGGTGTGATTCAATTATGATTAGGGCTTGGACTGGGCCACGTCAGTAGGATGTTGAGTCCTTGCCCCCTTGGTGGGTGGGGACTCACAGAAAAAACTATATGGCAGAGAAGAGAGTTGGAGTTTTGAGCTGGAGCCTGGCACGTGACCACACAGGAGAAGAACACAGAGGAATAAAAATGGCTCCTTAGACACGGCAGACCCCAGGGAGAGAGACAGAGCTGTCCACCTGATTGTCTACAGCTGGCCTTGTGGAGCGAGCACAGCAGCTAAGCCCAGAGAGAAATGGAGCCCCGGGAAGCCTGAACCCTGGCAGACGTCGGCAGCCATCTTGTCCCAACACGTGGCAATAAACTATGGTGAGGGAAGAAACTTAGGCTTTACAGCCAGCTAACTGTGGGCTTCTGCCCCAAATAAATACCCTTTATAAAGGCCAACCGATTTCTAGTATTTTGCCTCAGCACCCCTTTGGCTGACTAATACTGTGTGAGTTTGAGGAAATCATGCTTTTTCCTCCCATTTCCGGGCCTTACTCTCCTCAAACCATAAAAAATGGGGACAACGGCCTGTGCCACCTGGCCCCTTCCCACCTCTCTAACGGACCTCCTACCCTCCCCCCACGCCCAACGCTCCGCCGCGCTAAGTGAGCTGAGCCTCCTTGGGGAGCTCGCATGGGCAGTTCCCTCTGCCTGGAAGGGTCTTCCTTCCGGCATTTCAGCGGCTGGCTCCTTCTCATTCTTCAGGTGTCTACCTCCTCCGGCCACTCTCTATAAAGTCGCTTACTCTGTTAGATTTCGGCACGGCTCCTTAAATCATTTTCTTAATCCCACCAATCCACATTTGTAGTTCTACCCTGTTTGCGTACTGGTTTCCTGTGAGTTTCTCCCACGGACTGTGAGATGGTAGGCTTCTAGAGCAAAGGGACCATGTCTGTTCTGGTCTATGTGCTAACGCCTGGTACACAGTAGGTGCTCCATAAAGGTGCCATAAGTGAATAGCATTTCCTCCAACCTGCACGTATCAGGTCCTATATCCAACCCACTCCTCAGAACCTCAAACACCCCATTCCCAGGGCCCACACCCAGTCCTCTTCCAGCCCCCCTTCCAGCAAGGGGGCATGGGCTGTAAACCCACCAGCCCAAGATCTGTTCCTAAGTCCACTACTTTCAGCTGTGTGACCTTGGACAAGTTTCTTAACCACTCTGGTCCTAACCTTTAAAATGGGGTTAATAATGCTAGTACCTACCCCTCATAGAGCTGTCTTCAGAATTAAATTAGATACTATAAGTAAAGCACTTAGAATTATGCCTCGTACATAAGTAAATGCTATCTAGTGTGGTAGCACCAGTTTTCCTGTCCAGACCATTCCTTTAAACATAAACATGAGGCACTTGTTGACACAGGGGTGTCAGGGTCCTCTGCCCTGGCAGCTCATCAGAGTCACCTGGGGAGCTTTTAATTACCCTGAGGCCTGGGTGGCACGGGGAACAATTAAATCAGACTCTCTAGTGATAGGGCCTGGGCATCGGTGTTTTATTTTCTCTAATGGATTCCAATGTGGAACCAAAACTGGGAATACTATAAACTCCTTCTCAAGCTCAAAGGGGCTCAAAACGATTTGCTGCACACTCCCCAGCACCCTCCCCCCAAATCCCTGCCCCAACCGACTTTTGCCATTTTTATTCCAATAGTCTAACTGGACACTTCCCAAAGTACCAGAGCTAGTCTATTTGTTCTATTTTCCCCTACAGAACAGTGGTTTTCCACTGGGGCAATTTTGCCCACCCAGGGGACATCTGGCAACATCTGGAGACATTTTTTATCATGACTTGGGGGTGGTGGTGCTAGTAGCATCTAGTGGGTAGAGACTAGGGATGCCATTAAATGTCACCAAAGCACAGGACAGCCTCACCCAACAGAAAATGCCATCCCAACACATCCATACAGTTAGCCTCCCTGTAGGGATTGGGAGGGCAACAGAAGTTCACGGACGATAGGAAGCGAGGAAGAAAAAGCAAAGGGAGCTTATCTTTAAGGGTATCACCAATCTCTGCCAGGTGGATGCTTCATGAATAATGACAATAGCTATTATTTTCTAAGCAGCTACTACATGCTAAGCACAAGACTAAATAGCTGGCTTAGCTTTACTTCACCCCCACCGCGATTCTGAGTTAGTCAATATTGTCCACACTTCATGCATACGAAAGCAGGGACAGCAAGGTTAGGTAACCAGGCCAAGGTCGCCAAGCTTGTACACAGCAGCTCTAGATTTTAACCCATTTTGTTCTACTCCAAAATCAAGGCTGCCCCAAGGGGTTAATGGTGCCAGCCCACACTTCCTGAGTTTTATTTACCACATGCCAGGTAACATTCCGAATCCTTAACATGTGTAAAGTTAATTCATCTTCACAACAACCCTGTGAACAAGAAACTACTGTTATTATCACCACCTGCATTTTATAGCCTGGGACCACTGAGTGGAGGGAAGCCACTTGCGGAATTCCACACAGCTAATAAGTAACAGAGATGGGGTTTGAACTCAGGGAGCTTGTATCCAGAATCTGGCACATTTCTATCATGCTCTACTGTCACTAAGAGAATAGGCTGCAATGATGAGTGGGAAGAATCAGACACATCTCTGCCTCAGGACCTTTGCACATGCTATCCTCACTGATTCAAACACCCTTCTTTTCTCCTCTTTGCTAGCTGACTCTTTTTTACCCATCAGATATCAGCTTATACCTCAGTTCTCTGGGGCACTCTCTCTTATCTCTCCAGGCCAGATGAGTTACCCCTGTTAAGCTCCATCCCAGTTCCCCTTTACAGCATTTCACAATTTACAATGAACTGATCACTTCTGTAATTGCTGGATTAACACCAGTCTTTTCCTGTAGACTATAAACTTTGTGTGGACAGATACTGGGTCTGCTTTGTTCAGTGCTGTATCCCCAGGCACCTTAGCATGATGCCTGGCACGAAAGAGGCATCCAATAAAAGCTTATAGTTAAATGCACGAGGCAGAGAACCTAAAGCCAAAACAACAGCTGGTGCCAATCTGGTCCATTTCACCATCTCCAGAGAGGGATGGAGCTGCCCAGAGAGGCCCCGTTCAAATGCCTCTGTGGCAGGTCAGGGCTGCACAGCTCTCCAGGCGAGCTGGCAGCGGGGCCATAAACCAACTCCTCGAAGCCATCTCTGCTTCATGGTGGCTGGTCTTTATCATTTTCCAATCAACACTGGCTGAGTTCTAATTGATTTTCTATGATCTCCCTCTCCAGAAGGGAGAAAGGCTCTGTTTACTGGGCAGCGCACAGAGGACAGGCCTTTTCTTCCTGCTGTATTTAATGCTGCTGCTAATCACGGAGATTAGACTAAAACAATTACAACAGCTAATTAAAGAACAATGCAGTTTTTGGCATCTTCGTGCAGACGGCACCATTGGGAATTCCTAACTCGGGCAAAGCAGGGATAATTAAAACCCCAGCTCGACTCTCCCCACTCCGGCAGCTGGATCACGCTGATTAAACTGCAAATAAAACACATGAAACCAACACTTTGTAGTCTATCCAATTTCACTTAAAAGGGCTTTTAACTGATTCATAAACAGAGAAACCGTAAACAGCAAATTATTTAACTAAAGCCAGTTATTTCGTCATCACTGTTCACTTTATTCCCAGCTCTGGACTCTGCTGCATGGAGCCCAGGGGACACTGGGCGGGCGGAGCCGAGGAACCACTCCAAAGCCTGGCGCCAAATGTTCACGCTCACCGGGGCACGGGAACGCCACCAACATGCGGTGGCCTTCTCTGGGCTTTTCATCTGCCTGGAAAAAAAAGATCAGGTTTACCTAGAGCCAGCTCTTGGCTCTATATCATGGCTAGAGGGCAGGGATAAAGAAGGTCCCCAAGTATTGCTCATATTGAAAAACACTAATATTTAGCTTTAAAACATTTAACTTATTCAGAGCAGGCCAACTTCATGATCTAAAATAAATCCAATATCTATATCTGTTAAGTAAGACAACAACTCGTTCTCAAGCTGCAGGAAGACCCGTCTCAACAGCTGGGTATAAAACGTGTTTGGTTCACATATGGGACAACCCGAGGCCCTTGCTTAGATCCCATATACACACTTTCCAACTCACTCCAACAAGCCTGGTTATCTGGTTGACCAGTCCTCCCACCTCTTCCAAAGAGATAAAAGGGAAGAATGAGAAAAAAGAAAGGACAAGGGAGGAAGAAAAAGAGGGGAGAAACGGAAAGAGCGGAAGAAAAATTAGAAGGATGCTTGTTAAGAGCAGCAGGAAGGGGCGTAAGGAGGAGGAGAAGGAGAAGAATCCAAAGAAAAAGGCAGGCTGACATGCATGGGTGCCATACAATGTTAACTTACTATGAAAGTTTTTTAAAGTTTGCCCTCAATTTTTGGACTTAACTCAGCACACAGTGACACTTTGTGATTGGCAAACAGTCCACGGACCATCATTTGATTAGTCCTTTTCTAAAGGGTGCCCCACAGTCATTGGGATTCAACTTAATCTTATTCATAATACTCTACTTTATGTTCACCATATATTGTTCAAATGCATATACATGTAGGAAACAAAGACTAGAAATAAATGCGCCAAGGGTTATATTTCAGGGTAATGATTTTACCTATCTCTGTTTTTCTTCTATACTTTTTCCAGCATTTTAAAAAATAAAACTAATTTTTTAACGCAAAAAACAATGAAAGTTAATTTTAAAAGAATACTCCATCTACGAAGGCAAAGAAATGAGAAGCTTTATCATAAAATTATTTATAATTATTTCTATATTATACACATAGAATGTAATTATTTATAATCGTTTATCATGTGATTCAACAAAAGTTACATAACTGAGTGCAGCCACACGAAGGGATTTTATACAGCCAGTAAAAAATGACATTTACAAAGACTATTCAATTTAAGAAGATACCTTTGCAATTGGGTCACACTGTATCATACTCCAGTAGTCAACCAGTTTTGACCTTCGAAAACAACAATTTCATGCATTTTAACTTAATACAATATTAAATGGAACATAAAAGGGTCAGATGAATAGGGAGTTTGAGAACAACTATGTAAAAAATGCATACGCATGGAGAAAACTGGAACAAAATTTACAAAAGGCTGTAGCATGGTATTTTTTTGCCCCTTCTTGTTCATTTTTCAAACTTCCATCTATGAAAATTGATTGCTTTTAGAAAAAGGAAAAATGCCATTCAAAGTTTTTTTTTTTTTTTTTTTTTTTTAATTATGGGTAAAAATAAAAATTCTCACAATATATACAAACATTTGCAAAATGATATATAAATATATATGCATATATGTGTATTTGCATACAAAAATGTTATTTATATATATATATACATATCATTCAAAGTTTTAATTCAGGGAAATGGTTAATATTTTGGGGGAGAGTTGAATCCTATTTTTCAAACCATTAATCAGCAAAATTCCATTCAAGAGTCAGTTTAGACTCTTACAGATAAAACTGGTTACTTATTCCGTGTACAGTGCATATGTGTGCATGGGGAGAGGAGATGGAAGAATAAAGGACAAATTTACATTCCTAAGTATTAACTGCTTAGATTACTAGACTTGCTCACTGCCCTCAAGCATGAGCTGGGCAGAAAGGAGTATACCTTTGCAGGGAAAGAGCATGTTCACAGGGTGAACTTGGGCAAGTCACCCCCCTTCTTTCTAGCTTTTGCCGCCCCCCCCCCTTAAAAATGAAGCGTTTTGAAAGCTTGAGCTTCTAAGCTCCATCCAATTTTAATATTCCATGATCCTATTTAATGACGACCAGGACCAGCTATGGAAGTTGCAAGGCCCAGCACCAAATGAAAATGCAGAGCCTCTCATTCAAAATGAAGAATTTCAAGGCGGCGGCAAGCGTGGGGGCCCTCAGCAGTTGCACAGGTCACAGGCCCACGAAGACAGGCCTGCTGAGGGCAGAAAGTAAAACACAACCGCCACCACCAAAACAAAAAGGGGACTTAAAAGCTGTTGGGCAGCCCAAGAGCACATAGTTAAATAAGAATTACTCATCAAGTAGATAAACACCTGTCAACAAAAATAGTTAACCATACTCTGGATGGATGATTAAACATGAACAACACTTGCCCTTTCATACCTGATGACAATCAGTGTCTATTTTAAAGACACACCTCTGAATACAAAAGTGTGCTTGGATCTGACAAGCAAGCCTGTATTTCTCAAGTCTTCCATTCCACCACGGTGAGCCAAATGCAGCCAATCTGCCTCTGCTAACATCTGTGATCTAGATTGAAGTCACTAACAATCAGCTCTGGCGACCGAAGCATAAGCCTGAGGATAAGATCTGGTATTTGCAAAGTGTGAGGATCCAGCCACACTCATTACCTCCTTCAAGGACTTGCCGTTTCCTCAGCTGTGGTTAATCGGGACCCTGGGAAAACAGGGCCACCTTGGTGGGAGGACTTGGTCCCCCTTCCTGCCTTTGGAATACAGGTGGGAAGTATACACACAGAGTACAACCTCACCTGCAGGGAATTCAGCCCTACAGGACAACCAGGGAAAGAAAAGGAAACAAGCCAAAAAAGCAGCCAAGCATCCAAAATAAATGTCCACACCCATTGTGTGTGCTGTATTAGAGAATTGAAATAGATGGCTAGATTGACATTTTGTGTGTGTGTGTGTGTGTGTCTCAGGTTCTCTATCAGAGCCTGTTAATTCAGTATACATTTCCAACGACTTAGAATATTTCTAGAAGTTGAGAAGTGGGGCCAGCTGATAGCCACAATCAGGCACATGGAAAGCAGTAAAAAAAAGGAAAAAATAGTGGGCAAGAAATGGAAGGGGAAAAAAAAAAGTATCAAAAAGCAGAAAGAAAAAATTTAGAAAGGATCCTAGGGCCATTTAGGAAAGAGCTATGGCAGTTTTGATGCTGTGAGGGACCATCAGTGCTTTTAGCAGAATCCAAAACCTAGTGCTCAAAGAGACGGCTGGATTCTCCAATTAAGGTATCACTCATACCCAGCACAGTCTGTTCAAAAAGGCAGGAAACAGGTAATATAATTTAGAAAGATTCCTGAGGGGTAAAAGCTTAGCTCTCCAGGAAATTAGAATTGTCTTATCTCCCAAAGTTTCCAGATGGCTGAAGTTTTGCTGTGGGTATATATACATACATACATATATATGTGTGTGTGCGTGTTTATGGTTTGTAGCATTTCTATATCCTATTTTAAAAAGTCTCCTTTTTTTTTTCTTTTTTTTTTAGTACAGGTTTTATATTACAGGGGTAAGCAAATTTTTTCAGTCAAGTTCCAGACAGTAAAACTTTTAGCTTTGCAGGCCACAGGGTCTCTGTCACAGCTGCTCAAAGCAGCCACAGAGTACGAATTCCATTTACTAGAACAGGCCAGCCTCTGGTCTAGAACAAAGAACGTGTGTTCTGGACAGGGCCAGGCCCGGAAATCGTGACTCCAGCACTTGGTTACTGAGAACCAACCGTCCTCTTTCATAACATGGGGGCTAACAGCTCCCACTTGGCTGGGTTATGGTGAGCACCAAATGTCCAGCACAGTACAGAGCTGATAAAGGTGAACTTCCACGCCCCAGTCACTGCTCGTTTCACCGGCATGGTTCTTTTCAGTCAACAACGGCCTGTTTTGAACATTATCCCATTGTCCCAAAACAAACCCTTACTCCAGGCAGACTGCTGGTTGACAGACACCTGAACTGTACTTTACCAAAGAGAAAGCAAAGGCTTGCAGAGGCAGAAAGAGAGGGAAAGCATGCCCTCCAGCCCAGCAACCCTGCCTTCGGGTCTGTTTCTTGGACAAATATGGACACGCATGTTTGCAGACATGCCCCGACAGAAACCTACACCAGGTCTGAGTCCGGGTAAGGCGCTTGACGGCCCAGCCTGGGTTTCCTCATTTGTAAAATGGGTTTAATGATAGGATAGGTCCTAGAAGGTTCTACCTCAAAATGGTGAGCACCTAGGATAGTGCCTAGCACATCGCAGGTGTTCCATCCAGATATTCTGAATGAACCAAGGTGGCTGTGAGGATTAAACGAGAACAGCATTCTTAGCCATTGCCTGGTATATGTGGAGCGCTCAATAAGTGCTACTGCGTTAGTAACATGCTTATACATACTTCATTCATAAACATACACGCACACGGCTGAGAGTTCCAGGAAGGCAGGGACCTTGCCCGGCACAAAGCTCTCCTTTAAAGAGCTGTTTGTTGATTTGGGAACATATGAAACACTCACATATAAATCGATATCTGTAAACAGCTGGGCTGGGCTACCCGAGGTTCTCGCAATTCTCCATCTGCATCCATTCGTTCCCCTAAAGGAGCCAGAAAATGGGTTGACTCCAGGCTGGGATTATGAAATTTTGCTGGCTGACCGCGGATTCCAGAAAGCCACCCCCCAGCCCTGCCCCATGAGCCGCATGGGCTCGCTTCCCTGGGCTGCTAGGCACAGCTGCCTCTCCAGGATCCCGCATGGTGACCCAGGTGGGGAGAATGTCCCTACCAGAGGTGGGGACAGGCAAGGAGCAGTAGGATCCCAAACCCACACATCGGGGAGCTTGTGAACACCTGGGGAATCTCGAGGACTCTCTTCTCATGAACAGCTGGGTGGAGGTTCTGCCTTTGTGCAAAGAAAGTGGGGGTACCTGGGAAGAAAGAGCCAACAGACGACCTGCTGCCGTGCACTGGGAGCCCTTCCTGAGACCCCCTGAGCCCACCAGCCTCCTGCCGCATGTGCCGGCCAGGAAGGCAACAACCATCTGCCTCCAAAAGGGTGGCTCCAGCTGCAGCGAGCAAGGCCCCAGAAGAGCCGCCTGCCCCAGGCTGGGCTAAGCCCCTGGCATCGCCAACGGCCGGCCTTGGGCACGGGTGTCTGAACGAGGGCGGAGGCCGTGTGACTTCCCAGCACTGCATAAACGAGCAGCCTGGCTCCTTGGCCCTGAAACACAATAAGCCAATGTCTGCCTCTGGCCACGCAACCAGGTCCGCACTCCGTCAGTGGAAAGAGTACACGGAGGGCCAGATGTAGCCTTTGGCACGGAGAGCACGGTTTGCTCCGGCGCCACATCTGTTCTCCATTAAGCACTGTTTTTGATATGCTTGTGGTTTTGTTGTTGCTCTTTAAAAAGGGGAAGGGGGCTTAAACCACCCTTCTGAAAAGGAGAACTATAGGTACGTGTGTGTATATAGATGACGGAGACAGGGGCGGGGGGAGAAAGAAAGAGAGAGAGAGAGTGAGAGAGAGAGAAATTGATAGATATTGGTAGGTAGGTAGAAAGATATAGATAGATGATAGACAGACAGACAGTTGAGAGGGATAGAGATAGACAACAGACTCATAAGCAACACAGCTGGGATTCAAACCCAGACACGACGACTCCAACGTCCGATGTGTTTTCCCCACCACACCTCAATGACACCTGAGAAAGTCAGGCCTTTGAAGACATCCACAGAACCTGTTCCTACAAAGTGCCCCTGGCATTGCAAAGAGGGCATCTTGCAAAGTGCCTGCCCACAGGCCAATGCCAGAAGGGACAGGGGCATTCAGATAACTGAATCCCAAGTCCATTTCCAGACGGGCTTAGTCACTGGCGGGCATGCTTCTCTCATCGTCCCATTGTCACACTATGCACACGTCTGTGGCAGGCACTCTGAAATCTGGACCCTCCTCTGTACAGCGTGGAGCCCAGGCAGAAGCACGGGAGAGCGTGGGCAACCGTTAATGAGAGCAGAGTGCTCACGCACCTGGGGAGAGTGGACAGTGGATATAATTAGAGGCAAAACCGGGATTAACGGAACTCAACTAACCAGAACCATCAATTAACTGAAATCATTTTTTGCTTCCTCTCAGGAGACTCTGAGGTCAGTAATTCAGAAAATCACAAGTTAAAAAGAAAAATCATTTTCTGGGGTTTTCCTGGGTTTGGCTCTGATATTGCCTAAACTCCCTTCATCATCACGTAGGCCACACGTATAACTGACTCTTCTAGCAGCCACATTTTAAAAAGTCAAAAGAAATGGGAGAAATTGGTTTTAATAACCTATTTTATTTAGCCCAATATATCCACAATATTATCATTTCATCATGCAATCAATATAAAAAATTGATGTGATGTTTTATATTCTTTTTTTTTTTTTTTTTTTTTTTTTTTTTACATTCTTTCCTACACTTAGAGCATAGCTCAGTTTGGACTACTTGAATTTCAAATGCTCAGTAGCCACAGGTGGCTGGGGTTAGACAGCACAGGTCTAGAGCTAAAGTCCCAGTGACTGTTGACTGTTCAGGATGAGGATTCTGGGGGTTTACAACAAATTGGTCATCAGTCAACAGTTGTTTGGCAGGTTTCTTCTCCCAAATGGTTGGTCATGTTTGACAAGGTGACCTTGGGCTCCAGCAGGTTGATCAGGACCTGAGACTGCCAATGCCTTCCTCTCAGCCTGGGTCTTTCCTAGTGGAGAGGTGGCTACAGTTGCAGCTGTACAGTTGCAGCTGCCACCCCCACTGCCCATCTCTTTCTCTGATTTTCAATATGTGAGTATTCTTCCCATCCTTCACCTAAAGGAATTCACACATCAGAGAAGGAAAAAAAATACTAAGACAAGCTAAAGCAGCTTGCTATTTAGCAGAGGAGATGACAAGCACATGTGAAAAATACCAATGTAATTATGGCCCCAGTAAAAGCCAGGGCTGGCTGCCTGGAGAGTGTGCTAACCAATACATGGAGCAGATGCCATCGAGCCCATTTTATTGATGAGAAAACTGAGATCATAGAAATGAAGGGATTACCAACCTGCTGCAGTGGGGATTCCAGAAGGAAGAGGGCAGCAAGGAATAGAGTCACTTTTCCCAAATTATAATTATTCATTTGCTAACTTGGCAATTTTTGCCCTATCCATGCGACATCTGTAGTTTAATTTATTTACTAGTGCTCTTTAAGTCAGCTCATCTGTTTTTACGTCAACGAATTAATTTAAAAAGACAACTGACTCACAAATTGAAGGAAAAACTATTATTATTTGCCATAAACAGAAGGTAACTAGACAAATAATCTGATAACACTATTAATTTCTTTGCAGTTTGTAAACATGCATGCACTACTTAAAATCATCTCGTGAACCACTGTGGTATGCGTTCACACTTTGGAAAGGCAGAAACCCGAGTCTCACCTGGAAGGCTGGGAAGAATTTGTGCAGAGGTAGGAGGAGGAAAACTATTGCCCAGCGGGAGGCACAGTCCAGAGAGAGGTGTGGGGGTTGGGGTGGAGCATGGAGCATACAATGAAGAAAGGAAATGGACATTTGCCTGATGAAATCACCACCACCAGATTCACTTGTGTGCAATGGATTAACTTGTCAGGGATCTAGACTAACACACTCTAGAAATATCATTAAAGCCAGGGATTGAAACAATAGTATTCTTGTTTATAACTCCCAGTTAGCCAGAAAACAATGAACCCAAACCTTCATTCCCTCATGTTTTCTAATCCCGTTGTTTAATTCCACTTTTCCTGCAAGAAACAATTCTATTTCCTGGATGATGGTGAATTCTGAAGGCAGATGCCCAAGAGGGAGGTGGGCAATCAAAGGCCAATCAGAATAATGGGGGGGGTATGCAAAAAACATATCAAATGTACGCTATGGACCATAGTTAGTGGTAATAGTCTGATCATGTTCTTTCATAACCTGTAACAAATGTTCTATGACAATACAAGATGTTGGTGGAGGGGTGATGTATGGGAATTCTGCCCATTACGCATAATTGTTTTGTAAGCTCACAACTTCTCTAATAAAAAAATATATTACAACATTTTTTTTTAAAGGCCAATCAGGGGATTTTGGCTCTGGAACCCTATTCCCTTGCTGGAGGAGGTGAGAATTCCTTCCAGGGCCACCACAGGTCATTAATGAGACAAGCATATCTTGTAAAAGGTCAACTTCTAAATTGGTCAGGACAACTCTAGCTAGGTTGAGTTCTACTAGGGTGAGCCAGCTTGGCCTTTGAGCCAGTTGAAGCCGACATCCCCCCAAAGGGGGTTTTTGTACATGGGTCAGATCAGCCTCCTTCCATGCCAGGGGCCGCCTCCTGCAAGCTAGAAACTTTGACAGTGATAAGCTGTTCTGGGGAAGATGAAGTGCAGTAAGGCTTTCCTGCATGCCCAAGCCAGAGATGAGTTTTTTAAAAGCCCTTGGAAAAGAAAATCATATATTGCACAATACGATATTTGCTAGACGCTACCACAGCATTTTATAAGGTTGTATATAACACTAGCTGTAGCTGTAAAGGAATTCATTATTCAGCCCCAGAAAGGCATATAAATCCCTGCCAAGTACAAGTTTTTCTTTTAAAAAGTGGTTTAATTCTTTCTACCTTTCGCCTCTGTTCACTCCTAGGAGATGGTATCCTGCAAACATGCCCCGTAACTCTTATTTCCTGAGAACCTTCACCTGAATTCACGGCCTAGCAACTCTGTCCCAGCTCCTGGGTACAAGATGCTCCATTGCTAAGCTCAGGAATGCCTTCCTAAGGCTTGGTCTCTGGGGAAACAGGTTCAGGAGCTGCTCGAAATCCCTCCCAATCCACCTGCCTCCTGGAGAAGACACAAACTCAGCGTGTCCACGATGGACATCATCTTCCCTCCAAGTCCATCCTTTATTCATGTATTCCCTACCTCATTAGCTTCTGCACATCCCACACCCACCAAAATCCTGCCCAGCCCATTCTACTTTGTAATGACCCTCAAATCTGTCCCTTCCTCTCCTGTTTCCCTGTTCCTGTCCCAGTTCAGGCCTTCATCAGAGTCCTTCTGGATGGAATGTTCCTCTCTGATCCCCCTGTGGCCAGGCCCACCTCTCCAATCTTTTCCCACCAGAGTCATCTTCTCAAACTGATCTTGGATCACACCACTCTCCTGCTTAAACACCTTCAGTACCTCCCCACTGCCTAAAAGAGAAAGCTCGTGTTCCCTTACGTGGCTACATTATCTGGGCCTGGGCCTGCTCCATCAGTCCCATCTCCTGCCTCTCCCTGCTCCCCTCACTGTGCCAAGTTTCTTTGTGATTTCCTGACATGAACCAATATTTCACCTCTGTCATCTCTGTTGTAAATGGCTTTGTGTGTTCCTTCATCTCTCCTCCTCCTGACCCACTCTCACTCACCCTTTAAGATAGGGGTTCTTAATAAAGGGTCTGTGAGCTTGAATTGAGATTAAAAAAAAAAAACAAAAAAACCGACATTATTCTTGTGGGGACGTGTTGGTGTGGGTGTGATATATTTATTAAATAATACACAGTATAGTGTGGACTTAGTAAGGGGGCCGCGGTTCTCACCTGATTGGCAAAAGGGTCCGTGGAACAAAAAAGGTTAAGAACCCCTGCTTTAAGACATGATGTAGGCAACAACTCCTCCAGGATGACTTCTGGAATGTTCTGGATTGTTCTGGGTTGTTCTGGGTATTCTTCCCTTGTGCGCCTACATTATCACAGAACTGATAACACTCGACAGGGTGAACTATCAAAAGCTTAGTTTTCAAATTCAACCCTACATGGTCTGGAAATAAAAGGACAGAGAGACAGAGAGATAAATCACAAATAACGTGGGTGACCCTACTCACCATGTCATTCAGTGAGTATATTCCCTGTCATGAACCTCTTATAGTGACCTGTTTTTTCCGTTTACACCAGGGGACCTTGTCCTGGGATCCATGGACTTGGGGGTTCACAGATAGAATTCCGGGAGTCTGTGAATTTATACATGTTTATTTCCATACTTATATCACTAACTCTGAGATTTAGCTTGTCTTTCAATTATGAATGCATCATTGGGTGGACTTCCGGGAAGATGGCGGACTAGTTAGACACGGGAATCTCTTCTCCAGAAAAATAGCTATAGGACAAGTGGAAACAGCCAGGAAAAAGATCTTCTAGGGTTTAGGACAGCAGGTGAAGGCTGCACACCACCCAGAGGAGAGAGGGACAGAAGAGGGAAATCGCGACAACAGAACCGTGAGTTGCAAGTAGCAGCTTCTGCTGCTGCCGGCACCCTCCCCCACACTCTTCAGAATTCTCGGCCTGCGACCATAGACAAAGGGGGCTTCAGGGATCTGCCACTCCCTGAAAGGGGAGAGAGAGAGGGACACAGCCTTAGGCTGACTCAGGTTTTGACCTGAAATTTGGGCTTCAGAGCCCCACCGAACTGCGGTTTGCCCTGGGAGCCTGGAAAGGACTGGAGAAATCCGACCCTCCCAACCTCCCTCTCTTCTAGCCTGGGCTAATTGTGGAGGACACCACGGGAGAGGGGAGAGAGAGCCTAGGGCTGACCCTGCTTTTGACTCCCAGGTTTAGTCTGCCCTGTCCCAAGAGCCCTTCCAGGCTGGGTGGGGCTGCACCATTGTTTGCCTTGGAGCCTTCAAGGGGCTAAAGATATACAAACCTCCCAATCTCCTCCTCTACTAACAGGGACTGATTGTTGAGGAGTCAGAAGGGAGTGGAAATATTTCCTAGCTGGGAAAAGGGGGGCGCTACGAGAGAAGTCTGGAGAACTGTCTCAGAAAGTTTGAATCACAGGGCTCCTAGAGCCCAGACAGGAAGTTCTATCACATTGATCTGGCCTGTGTCACAACAAATACGCTCCGACCAGGCATTGAATTGAGAGCTGCCAACAAGCACCATCTCCTGGCAGACCAAGGAAGTGCACATAAGAAAATTAATAAGAGAGGCTTTTCCTGGCCTCTATAGCCTCCCTGCCCAAGGCCCTAGGAAACGACTCTACAACCAATTACTGGGTCCAGTGCCCAGTTTTGAGCAACCAGCAGAACAATCCTAACAATCAAGGTTGAGTCAAAAATCAAAGAGCTGTGGTAACTCACAGCCTCCTGCCACTAAAACCCCAAAAAAGAGAAAGAGATAGAGCATCTAAGTAAAATACAAACTAACCAGATGCCTAAGCACCAGAAAAAAATTACGAGCCATACTAAGAAAATAGAAGTCATGGCCCAAGAAAAGGAATACAGCAAAGTCCCACAAGAGATGCAGAATTTGAGAGAACTAATCAGTGAGATGGGCTCGAATTTCCAAAATCAAATTAATGAGATGAAAGAGAATATAGTTAAAGAGATCAATGACATCAAGAAGTCATTAAGCGAACGCAAAGAAGAATTTGAAACCCTGAACAGAAAAGTAACGGAGTTCATGGGAATGAAAGACACAATAGGTGAACTCAAAAATACATTTGAAGCATACAACAGCAGACTAGAAATGATAGAAGAAAGAATAAGTGACACTGAAGACAGAACAGCTAAAATTGAAGAAAGGAAAGAACAGAGAGAGAAAAGAATGGAAAAAATTGAGCAGGGGTTCAGAGAGTTGAATGACAACACAAAACGCAAGAACATACGTGTCATGAGAGTTCCAGAAGGAGAACAGAAAGGAAAAGGGGCAGAAAGAGTATTTGAGGAAATAATGGCTGAAAATTTCCCAACTCTCATGAAAGAAATGAACTTACATGTCCAAGAAGCACACCGTACCCCAATAAGAATAAATCCAAATAGACCTACGCCAAGACACATATTATTCAGAATGTCAAATGTAAAAGATAAAGAGAAAATTCTCAGAGCAGCAAGAGAGAAGCAAACGATCACATACAAAGGATGTCCAGTAAGACTTAGTACAAATTTCTCTTCAGAAACCATGGAGGTGAGAAGACAGTGGTATGATACAATTAGGAAACTGAAAGAGAAAAACTGCCAGCCGAGAATTCTTTATCCAGCAAAACTGTCCTTCAAATATGAAGGTGACTGTAAAGTATTCACAAACAAACAGAAACTAAGAGAGTTTGCAAAAAAAGAATCCACCTTTGCAGGAAATATTAAAGGAAGCCTTAGAACCTGAAAGAAAAAGACAGGAGAGAGAGGCTTGGAGGAGAGTATAGAAGAAAGAAAAGCAGAAAGGATAACCAAAAGAGTAAAAAGAGAGACAAAAATAAGATGACATATGAAAACCAAAGAATAAAATGGAGGAAATAAATAGTGCATTTTCAATAATATCATTGAATGTGAATGGATTAAATTCCCCAATCAAAAGATACAGGCTGACAGAATGGATAAAAAAACATGAGCCATCCATATGCTGCTTACAAGAAACTCACCTCAGACCCAAGGATACAAGCCGGCTGAAAGTAAAAGGTTGGATAAAGATACTCCATGCGAATAGTAAACAGAAAAGAGAAGGGGTAGCTATACTAATATCAGACAAAACAGACTTCAAATGCAAAAAAAGTGATAAGAGATGCGGAAGGCCATTATATATTAATAAAAGGGACGATCCTCCAGGAAGATATAACAGTCATAAGTATCTACGCACCCAACCAGGGTGCCCCAAAATATATGAGACAAACTCTGGCAAAACTGAAGGGAGAAATAGACATTCCTACAATAATCGTCGGAGACTTCAACACCCCTCTCACATCATTAGATAGAACAACTAGACAAAAGATCAACAAGGAAACAGAGAACTTGAACAATATGATAAACAAGTTAAACCTAACAGACATATACAGAACACTGCATCCAAACTCAGCGGGTTATACATTCTTTTCAAGTGCCCATGGATCTTTCTCCAGGATAGATCACATGTTAGGTCACAATACAGCTCTCAATAAATATAAAAAGATTAAAATTATACAAAGCACCTTCTCAGATCATAATGGAATGAAACTAGAAATCAATAACAGACAGGAAAAAAGGAAATTTGCAAATGTGTGGAGACTGAACAACACACTCCTAAATATTCAGTGGGTCAAAGAAGAAATTGCAAGTGAAATCAGTAAATATATTGAGACAAATGAAAATGAGAACACAACATATCAAAACTTATGGGATACAGCAAAGGCAGTCTTGAGAGGGAAATTTATAGCCCTAAATGCCTATATTAAGAAACAAGAAAGAGCTAAACTCAAAGATTTAACTGAACAACTTGAGAAACTCGAAAAAGAACAGCAAACCAATCCCAAAGCAAAAAGAAGGAAAGAAATAATAAAGATTAGAGCAGAAATAAATGAAATGAGAACAGAAAAGCAATAGAGAAAATCAGCAAAACCAAAAGCTGGTTCTTTGAGAAGATCAATAAATTGACAAACCCCTCTCTAGACTAACAAAGAAGAAAAGAGAGAAGATGCAAATAAATACAATCAGAAATGAAAGGGGGGAAATTACAAATGACCTCACAGAAATAAAAAGAATCATAAGAGGATATTGGGAGAAACTACATGCCAACAAACTAGACAACCTGGATGAAATGGACAAATTTCTAGAAACTCATACCAACCTACACTGACACAACAAGAAATATAAGAACTTAACAAACCAATCACAATTAAGGAGAATGAATCCGTCATCAAAAATCTCCCAGCAAAGAAAAGTCCAGGACCAGATGGCTTCACAGGTGAATTCTACCAAGCATTTCTAAAAGAATTAACACCAATCCTGTTTAAACTCTTCCAAAAAATTGAAGAGGAGGGAAAATTACCCAACACATTTTATGAAGCCAACATCACCTAATACCAAAGCCAAATAAAGATTTCACAAGAAAAGAAAATTATAGACCAATCTCTCTCATGAACATAGATGCAAAAATTCTCAACAAAATACTTGCAAATCGAATCCAACAGCATATCAAAAGACTTATACATCACGACCAAGTGGGATTTATTCCTGGCATGCAAGGCTGTTTCAACATAAGAAAATCAATCAATGTAATACACCACATTAACAAATTGAAGGGAAAAACCACATGATCATCTCAATAGATGCAGAAAAGGCATTTGACAAAATCCAACATCCTTTTTTGATAAAAATATTTCAAAAGATAGGAATAAAAGGAAAATTCCTCAATATGATAAAAGGCATATATGAAAAACCCACAGCCAACATCATACTCAATGGGGAAAGGTTGAAAGCTTTCCCCCTAAGATCAGGAACAAGACAAGGATGCCCACTGTCACCATTGTTATTCAACATTGTACTAGACGTTCTAGTGAGGGCAATTAGAAAAGACAAAAAAATTAAAGGCGTCCAAATAGGAAAAGAGGAAGTAAAACTCTCACTGTTTGTGGATGACATGATCCTGTATTTAGAAAATCCTGAAGTGTCCACAACAAAGCTACTTGAACTAATAAATGAGTTCAGCAAAGTGGCAGGATATAAGATCAACATGCAAAAATCAGTAATGTTTTTGTACACTAGTACTGAACAATCTGAGGAGGAAATCAGGAGGAAAATGCCATTTTCAATAGCAACAAAAAGACTCAAATACCTAGGAGTTAATTTAACCAAGGAAGTACAGGACTTATATGCAGAAAACTACAAAACAATGCTAAAAGAAATTTAAAAAGACCTAAACAAATGGAAAGACATTCCGTGTTCATGGATGGGAAGAATAAATATCGTGAAGATGTCAATCTTGCCCAAACTGATTTATAGATTCAATGCAATACCAATCAAAATTCCAACAGCTTACTTTACAGAATTGGAGAAGGCAATTACCAAATTCATCTGGAAGCGTAAGTGCACCCGAATAGCCAAAAGTATTCTAAAAAAGAAGAGCAATGTGGGAGGAATTTCACTGCCTGACCTTGAAACATATTACAAAGTTACAGTGGTCAAAACAGCATGGTACTGGCATAAAGATAGACATATTGATCAGTGGAATAGAATTGAGAATCCAGAAATAAACCCTCACCTATACAGTCAACTGGTTTTTGACAAACCTACTAAGCCCACGCTGATGGGAAAAAACAGTCTCTTCAACAAATGGTGTTGGGAGAACTGGATATCTATAACCAAAAGAATGAAAGAGGACCCCTATCTCACCCCCTATACAAGAATCAACTCAAAATGGATCAAAGATCTAAATATAAAAGCCAGAACCATAAAACTACTAGAGGAAAATGTAGGGAAACATCTTCAAGACCTTGTAGTAGGTGGTGGTTTCTTGGACCTCACACCCAAAGCACGTGCAACATAAGAAAAAGTAGATAAATGGGACCTCCTCAAAATTAAACATTTTTGCACCTCACAGGACTTTGTCAGAAGGGTGAAAAGGCAGCCAACTCAATGGGATAAAATATTTGGAAATCACATATCTGATAAGGGTTTAATATCCAGGATATATAAAGAGATGTTACAACTCAACAATAAAAAGACAAATGACCCAATTAAAAAATGGGCCAAAGACTTGAATAGACATTTTGCCAAAGAAGAAATGCAAATGGCAAAAAAACACATGAAGAAATGCTCAACATCACTCATGATTAGGGAAATGCAAATCAAAACTACAATGAGATATCATTTCACACCTATCAGAATGGCCACTATTAAAAAGACAGAGAACTACAAGTGTTGGAGAGGATGTGGAGAGATAGGAACACTTCTTCACTGTTGGTGGGAATGCGGAATGGTACAGCCACTATGGAGGACTGTTTGGCAGTTCCTAAAGAAGTTGAATATAGACTTGCCACGTGACCCTGCAATACCACTACTGGGTATATACCCAGAAGAACTGAGA
>JAKSZT010054576.1:13495818-13607656 GCA_026826555.1 Tolypeutes matacus
TTCCTAAAGAAGTTGAATATAGACTTGCCACGTGACCCTGCAATACCACTACTGGGAATATACCCAGAAGAACTGAGAGCAGTAACATGAACAGACATCTGCACACCGATGTTCATAGCCACATTATTCACCATTGCCAAAAGTTGGAAACAACCCAGGTGTCCATCAACAGATGAATGGATAAACAAACTGTGGTCTATTCACACGATGGAATATTATGCAGCTGTAAGAAGAAATGAAGTCATAAAGCATATGGCAACATGGATGAACCTGGAGGACATTATGTTGAGTGAAGCAAGCCAGACACAAAAGGACAAATACTGTATGAATGCATTACTATGAACCAAATATATTGTGTACCATATTGTTTGATTAAAAAAAAAAAAAAACAATCATTGTCCCCAAGTACCACGTGAGCCACTCTGAGGTTCAGAACATTTAAGAGTACCCTACTCTTAGTAAGTTGCAGAGTCAGGATTCAACTCTCTGTTCAACACCACACTCTCCTGTATTCCTCCTTCTGTCCCTGACACTTCAGAAGCCCTCGGCACACCAGGGCTACTCTGCTGCGAGGGATCACAGCTTGCAACACCTTTGCCCCAGCTTTCTACCATCCTCTGGGCAAAGGGAAGTAAGCTCATTCCTCCCACCAGCAGCAGGTACTAGAGCTCCCTGCCTGAGCAGTTTCAACAAGGAATGGACAACTCAGCCATGCAGTTTCCAATTTTCTTTCCCAACCAGAGATGGGCAAGGAATAGTTATTGGCACACAGAGCGATTGTTTTGTTTCCAGTGAATTAAAACAACTGTCAAACAATGGGGACCATCTTCTGGACTCTTGCTACAGAATTATTCAGAAGGGAAGTTTGCATGATAAGGACCCGAGAAGCCCTGCATCAGAGGGAACCCAAACCCTTCCTGCAGTGGCCAAGATGGAGAAATAACTAAGGATCGGTCAATCACCCAAGTGAAGCAGAGGATGAAAAATGGATAAGAAATCTTCTCAAGAGGAAACTGGGCACTGACAAGGAGAAAGCATTAGAAATGGTTCAATTCCAGGAACTCAGAGCAGCTTAACCCTCACTCGAGTGGGAAACAACCCAGACTTCTGAAAAAAATCAGTTAGGAGAATTGATGACAACTGAAGAAAGGATAGTAGGATAGTAGAATTTAATGGGAAAGAATAGAATTTGGTGACTCTGGGCATCAGAAAACCTCAAGAACTAGTTATTATTATCCCCAGAAAAATCCCCACACTTTTATTCCCACATTTGAGACTGAAGAAAGATCTAGCTGGCTAGCTAATCTCTTCTTACACACACTATAAAGTTGACTTAAAAAAAATAAGTAAGTTCATAAATTGATATTGAAAGTTCTTAAACCTATAATGAAAAATATTAGCATAAGTTGTATGAAGGCAAGAGCTTGATTTGGGTGGAGAAGTTTGCCAAAGTTAAAATGTTTTATGTGCCAGCTCCCCAGTTACCAGAGGTGCCAGCCCACCCCCAATTTTGGTTCCCCTAAAGTGAAAATGTGGCTACACAGTGGATTGTTTAGAAAACTGAGTAGCAACAACTCTGGAAGTTCTGATTAGAGGCTCACTACCTTTTCAAAGAACTTCAATTATCAGTAGAAGAAAAAGAGTTGGGCTTTGAATATGGGTTCAAATCCAGCTCTTTGTTTTGCAAGCCGAATAACACTTCATCTCTATAAGTCTCAGCTTTTCTCATCTAAGAGAGCAGGGTATCGTCGTCTTTTCCATTTTTTTCCTCTGAGCATGTACACACACACACACACACATGTTCTGAGCAGTGTCTGGTGGAACTTTCTGGATCCTAACAGCTCATTCACTCTGGATCCTACATGAACAGATAATGCCCTTCATCATGTTAACTTCTTTTTCATGGGCCACCTTGAAAGTCTTCTCACCTTGTTTCTTCTCAGAGACCCTTCAACCCTTCAGTAGTTTCATGGCTCTCTAGCTGTGCAATGATAAGAGTTATTTAATTTCTTTGATTTACAGTGTCATCTTATGCAAAAAAAAAAAAAAAAGGCATAATGAATAATATTTAACTCTCATGATTGTTGAGAAGGTTAAATGAGTTAACATGTATGAAAATGCCTAGCATAGCACTGGCACAGATTCAGGGCTGGATAAATGTCATTTTCATCTTTCACTAAGAGTAGAAGCTTTCTCCAAAATCTTTAGAATCCCCAAATCTCTAAGAATAGAAGCTTTCTCTAAGAAGTGATATCTCCCCCACACACTAGCAGATATTTTCACCCTGAATCTCTCCATTTCAGGACTCAGGGCATAAGGTACACATTCAGAATATGATAAATAAGTACAGATTAGGCAATGTCTAGTCAGACACTCTAGGGGAAGAAAGGTGTAATTAAATCTACCTGCTATAAAAGTCCACCCCAGAATCTCAGTGGCTTAACATAATAAATATTTTTGTCTGTTTAGCATTACAGTTCAATGCCAACATCAACTCTCTCCTTGGTAAGTCTCCTCCCAGGTTCCATCTACTCTGACATTGTCATAGTAAACATATGGCCTCCTCCATTGATTTTGAAGGAGAAGAGAGTCCTTTGCGTCCAGCTGCATAAATGGGAAAAACAGAGAATGAGACAATGACTCAAGGGGTTTTATGGCCTGGCCAGGCCCAGAAGTGCCATAATCATTTCTCCCCACCTCCTGTCACTTGATCCCACTCTAACTGCAAGAAAAACTAGGAAACTGGGAAATAAAGTCTCCTTGTGTGTCCAGAAGGAACATGGCAATAGTTTGGTGCTCATGTGCCATTGCTTCCAACACAATCTAGAAGGAGATGCAGGGAAGATGCTAACCCACTTGACCTGCTGCCTTAAGAAACATCAGTCCCTCAGGCCCCGGTGATGTCAGCCTAGTCAGGGCCCACCTGCTCTCTGGAAGCTTTGCCTGCCCTTGGTCTGATGGGGCCCTGTCCTAAGAGAGAGACCTGAGCCTCCTGGGCAGGAGGTGAGGATTTCACTCAGTACTAGGCTTACCCAGTCTTCTCCCTGTGCAACCCTAGGAGAGGGAGATTTGACTCTCAGCTTCTCACAGGGGAGGGACACCAGTGAAAATTAAAAAAAAAAAAAAAAAAAAAAAAAATTATGAACGTAGGCAACAGACTACAGTGTTAATACCTGAGGCTCTGACACCACCAGAAATTATGGAGTGTTCATGCCACATTGATTTTACTGCAGATGTCTCAAAATATTATTTACATTTGTCACTACTTCAAAATTACTGTAGTTATTAGACCCCGTGCCAGATCTAGTTATTTAATGTGTTATTAAAGAACTAAATATGTTATTACTCCACAAATTTGTTATTCTGTACTTAGGCATAACTGGTTTCCTTTGTAATCCTCAGCATTTAGTTTTTGCACTTAAAACTATTATACCGAGAACAGATTCATAGGCTCCCCCAGACGCCAAAGGGGCAATGACACAGGGAAGGTTAAAATGCCTGTTCTAGACTGAACTCACTGAGGGCAGGGTGCTGGGTTGTTCATCTTCCGATCCTTGGTACCCAAAACAGTCGTCAGTGTATGGTAGAGACTTTTTAAAAAAATAACTGCACAGTTGAAATACAGTGGCTTCTTTGGGAGTTGGAGGTTGTCCTGAGTACTGTTGTGGCAACGGATGTAGACCATTTTAAATCAGCACACACCACTCAGAACTGAGTGGGAGAAAGTGTGGTCTACAGTGTGAACTGTGGTCTACGGTTGGTGGCAAGGCTCCAGGATGTGTAAGTTCATTTATGGTGGTGGGCCACACTGTGGGAGATGTTTGTGTGGGATGTGATGGGAGGTATGGGAGGTGGGCAACATGGGAATCCCAGTGGGTTCCGTGTAATATTTTGGGTAATCTAAGCACCTCTTAAAATATATGTGTGTATATATATATAAACAACATTTTTGTAAGCAAATACACATATATGCATATATATTTATATATCATTTTGCAAATGTTTGTATGTATTGTGAGAATTTTGATTTTTACCCATAATAAAAAAAAAATAAAAAAAAAAAAAATAACTGCACATGCCCCCTGTGTCAGCAATCCCAAATTCAGCCATTTATCCTACAGATGTACACAGTCAATTGTGAGTAGATCTATTATAAGGATGGCTAACAGGAGCATTGTTTAAAACAGGACAAAAAAAATCTAAATGTCCACAAATAGGAAATCTGTTAAATAGATGATAGAATATTTAATTCATTCAATCAATATTTACTAAGCAGTGACAACATGCTAGATACTGAGCTGGGCTCTAGACAGTTGGACGAAGGAGAAGGCAGTTAAAAATAATGAGGAAGTGTGATATGTACTGATACGAAGTGTGAGAGAGAGAGGAAAAGCAAGTTAGTATAAAGTTTCATTAGATTTTATTTCAAGGAAACAAATAAAACCTCTGCTTCTATATGTGGACACAAATATGTTAATAGGCAAGGGAAAAACCTGGAAGGGGAAATGAGAAAGCTGTTAATAACTGTTACCCCTGAAGAAAGGGAAATGGAGTCTGGGCTGTACTTTTCCCTTGATATTCTTTTATATTGTTTACATTTTTTTTTTTTTATCATGTGCTTGTATTGCTTTATATGCTTCCAAGCCACTGTAATTCTGTTGACTCTACCTTCAGAACATTTCCAGAATCAGACAACTGCTCTCGGCCCCCACTGTTACCAGTCCAACCAAAACCATGCCTCCTGCCCCCCCACCCCATACTGCAACAGCCTCCTCCCTCGGTGGTCTCCCTATTCGTGCCCTTAACCATTTAAGTGCATTTTCAGCATGGCAACTTCTAATCCCATTTGAGAGTCAGGCATGTCACTCCTCTGCTGGAAATCCTCTACAGGCTTCCCATTGTGGAGTGACGGCCAAGTCCATTCCAGGTCCACAAAGCTCTAACGGTCTGGCCCTACCTTGACCCCTTTGTCCCATGTCCACTCTGCTCTAGCCACACTAACCCCTGTGCTGTCTGGAAAACATGCCACACGCATCCACCTCAGGGCCTTTGCACTCACTGCTCCCTGTGCCTGGCACTCCCCTTCCCACAGCTGTCTGCGGGGTCACCCACTCGCTCTCTCAAGTCTTTGCTCTAACGTTGCCTCATTTCGATGCGGCCCTCTCTGACCCGACCAAAATAAAAGAGCAACCACTTCTAGACCTGACCTGACCCGGCCCACCCTTTCCCTGATTAATTTTCTCTTTATCACTTGTCACTATCTGATATAACATGTAAACGTGTTTCTCATTTACGGTCTTTAGAACATGCGTTTATGAGGGCAGCTACTTCGTCTAGTTCACCGCTGGATCTTCAGCTCCTAAAAGTGCCTGGTACATAGTAGTCACTCAGTGAATATTTATTAAATGGATTAATCAATAATATAATAAACTATGGATAACAGCAACTATTGAAAATAAATCCAGAAAAGGACCTCAAGTCCCCAAAAGAAAATTTTAAAAAAATCAACATTAAGCAATGAAAAGATGAGCCGCAGACCGGGGAGAAAATATTTGCAAAACACATATTAGGTAACTGACTAGTATCCAAAATATACAAAGAACTCCTGAAACTCAACAAGAAAACAAACAGCCCAGTTAAAAAATAAGCAAAAGCGTTGATTTCACCAAAGAAGACATACAGATGGCAAACACGCATATGAAAAGATGCTCAACATCATATGTCCTTAGGGAACTGCAAATTAAAACAACAGTAAGATACCAACGCACAACTATCAGGATGGCTGAAATCCAAAATACTGACAGCAGCAAAAGCTGGTGGGGATGGGGAGCAGCCGGAACTGCCATGAACTGCCATTCATTGCCGGAGTGAGTACAGAACGGAGCAGCCACTTTGCAAGGCAGCTTGGCAGTTTCTTACAAAGCTAAACAGTCTTACCATTGGATCCAGCAATCACACTCCTGGGTATTTACCGAAATGAGTAGAAAACTGGTGTCCACACAAAAATCTGCACGTGAATGTGTATAGCAGCTTTATTCACGATCGCCAAAAACTAGAATCAAACCAAGATGTCCCTAAATAGGTGAATGGAAAAACAAAACTCTGGCACATCCATACAATGGCATATTACCCAGTGATAACAAGAAATGAACTATCACAAAAAGACATAGAGGGATCTTAAAAACATTGCTAAGTGAAAGAAGCCACTTTAGATGGCTACATACTATGTGATGCCTGAAAAAGGCAAAACTATAGAGACAGTAAGGAGATCCCTGGTTGCCAGGGATTTGGGGAGAGGGAGGGAGGGATGGATAGGTGGGGCACAGGACATCTGGGGACAGTGAAACTCTTCTGTATGATACTGTGCAGGTGGATTCACCATGTTACACATTTGTCAAAAACTCATAGAGCTGTACAACCCAAAGGGTGAATCCTAATGTAAACTATGGTTTTTAGTTCATAATAATGCCTCAATATTGGTATCAGTTGTGACGAATGTGCCACACTAACGCAGGATGTTAATAAGAGAGAGAACTGCGGGAGGGGGTATATGGGAACTCTCTGTACTTGCTGCACATTTTTTCTGCTCACCTAAAACTGCTCTAAAAATTAAAATCTATTTTAAAAGCATACTTCCAGTCACAACTGCCCTCAGAGAAGAGGGTGAAAGGAACACCCACCGCCGAGCCAACATGTAAACAGCAGGCACAGAGCACAGAGCTGCTGGTTGTTTGAAGCAGGCACTCCACACACAAGGTTCTTTCAGGGAGTGCCGGGAATAAACACCAGCCTGGTCTGAACACGTTACAGCTCCACCCCACTACTGCTGGGGTCAAGCAAGCCCACACCCTCGTGAGGCAGCCAAACCACCACAACTCTGCGAACCCCGTCCCTGACGTCTTGGAGGAGAAGCCTGGGGGCCACGTCTCTGTGCTCGGCCATTCCCGCTGCACAGCCGTGACTCAGAGCAGGGCTCTGGGGTCTAGATCCCCTGGAAGCTGCTGGGTGACTGCCGAGTCCCTTCTTCTTCCTGTACCCAAAGGGCTTACTGGTTTCATAAGGGGGAATCTCCACACCAGCGCCTTCCTCTATCTCATCTCACTGGCACCTCCTAATTTGCTCACAACCCGGCCCGGAGGAAGTAACTGAGGAGGGAAAACGTAAAACCCAAGGACATTTAGGGCTTGGGTGCGGGGCGCCAACCAGGGACCTTCACCTACACCTCGCTGACACGGCTTCCCGTCAGCTGCGGTTGGCTTTGACGCAGCCTGGAGGCCACGTTTGGTTAGGCCAGTGGTTCTCAGCCGGTAGGGGACAGGTGTCAGTGTTTGGAGACGTGTGGAATCTGGAAGGTGGAGGCCCGGGATGCTGTCCCCTCAACAGGGAATCATCGGGCCCAGATGTCAGCAGTGCCGAGGTGGAGAAAGCCTGGAGTAAGGAATTGAGAGGGTGACTGGCTGCTCTGGGAAAGAAATTGAATGCAGGACTAAGGCTGCAAGCAAAAGGACAGGATTGGCATGACCGAGTCCTGCCTCCATCTCAGGGAGACTGTCCACGTCTCGGACACTCTGCTGACCACTCTGGAGTCCGGGCAAGCCTTGGCTTTGTTCCAGTGGGGACAACACAGCCCCCTCCTGTCCCCACATGCAAGCAAAACGTGGCAACCTGGCTCATGAGACCCGAGCACTGGGCTCGGAATTTTAGCTAATGCTACTTTCCTCTCTGCAAAGGGGGAACTAGCCGTCCAAATAGAGAAGGAAGAATGTTCCAGAGAGAGCACAATGCAAAAGTCTGCAAAGACAAAGCACCAACTCTTCTTACCCTATCCACAGCCCAGGGCAGCGGAAGGCAACAGAGAGAGTCTAAAGAGCTTCCATTCCCCCAAGGCTGCTCTTACAGGAGCGAGAAAGGGTGGGGGCGGGGGGCAACTGGGCTCCCCATCTCGTCCTCAGAACAGCCCTAAGGAGGGAGGCATTGCTGTGGCTGCTTTAACTAAAGGGAACCTTGGGCTCCGGGAGCTGAATGCCTTCTCAGAGTCACCACCTTCAGGAAGCGAAGGAGCCAGCACTCAGACACATGACTATAAAAATAATACCTGGCATATTATATTATATTACTGCACAATACATATTTTACCGGGAGGTCCCAGGGATCGAACCCAGGTCCCTCCATATGGCAGACGGACGCCCAACCATTTGAGCCACATCCGCCTCCTGCACAATACATATTAACCCACTGCATACTAACCCATGGTAAGTTAACCCATTTATCATCCCCAAACCCTCTGTGGTAGCTACTGCTATTTTCCTCATTCTACTTCAGAGGAGTGGAGGCGTGGAGAAACGAGCTGACTTCTAGAAGGTCCCACAGCGGGTGAGTCAGGCGGTCTGGCTGCAGAGCCTGTGATCTGACTCCTTCAGGCTCTTCCCCGCCCCTCCAAGGCTGCAGGAAGCAGCTAGGTCCAAGCTCTGCCCTTTTCCACATTGTCAGGAGTCAGAATCTTGGTATCCAGCAGGCACCACCAGCGAAAGGTCCTGGGTGGGGGTTTTATGAGCAGGTGATCCTTGGCCCCATCCATGGGGGCAGCCGGTACTTACCAATGGTGCCCCCCACCCACCAAAAAAAACACAGACACGGCTGTAGGCCCAAGAGAATCCATGTGCAGGCTGGAGATGGAGAGAAGGAGTCCACACCCCTTTTTGGGTCTACGGCCACATAAAGAGAAAGTCCCCTCCTGCCCCCATAACCCATGGCCAGTTATAACTGGGGCAGTGACAACGGAGGCTGGACATCTGGGAAAGACATCTTTTTAAGCCCCTTTTCACAGCTGAAGGTTCTTTCTTCCAACATTGAGCAGGCTCAGCTTTTTCTTCTCAGGACAGTAAAACTGCTCATTTCTGTCCTCAGCCCCACCCACCTGGCACCCTGCATCAGAACTAACTTCAGTTTTCCATCCAATTCTCTTTCTCTAAATGGAAAAAGAACTACAGTTCCCAGAAGAAAGTTAGAAGGAGATTGCTCTTATTAATCAGATGCTCCTTTTCAGAAAGGCAATCAAACCTGGTGGGAAGAGTTCCACCAAGATTGGAGCCGTGGCCCAGACCCTCCTCTCCGTCCTACCGGGACGGGACATCCCAGCTTCCCAGTGGGACCATGCGGGCTGGAGAAATGGCCCCATGCTGGCCCTCCCAGTTGGCTCCCAGAGATACAAGGAGAGGGGGTGGCATTTCTGAGAAATCCACCTGGCGGAGGAGGCCCCTGTCAGATTCAAAGGCTAGGATGGTTCCACTTCCTGGAGGGGTATCCCAGAACAAGCAAATCCGCGCCTGCTGAGGCCTTGGTGGCCGGCAGACGCCATCCCTGCTCCAGGGCTGCCTGGGAGGACCAGAAGGCCTGCCCCTCTTGCCACCCCGTCCTTAGTTCCTGCTTTGGGATTCAAAGCCTTAAGGACCCAGGACAGACAGAGGGGAGGAAGTGAGAGACTGGGCTCAGCACCCAGGGCCTGGGGCCTCCCTCCTCGCCCACAGGCGTCTCCCCATACATCACTAAGCACTTGGTATTAGTGCTTAGAATGTGTGTTTCTTGGTTGGTTTTATGGGGTTGTCACAAAGAGAATGACAATTCTGATCCTCTCCAGAGAAAGGCCCCCAAGCCCACAATTGGGCATTCCATTCCCAGCTCTTCACAGGCCTCTAGAATCCATTCTGGGACATTGCCTGAGGTTGAAGCCCCTCCCTGATTCAGCAAAAATGCTGAGGTGACGGTGACTCACCCCAGCAAACCCCCCCGGGCTGTGCAGTGCCAGAAAGGGCTGGAGGCAGGCTTATGGTATGGGTCAGGGTCCCCGCAGGAGAGTGGGCAGAGACTCTTTTTTTTTTTTTTAAAGATTATTTATTTATTTATTTATTTCGTCCCCCCCCACTTTGTTTTGCACTCACTCTCTGCTCTCTGTGTGTTCTTCTGTGTCTGCTTGTCTTCTCTTTAGGCAGCACCAGGAACCAATCCTGGGACCTTCTGGAGTGGGAGAGAGGCACTCAATCTCTTGAGCCACCTCAGCTCCCTGGTCTGCTGCATCTCTTATTGTCTCTCCTCTATGGCTCTTTTTGTTGCGTCATCTTCCTGCGCCAGCACTCTGCATAGGCCAGCTCTCTGCGTGGGCCAGCTCTCAGCGCAGGCCAGCTTGCCTTTCACCAGGAGGCACCGAGAATCAAAACCTGGACCTCCTATATGGTGGATGGGAGCCCAATCGCTTGAACCACATCCATTTCCCTAGACGGAGACTCTTGATAAGAGGCAAAAAGGAGGGAGGTGCTGTGCCTCAGGGAGAAACAGAAGACCCTCAACGTACTTCATCTCAGCCAAGTCCTCTCCAATGTCCAACATGGAGACAGCAAGAAGACGCGTGAAGAAACAGGACTGTTGGTCTGACATCTTTAGCCTCAACCTCCGGTTGCCAAGAACCACGTGTTTCTCATGTTTCTGGCAATGGCAGAGGAGCCGCCAAACGGCATAATGCATCCCGGTGCGACTTCCACGAGTGCCACTAAGAGGCTAAGTGCCTGGGCAAGTTGCTCAGCTGCTCTGGGCCCTGGTTTTCTCAGGTGTCAAACATAAAAGTGGAACCCACAGAGCCCCAAGGGGAGTCAGTAACGGTGAGCACAGCCAGAGACGGCGCCTGGAGGAGCCCATCATCGCACAGTGATGGGCTCAGTGGTCTTGGACCAGGTGCAGAACCTCTCCACACCTGGCGCCTTAACCTGAGAAGGCAGGGTAAAGAGCACTGTCCCCAAGGGCTGCTGAGATTATTCCAGGCAATCATGGATGTAAAGTGCTTAGCAAAGTCCTGGGCACACAAAAAACAGGCAATAAATGTTGATTATTTTATTACTTATTATTAGCAGCATCTTGCAAATTGGGGCCCTGTATATGGATTTTATGTCCCCCACAAACCTGGACTACAGTCATGCTGCTATTTTATGTGAAAGTGAAATTTTGGACTGAATTACTTCAAGAGCTAGAGCCTGCAAATGCAGCCTGCCATCCAAACACCAGGGATTAAGGTGTTTGTACAGTCTGGCCCCCAAAACTGCACAGAGAAGATGGCCTAAGCCTCCAGATCTTGCTGCTTGTGATCTTTATGCCAAACACCAGCGGGGCTTCCTGCCAAGGCCTCCAGCTTGGAAGTCGATGCAAATCCGGCTCCTGTGCCTTGTCGCTGGCCTAGCAGCCCTGCAGGCTTGTGGCCCAGTGCGTGAAGGGGGCAGGGAGGCCTCGGTTAGGAGGTGCCGCCATCTGCAGGGAGGGAAATGCGTGTCTCCTTGCCAAGGCGCCAGCCCTCTGCTCACTTTCTGCAGCCTCAGTTCCCCATCCTGGAATTCATTTGGCATCAGTGGAGATTTGCAAACCAATCAGCTTTCTGGATTGCCACATGAATAAGGTATGTGTGTGTGTATTATATATTTATAAAACACTATATATTTTATGTAATATATTTAAATAATATATAAGATAGATGTGTAATATATTTATATTTTATATATTTAACTATATCTTTATATATAAAACAAATATATATATATTAGCTAGCATTCATTAAGCACTTCTACCAAGTGCCCGGCATGGCTCTAAGCTCTTTACATTTTCATTCATTCACATTTCACAACTATCCTATAAAATCACCCCCATTTTAAAGATGAGAAACTTGAGCACAGAGAGCTCTACCCAGCGAAGCTGTAGGTAGAGACAGACAAACAGTGAAGGCTGGTGTCTCACTTGCAACCTGGCTCCGAGCCAGGCTCTCCCACTTACTGACTATATGACTTTGAAAAAGAAACTTGATCTCTTTGAGCCTTGGTTTGCTTATCTGTAGAATGGGGCTAAGATTATTACCTGCCTAGTGGAGTTACAGTTCCTGATAAATGGAAGTTAGACTGCCAGGTTCAAACTCTGGTTCCATGTGCAAGTGACTTAATCTCTGTGCTTTCACTATTCATCTGTAAAATGGGGGTGACAGTAATACCTCCCTTACGGGACATTTGAGACGTGTGAATGAGCGAATCCACACAAAGAGCTTAGAAGCATGCCCAGCATGTGGTATAAGCATTTAATGAACATTAGTTTAAAAGATTAAATGTACCAATACACGTAAAATGAACAGTTCCTGGCTCATAGTAACATACCTTCAATGTAGGACAGGCATTATTTACAATAGCAATAGTTTTAGGTTTTCTGGCCCAAAGTCTAAACTCAAACCTTCAACATCTTGGGTGAAGTCCACTCCCAGCAAGACAGAGGAACGGTGGTCTCAGCACAATCTATTTTTCAAAACAGTGCATGTGGCTGCGCTTTGGGGAACATGCCGGCTATTTGTGGAATGTTGCATCACATCATTCACCCTGAGTCATACTGACAAGAGAAAGGAGAAAGGAGCCCATGGCCACAGGACTGCAAATCTTCCCTGAGAATGTTTCCACTGCCCGGGACCAGTCTCCCTGCTCTGTGAACCGCATCTTTGCCGGGCAATGGTCCAACTAGGCAGCCCCCATTCCGCCCCACCCCTAGCCAGGATTAATGACAGACCCGGCCAGATCAGAGCCAGAGGAAAGGATCACAGTACAAGAATTCGGCCCGTCTTGAAACTGGCCTCGCCTGCTCCACAGAAGTCCTGCTCACCCAAGGAAGCTGGCGGGGAGGAAAGCAGATGAGCCGGGAAGCAATTTGGTCTCACCGTCCTCTCAACAGATGCTGGGCACCATAAGAATTAATGGGCTGGAGACTCAGGTAAGAGCCATTCTGAAGCTCCCTGATTACTCCGAAAACTGTTCTCTATGGAGGAGAAGGTTAATCGAAGCCCAGAGCTGGAAGAGCGGCTAGACACATGACAGAAATTGCTTTAATCCAGGGCATGCGGGAATCACGATGGGAGAAAGAAACTTGCACAATGAAGACCATGCTCTGGGTCTAAAAGATGGGCTGGGTGGGACCCAGACCCAAAATCGTTTTTTGCCAGGCCTGTTCCTTAAGTCCAGGCGCCTGAGCCAGCCCCCTCCGAACTCCAGCCAAGTAGTCACTTTTGTTTTTCTTTTAACACTGCACACTCACGACACTACTGAACCATAAATCTCTCAGGAAACCATCTCTGGACAAGCTTCTCCCCGCATAATGATCCAGTAAGATTCACCTTTTGTATACACCCTGCACCTGCTTGTCGGTAATATGCATCAGGACGCTCCATGCCTGGAATTTGTCATTCTTGACAGACCTAGAGATGCTGGGTGATGAGAGCGTCATGGTTGAGGCCTGAAGGTTACATAAAGTCTGACATTAACCAGAGAGGGTGACACGTGAACATAAACAAGACAGCACCAACGAAGGGGCGAGCTGCACATTTCTAGACCGTCACACTCGCATGGCTGGGAGTGCCGGTAAAATAAGCTCTCCAGAGCAAACGCGTCTACCCCAGGCTTTCTTAACCTCAATACTACTGACATTTTGGACCAAACAATTCTTTGGTGCTGGGGTCTGTCCCGGACATGATAGGATGCTTAGCAGCATTCTTGGCCTCTACCCACTAGGTGCCAGTAGCCCACACACACCACCTCCCAGCTGTGACAATAAAACACGTCTCCAGACACTGCTAAATATCTTCCGGGCAGGTGGGGGCAAATCGAGCCTGGTTGAGAACCAATAGTTCCACTGAGACTTCAGTTTAGCGTCAGCCGGCTAATTGGCTAAGAGTGAACTACTCCCCAGACTGCTGAAGTTAGTTTAGTCCCAGACTTGCAGGTTAACTGGTTCAGGCAATGGACCCTACAGAAAATTTGTTTTGGAACAACAAAAACATTTTGATGTCAGGGCTCCGTGGCTAAGATCTGAAGTTCCTTTGGCCTTGTCAAAATGCTTGCACTGAAAGGGAGTTTGGACTGCCTTGAATTTAAGGCCCTTTTCTTCCCTCCCACTTCCTCATCAGTCCTTTTCCTTTACCCTTGCCTGATAAGGTAATTCCTTACCCACCTTGACGTTATAATGACACAAAGGCAGCCTCTAGCTTGAAGGAGCTAACACTTTAATTGATTCCAAGGAAAACTGGCATTATTTTTATAGGAAGCCAGGTATAATCTGCAAAAATTTCAGAACTCTGCTATTGCAGCCTCTTTGCATCATTAACTCCTTCTCATCCTTAAGCTCTCAGCTCCTGTTCTCATTTCCTGAGTTCCAGATTCACCTCCTGAGTTCAAATCTCACCTCCTGAGCAAGCCTTTCCTTAACAGCATCCACCCTGCCCAACCAGTCACTCTCTTACAAACATGCTTTGTCTTTTTTCCAGTCCCTCACGGCCACCTGAAAATATGGACATATTCATTTGCTTGTATATTTATTGTCTGACTCCCCCCCCAACATAATGGATGCTCATGAGCAAGGAATCGTCTTCCTGTTTAATTTATTGAATAAGTACATGAATGAATGGATTTGCCTAGATATAAATTGTAAAGTATGAACTTCTTTTCACACCCACGACTCATTTTCTTCATGAGCTTTGTTCACAACTCTGATAGTCCCAGCCTCATCTTAAAATAATGTGAATTTCATTCCCTACCGCTCCACCCCCGGGGAGTTGATCAAAGGGGTTCAAGTACCCAGTTGGTTTTTTTTTTTCACTTAAGACAGGGAATACTTTATTCAAAACCCATTAGAAATGGAGTTTGGGTTTTTGAAGATGGAGCATCAGGAGTTTTCCTCTCGATACCCTTGATCTTCAAGTCCTGAGAGGGATCGCCAGGCAGAGAAGGTCTGCTCCTTTCAGTACAGCCAACTTCACAAAGACCCAGACTGACAAATCTTTACAAAAGAGCGCCTTTATCACAACGCCCAGGGCGGCCTCGCAGCATTGGAGCAGAGGCCATTTACTAATTGACAGAGAAGCTGCTGGGAGGGAGGGGAGACGCTAAAATTAAATGGCGAGCGCCCTTGCCAACTGGAGTAGATTCAGAAATGATAAACTATCTCGAAGATCAATGACAAAGAGAGACTCAAATAAGTAGCATTCGAACTGATCAAAGCACTCTGGGAGTGCAGGAAGATGCTTTGTTTTGTTGCTTTAAGATAAATTGTCAATCGGGTCCACTGCCTAAACCATTTTACCCACAAGCCTTGTGCTAACCAATCTCTCAAGGATTACTAACTGTGCGAGCATTCTATTGACCTATTTGTCTATCTGTATCTATCTATTGCTATTATCTATACCTACCTATGATCTGTCTGTCTATATCTATCTAGCTATAGCTATCATCTAGCTATCTAGTTATCTTCCCATCATCTATCTCTGTCTTTGGACCCTGGGTTACATACACCAGTCCCATTCCTCCAGCTCTGCCTAAGCATTAGCAAATCTTTCTACGAGCCAAAGCAACTTTATTTCCTGGCAAATAGGATAAAGGTTGAGGAGGTGGATTCAGATATCGTCTAGCCCTGAGCCTGACCCCCACCTCAGCTCTGTGCTTCTTGTGTGACCTTGGGCAAGTTAACCTCTGTGACCCTTATACAGTTTATCTGGAAATCAGGCAGGAGAATAACACCTTGGTGTTATTAATGGTATGTGGAAGGCAGCTATGCTCCCCACTATACCACCAACGAGATCCAGTAGTGATGGTATTTGAGGATTCAACTGGAGAAGCCAGTTCCTGGTAAATGTTAGCAAGGGGTGAAGGTAACAATAATTCTGCCAACCCGCTAACCAAATTCGAACTCCTTTCAGACATTTTTCCCCCCTTTCTAGGTCACCTGGTTCCCAAGTAACACCATCTGGAGACCAGATATCTATTCACCACTGAAAGCCAGGGCTTCCTTGGTACACCTCCAGGGGCAGCCTGCTGAGGGGAAAGCTGACACTAGGGATTTAAACCCTACTGGGCTTCCTCATTCTATTAATCTGGCTGTTAAGCAGAGAAAGTCCTGCTGATGCTGCCAGATGCAAGGTTCTGCCATGCTAATGGCAAAGAGCATTAGAGGAGTCCTCAGCTGCAGATCAATCCATCTCCCCCAACTCAGAACAGCTGCATGGGAACAGATTAGCCAAGCAACGGGTGAGGACGGATGCAATTAATACTAGAGAGCGGGGATGCTGGAGGAAAGGGCGCCTTGGTGGCCTAATGTTCCAGTATAAGGAGGCCCTGGGCAAGCCAAGCAGCTGGTGTGGGACGTGGGGACACAGCTTTCAGTGAAACCTAAAGGGCAGGCCCACCTGTGGTACCTGAGCTCTAGGAAAGATGGGCAATGCCCTCCTTAGGAGCAAAGGGCATCTGCATGGAGGAAGCGGGAGCTGACCCCAAGCTCAGGGCACATCTGCCGCACTACCTCTGTGTGGCTGGCTCTTCCAAGCTCTGCCACATGTTCCGTCTTGCTCATGGCATGGGTAACATTTGGGGTGCCACTTTCTGACAGAATCACTTCCTGCCCCTCTCATCTGAGCTGCCTGCAGGCGGCGGAATGGGATTCCCATCGTGAGCCCCACAATGGGCTGACACCCAGCACCAAGTGAGATCTGGCCACAGGCTGTTGCCAATGGTGACCAAAAGGAATGTGCACTTGGGGGAAGCGGACATAGCTCAAGTAGTTGAGCACCTGTTTCCCATGCACGAGGGCCCGGGTTCAATCCCCAGTACCTCCTGAAAACAAACAAAAATACCAGCTCTCCTTGGGGAGCGGATATAGCTCAGTGGTTGAGCACCTGCTTCCCATGTATGTATGAGGTCCTGGGTTCAATTCAATCCCCAGTAGAAAAGAAAGAAAAGAAAGAAAAGAAAGAAAAGAAAGAAAAGAAAGAAAAGAAAGAAAAGAAAGAAAAGAAAGAAAGAAAGAAAGAAAGAAAGAAAGAAAGAAAGAAAGAAAGAAAGAAAGAAAGAAAGAAAGAAAGAAAGAAAGAAAGAAAGAAAGAAATGTACACTTGGGTTTGGCTCCAACGTCCAATGACTCTTTAACACGGGAAATTAGACCTCAGGGAAAGATAACATCCCACGGCTCCCCAGACCTAGAACCAGATGTGGGACCAACAGTGTTGTCTGGGGCCACATCGGGCCATTTCCTCACGGGCAGGGCACGGATGCAGAACGTCTGCCTCACACCATGGCTGGCAGTGGCTCGAGACCCAGCTTCCTCGGGCTAGCGGACACGAGCCTGAGAGCATTCACTGCGCAGGATGAGCGGTCACCCCACGAGGTGCTGGCCAAAGCCAGCTGCATGCTCCTTCCCTTGGAGGCCTGGAAGGCCCGGCTGGGCGGTGTCCTTCTTAGGAAAGGACGACACAAGCGGGGAACAGCAGCTCTATCCCCGGGAGGTAAGATTTTGCTTCCAGAGTCCTGGACGTGGACTTTTCACTCCAGGTTTTTCTTTCAGGGAAGTCTAATATGTCTCCCTTCTTGTGAAGGTGAAACATGATTTGCAAAACACACACTGGAAGTTCTCTAACAATCGGTTGGGTAGACTGGGGAGAGGCGATGTGTTTCCCAAAGCGTGGCAGGCAAACCTCCGGAAGTACATGTGGATGATTTTAAAGGTACCCGAAGGAACATTTTAATTTTGTTTCAGTCATTTTATATTAATTTTAATGTCTTGGAAAGAAATGGAATTAGCATATTGAACTTGGGATTTCACAAGTATCGCCTGACGCGAGGTTTTTCAACCTCAGCACTATTGTCATTTGGGGCCAGGTAACTCTCTGTTGCAGGGGGCTGTCCTGTGCATCATAGGATGTAGGACTTAGCAGCCCCCCTGGCCTCTACCCCCCAGATACCAGTAGCACCCCCTCCCCAGTTATGACAACCAAAAACATCTTCAGACATTGTCCAATGTCCCCTCAGGATTAGGAGTAGATGGTTCTCAACTGGGAATAATTAGCTCAGAGTAACTCTTGCTTCTAAAAGAAAGGTGAGGGAAGCGGCTGTGGCTCAATCAGTAGGGCTCCCGTTTACCATATGGGAGGCCCCGGGTTAGGTTCCCGGGGCCTCCTGGTGAAGGCAAGCCCGCCTGAACGGCGTGGTTAGCTGACCCAGCGAGCACAAGCAGCAAGGGGGGGATAAATGAATAAATAAATAAAATCTTAAAAAAAAAATATATATATATATATATATAAAAGAAAGGTGAGTTAATCTAAAGAAAAATGTATTTTCAGGTGATGAATCAGAGAACAGGTGAAATTCACTTACAGCCAGCAGGGTTAAGGTGAGACGTGAGCATCAGAGGTTTGGGAAAATCCAGACCAGAGCCTGGCCAACAGGCAGAGGAAACTGGATCCTTATCCGCCTGAAAGTCATGCCCACTCCTCTCTCCTGGCAGCTCTATTGCCTGGTCATCCCTGAAGCTGATAGAACTAGCTATGCATGCCAGGGAAAAGGAAAGGAAGGGGTGGAGGAGCCCAGAGAAATGTAGGAGCCACCTACAGCATCTACACCCCACACGCTAGGTCTTGCTGATCAAGGAAGGAGAAACAGGGTGGGCTGTGTTCATTCCTCTCATCATTCCCCATGGGAAGACCCAGCCAGAGGTGCCGGTGAGAGGGCAAAGACCCAGGGAAGGGGAGCAGGCAGGCCAGTGATCCGAGCCGGTGAGCACCGAGAATCAGCAAAAGGCTGTTACCCAGCCCTGACATGCTCAGAGAGGCTTGTCTGTCTCCAGTACTCAAAACCTGTTAGCTGCGGGGTGCTAAATGGGATCTGTCCTCTCTCCTTATCATCCAACCAACCCACAGAGCTAATGAAATGATCTGATGGAAAATAAACCCCCTTAGAATCCAGTAGGAAGTGTAACCATTCTACTGCTTAAAAAGCTAACATGCACAAGCACTTACTATGTACCAAAGACTCTGTATACATGGCTTCCCGTAACTCTCCCCAAAACCCCGCAAGATGGGCACAATCACTGTGGTAATACTCCAGATGGGAGAACAGCGGCGGCACAGGGCTAGAAGATGCAGAGCTGGAATTCTACCTGGGTCCACTGGGACTCCAAGACCCAAAATCAAAGCTGCTCGCTGGACAGTACCAAGTGGGCACTAGGGCCATGCCCTCCCCTACAAGGCCCCCTGGTTATCTGCCCCACACAGAAGTATCACTGCAATCAGATCCCTGAGAATTGGCCCAAAGCACAAGCAGAGAGAAGGACACAACTTCCTCCCCTGGCAGCTGGGTCCTGCTGCCTTGCCAGCAACATCCTCCCTCTCCGTGGGCCCCGGCCGCCCCCTCTCTCCCTTTGCACTGGCCTTTTCATCATTCATGGGCAGGAGCAAATGACAGAGGAAAACTCAAAAGAAACAGTTTTGATTCTTGCCCCAGAGTCAGATGCACAAATGATCACACACGTATATAAACAGTCAGCCAGTGTGTGCATGCACATGTGCTTGCACGCTCCCATCCAAAAGTGTCAGGGAGATGGCCTTAAGTGCCTGTCCAGCCTTTCTGAGCCACGGGGCCAAGAGGATGCCCAGACACCCTCGAGAGAGCTGGTTCAGGAGCTTCCAAGCAGAGATAAGTGGCAAAGACCATAGGAAGGTACTGACCTGGGTCTCCAGAGCGATCCGCGGACTCGGATGCAAATCCTGCAGGGAAGAATGGAGAAAACCGACGTGAGTGATGGTGGAAATTTAACTTATTACTCCAGCATCATTTTAAAACAAAGCTAGATAGGCTCAGGCTCCAGCAACCACAGGGGGAGGGTAGCCCTTTTTGTCTACCCCCATTCCAGGGAGATATTAGTACAGCTTGGCCCCATTTGCCCCCCAACACTTCTTCCCACACCAAGCAATTAAGGGGGCTCAAGATGTTTGTAAGGGGGTGCCAGCATGGACAGCCAGCGAGATGATGGAGTGGAAAGAAATAATAAGCAAAGCACCCTCCTCAAATATCTCCACGCATGTTCAAATCCTCTCTAGGGAGGAATAGAAGGGTCCATAAGATGCTTGGTAATGAACCTGAAAGAACATAAAGTCATTATTAGGGGCAAGGACATCAATTTGTGTCTGATCTTGGAAAGAATGAGGGAAGGAAGGAGACAGACGAGACAAAGAAAAGAGAGGGGCTTCTTTCCCGGGTTGAGTAGAATATTCCAGTGGGCTGGGAAGATCCTTTTCAAGAAAGAGGAGGCCAGAGTAACTGCTATTTATTTGCTCTCTACAAAAGCCAATTGAGTGGAAATGCTTGGGGGTAATGCCTCGGGTCATTAAACATGAACTCTTTGGGGGAAGGGGAGGGGCACAGAAGGAGGAAGGAACTGATGAGGAGGAGGTAGTGGAAACTCAGTACATAAAGGCTATTTTTGCCTGTACCCTGTCTGCTCTGAATTTAACCATCTTGGATTCAAACCCATCATGATTCTGAGAAAACAACTTAGGCAGTCTATTTCAGAGCATGGGCAGGATTTTAGGGCCCTGAATTACAGACGCAGTTTGAGTTTTTGCTTTACCTCAGAAGATTTTTAAACACAGGCTTCTAGGAATCCATGCAAATTAGCACCAGCCCACTGGCCTAAGCCACCAACAAGGACATGTAGGGATACTGGAACGTTGGAAACCCTATCTGAGGTGAACTGTCACTCTCTCTTCATGACTGTTCTGTGATCTCCTTATAACGATGCCTAATTCTGATGAGCATAAGAGGCATGATCTCAGGAACGTTCTGAGCTTTGAGACTTTCAAGATGAGGGATACACCTTCCCCAATTCCAGTCACGAATCCAAATTCCAGCACTTCCTCAACGGCGCCACTCAAAGCAAGTTGCCAAGAGAACAGCCCACTCGAATTTTCATCTTCTCCCAGATACTGAATATTACCTCATTCCCAGGAAAATATGGGGGTGGGGGTGGGGGATTTCTCCCCATCCCCCCCTCATTTCAGCCTTGGCTCATAAAGGAACTTGGGGAAATCTTGAAGGAAATACTTTAGGCCATTCTTTTCAAACTCTTACTAGCTCCTTCCCAAGGAGCTCCCCTTGGAAAGGCCCCTCCAGCCAGCTCTTTCATCACTGGCACCCAGGAAGAGTGGACTTTTTACTTCCATTTCCACATGTTAAGTGAGCACATTGGGCAGGGCCCATTTTTATCTCTGAGAGGCATGGCCCTGTGAGTCAGACCTTGTGAAGCTGCTTTAGTGAGGCAGAGAATGCAATATCTCTGCTCTGCAGGTCAAAATCACTTTGTCTGTCTCTCTCTCCAGGTAGAGCCTACTATCTATATTTTGACTAGAGGATAAGCTGCATCTCAGCCTCAAATATTAGCCTCATTCTCCAAGCCAGTTCCTAACAAAGCACTGCACCAGGGTGTTGGGTGCTTGCCCAGACTAATTAAGCTACACTTCACACCCCATTTGGCTATTGTTTGGAGCTTATGCTTCATTGCTCAGAATCCCCAAGGGGTGGAGAGGAGAGAATGCCATCCTCAGCCCCTATGAACAACTTCACTAGAAAAAGACCTTCCTTAGGAAGCCACAGGAAACCCCTGTCAACTCTGTTGACAAAACCAAGAGCCTGATATCCGGACACAGGGAAGCAAACTATTTTTTACTTGGTGTTCCAAAAATGGAGTCCCTATCTGTGCATGGTCAGGGGTCCAAGATTCATTAAAAGGCTTCTGGAAGACAAAAGCTCAAAAGATAGCTATTTAATATGCTCATTAACTAGCCAGGGGAGAAGATAAAGTCCTCACAACTGGCTACATCAAGAACTTTTTTTTGGGATTCACTTGCCAACCAATTTTGCTCCCCTCCTTCCGTGCAAATTCAAAATGTTAAGACTCTCCCCCACACAGGCTCAGGCCAGTGGATCCAAGGTATGACTTTCTATCTGAGGGCTCACTTTCAGCTACATCCTCCTTAATTGGAGAGGCTAACGAAGTGGAACCGGGTCAATGATGCTGTCTGCCTAATCCATCCTGTCTCTCTCAATTGGGACTCTCTGGTTTACAGTAGAGTCAATTTCTGTCTGTCAGGGGAAAGGCTCCTGGAGACCAAAGGGGAATTTGCAATGTGCTAGGATGCTAGAGTGGGCTGCTTTTAGAATCTTAATGTGGGTACCAGGAAACATGGAACAGCCTAAAGCAAGGAGAGCCCTTTCAGATCATCTACTGCAATGACTAAATTGCGGAAGTCAAATGGGGAACTGGGTAGACTGAATTAGTGGCCCTCATCTTCCGTGCATCTTTCATGTGACTTGGCAATTCTTCCCATCAGGGGCAGAGTGTACTTGTCCTTCTCTTGACCTTGGGCTTGCCCATTTGACTTGCTTTGTCCAATGGGAGGGAAGCAGATGTGACGTAAATGAAACTTGAAGTACAGCAGTGCGATTGAGCATGACCTCCTATGCTCTGGCTGTTGCCTTGAGAAGAACGCGCCCCAGGTAACCTGCTAGCCCGAGGAGGCTGAGAAACACGTGGGCAGACCTGGACCCAACCTGCAGCTGGGAGCCAAGCCCAGCCTAGATCAGCCAGCCTCTAGCCAACTCTCAGACCTAGAGAGGACAAATGCTTGTTGCTTCAAGCCTTTGAATTTTAGGGTGGTTGGTTATACTGCATTATTGTGGCAATAACTAACTGATAAGCTTTCCAAACAGTGATCTTTACAGACCCAAAAAGTGTTTGTTGTGAACACCCAGAGCATCCTTAAGTCCACAGACACATCCAAGGAACAGGAAGTCACGACAACTAATAGCTATCATTTATCGAGGGTCTACTATGTGCCAGGTTCTTTGCCAGCTATATCGTGACACCACACAAGGGATATCGTGCTGCCTATGAGTTAGCTCTCAGTGGTCTTTGCCAAATACAACAGTCCTTCCCCGTGCCTTCCATTTACAAAGCACCATGACCCTGTTGATTACCCAGGAGAATAAAGGTGGGGTCCATTCAAAGAGAAATGGCCCAAAGACAAACTAGCTGACAAGTTAAAGCATCTGAGCTTCATTCTTACTCTTTCTGATAAAATGTATTATTTAAATGCCTTTACACCAACATTAAGGGAAACGATCACTCAGAATCCTCTTGCCTTGAGATAGTTTTCATTCCCCTGGTTTATTCTAAGCTTTATCTCGCAGACATATTTCTGGATTGAGGTTCAGAACAGTTGTGAATATTAATGGTAGCTGATACGTGTGAAGTACTCACTATGTTCCAGGCACTGAGCTAACCTCTTTACATATATCATTTCATTTGCCCCTTGTAACAACCCTGTGTGATAGATGCTATTGTGAATCCCCATTATCGACATGGGGAAACTGATGCTCAGAGAGAATGAGTGGCTTGTCCAAAGTCTGAGGCCAGGATTCACACCCAGGGCCCAGAGAAACCTATGCTTCATTATTTTACAGCAGCTCTACTGTGTCCCACCTTACACAAAGTAGTCTTGCAATTTGGATAATATCATCAAAGGGGAGAACAGTTACAGCAAGTAAACAATACCACCTTCACAAATACTGGGATTCCTTTTTCAGTGTCTATATGTTTTTTTATGGTTGACAGAAATGAGTACCTGTGTCATGACTAAAATCAGAATGCAGTCACTTGGCCACAGAAGGGAACTGTGTAGAGTGAGCCAAGTCAGTCCCCACGTGTTTACTGAGTTCAGACTGAATAGCTAGCACTATGCCCAGTGGGCACCATGAGGGACAAGGAAATGAGTTGACAGTGACATTATGTGCACTTCCATTCCCCAAGCTAACTGTTAAAATAAGAGGCAGGAGCCTAGTTACAGGTTCTGGAGATACGAAACTTATTTGCATCTCACACATCTTGCTTGTGAGACCAGGAAGCCAAGCTCAAATATTTTCCAGTGACAATACACCTCCATCAAGGCCAAAGGTCTAATCTGAACAAGCAATTAAGCTTCAATAAAGCAAGCAGAGAGAGGAGGAAAAAATTGGTTCATTATCATTCCACACAGGCATCTCACATTTCTGGCTCCCCTGACTGGTCCTGAGCCCTGAGCTAAGCTTCAGCTGGAGGAAGAGGAGCTCTCTTGCTTTGCACTGAAGATATCAAAAGGTACTGTTTGCCCTTGGGGGTTAAGCAATGGCTTTGGTATGGAGGTGACAATATGGAGACTCAAGCCACTGGAGCCACGTGTCCCCAAGAGGTCTAAACAATCAACAAGATAGACAATAGGCTGCCACAGTCCAAATCTCTTGCCAGAGACATTCCCAAGAAGACACTTCTTTGGAGGGCTGGCTTGGCTTCTCCCTGCGAGTCCTCTGATTGGTCACCGGCTGAGAAGCTTCCATCCATCAGGAGATGGTGCTTTACTCTTAATCAGCACCAAACACCAGGCACCTCAAAAAATGCAATGAGCTCTTCATGGGACTGGAAAGAATAAACACTCAGCAACCATACTCCTGCAACACTGGGGAAACGGGCTCACCAGAGGCTAAGCTGAGTTTGGATTCCAAATCAGAGGCCCACATGGGCTCTTTCCCTAGTACTACGAGGCACAGGGGAAAAAGTCAGCCCTGGGTTCAAGTCAAGCAAGACCACTGAGTAGTTCTATGACCTCAAGGCAAACTCTTTAGCTTCTTTGAGCTTTAGTTTTCTCCTTTGCACAAGGACCTAGAATTTATCTTCTGTGTCCTTTTTTTTTTTTTTTTTTTTTTTAAGTAAAAAGGGGCCAAATTAATAATTAGACCTGGTAAACAGGTGGAAACCCGGACTGTCCCAGGCAAACCAAGATATATGGCCACCTCCTTGTCTTGAAAATGTGCTACTAACAATGTCGAGGGTTGTTCCAAGCATTAAATAAGATGCATTTTATTTAAAACACCTGTATATAGGAACAAGCTCAAAAGTAATCTTTCCTTTGTTTTCTTTTTCTTCCAGAAGGCTAAGACATATCTCTCTACCACCACCCTACTAAGCTACGGTTTTTCTAAACTGCAGGTCATCTTAGATACTAGTTATTCTGCAGCTAGGAAATGGATACATTTAGTGAATTTATTTCAAATGCTTACTTAGGGGCAAACATGTGCAATACTTGCAACCCTGCCAGGGGAGGTACTGTTCTCCCCATTTTACAGATCAGATAACTAACTGATGCTCAGGAATGACAACCTGCTCAAAAACACCGGACAAATAAGAGCTGGAGTCAGGAATAGCATTCAGTATTGAAGGTGCCAGAACCCGATCCCTTAACCAATATTTCGGTGGTTCTCAAAGTTTTGAACTTACCAAACCAGAAGTTTTGGGCAAGGATCCAAAGAATCTACATTTTTACTGCACACCCTTGGGGGGTTCTCAGGTACACCAAAGCCTGAGGACCTACATAATACCGTGGGCAATCCAAGACTGGAAAGCTTCCAAGGTGACAAAGCCAGACAGAAACCAAGAATAGGACACCTACCACTGAAACCCAACTCTTCCAAGGGCTGGCAGCTCACACGGCATCCCCAAGAAATTCCCATGATGGCTGCAAGGCATTTTCTGCCCCTTCCTCCCTCCCCACTTCCTTGCAGAAGGTTCTCTCCTGTCCTAGAAACCTCGTTGCCCGCCTCCTGTGTTCCACCATTCCCTCCCCGGGGATGTGACTCCTTCTCGGGGTCCAGTTACAGCAGTCAAGGTGCTCAGATAAAGGGGCTCTCTCTGCATATCCCTGTGGGGACGTCGGTGGCTGCTGAGGGCGAGGCAGGGCACGTGCGTGGCAGGCGCCACTGGGCAACAGAGGGGGAGGCCAGCGACACAGACCTCCCCTTGTTCTCCAAGTGAGGCCACATTTGGGATGCAGACACAGGCCAGAAGCACACAGCACTCACCTTGTTGGGAAATGCTAACTCACCTTCACAAAGGGCTCAGGGGAGGAAACAGGCACGAGGGGCTTCTCACTGCCCCAGGCAGATGCTGGCAGTTACACTTAGTGCTGTAAAACTGGGTGCTTCTGTCTCTCTCTTTTTAAAGTTCACTGGTCTCCTGGGTATTCTGCATTCCTCCCACCTCTTCAGCCCAGAGCCTAGAGGTGTATGGTAACTCGGAATTAGTGGGACGGTTCCTCAGCCAGGCACACGTGCACCTTGGACCATGAATGGCAACCAGAAATCTATCACTTTGTTCTGCCGTAGGAGGTTCTGGAATTTTTTTTTTAATGTACATAGCATTATAATTCTCAGAACAGTAAGTTTTTGGATACATCTATTTTAAAGATCAGAGCCTGGAGGCATGAGGCGTTCAGACAGGGTGGCCAACTGGTGGCCCCCATGGACAGCTGGGCTTTCTCTGGGCAAGAGCATTGATAAAATATTTGAAATTGTTGCCAATATATTCAAAGCAGGACACTTCACATGCAAATCCAGATTTCTCGCTTCTCTTTTAAAAACTGGAAGATGTGGCAACACGGGACATGCATTCCTGCAAGACAACGAAGCTCCCGATCAAGTGACCAAGCGGCTTTGCATGGTCACTGTCACCCCCACATTCAGACAACTGGCCTAAGGTCACACCGCCAGTCGGTATTGACAACAATCAAAGTACCAGCTAACGCTGAGTTCACACCATATGCAAGGCATGATTAGAAGCGGTGTGTAAATACTAGTTCCTTTAAGCCTGCACAACTACTGTAGGAGATCAATATCAACAGTTCCATTGCATGGATGGCACAACTGAGACTCAGAGGAGAAGACATTAGCTCACAATCATTCATTAGTGAGTGGCACAGCCGGGATTCAAGGGCAGCCCCACCCCTGAGCTATACTGCTTCCCTGTGGCACCAACTATATCTTGAAAGGGAATCACTAATTCATGGTCTAGTTCCATGAGCAACTAGCAGTAGGAAGCCATATGCAGCAGGGAAGGGAAACGATGTTCATAATTCCAGATCATCCGATTTCCTGGCTGTGAGTCCTCAGGTTAATTGCTGAATTTGTTATAGTTCTTAATAATAATAATAATAATAATAATAATAATTTTTATATTAATTATTATAAAATAAAAAATATTATATTTTATAATAACCATTCCACATGGTCCTTGGGAAGACAGGCTGAGATGTACATCAGAGCTTTGCTCAGCCCAGGCCCAGAGTTGGATGAGCCACAAATGTTAGTTCTCCATAGAGGACAATTACTATCACTTGACAATGTTCTGCTTTTCACAGTTCAAAGGCATTTTCAGACCATAAACAAGACATGCCATGTATGGAGAAAGAATTGAGAAATGCAGCCTCCACCCAACACAGCCAAACATGAGGTGCTGGCTGGGTGTCTCCAGGGCCCCGTGTTCTTTTGCATGGGCCACCCAGGCGCAATTTGGACACAAGCCTTCCTGGAGCTGGGAACACAGGCACACCTCCAGCTCAGCCCAATAATGAGCTTCTCCCAGGCCCAGGCGACACCTATCAATCTCGCACCCACTTGCTGTGGTCGCCAAGACTGGCAGGCGGCCCAACTGGAAACGAGACTGCAAGCGCCCGGCAAACACTGTCCAGAGTTCCAAAGACACCATGTTCTCTCTATGGCTTCGAGGATCGCTGCACAGGTTTTCTGTTCCACAGTGAAATGTTGCACATTTGAGCCCCAGAATCCAAGATTGTGGGTGCAAGAAACAGACTTAGGGATATAAGCTGCATGTGCGGCTACTTCCCCAAATGGTGCCGGAGACATAACTATGCAATTACTTGGCCTCAAATTCTCAATTCTTCCCTATGAGCAGATGTTACCAAAAAATTCCAGTTTTCCTGTGAGATGAAACTTATTTCCATCCCTGACCTGAATCGAACTTATCATTTACTGGTGAGGCAGAGAAGATCCAAAGAAGGGAAATGAATTTCCTAAGGGACACACACAGTTTGTATCAAAACTCAGTCTAGAATCCAAATTTCTTGACGTTGAATCCTGGCTCATCCCTTTTTGCCAAAATAAATTTCTCTGTACCTCCCCCCGCACCCCCTCTCACTCCATTTCCTCTTCTTCAGTTCCCTCACAATAGCCTCTAACCAGGACATCTTTTTGTTCAGAAGATACCAGTGTGTCCCAGCTCTGGGAAAACTGTGATTCAGCTGAAAGGTCTGGGGTGTTTCCAAGAGGCCACCCACAGAACTGCTGACTCAAGCCATGGAGAAAAAACCCATCCCAGATAGAGGAACAAGGATGACAAGTGGAGAGCCTTGTGGTGGTTGCAGAGAGCGCCCCCCACCCCCGACCCCAGGGCTACGGGAGGTGCCGGGGAATGGGAGCCTCCTTCCTGGGCTGGTAGAGAGATGTTGGCTGGCAAAGGGCCTGCAGGGCATGGCTTCCTCCTTTTAGAGTCAGGGTAAAAGACAGGAGGTCTCAGCAGGGTAGGAACTCAGGGCTTCCCACCCACCTCCCAGCCTCCTCCTATATTTCACCATGATAACCCTGAGGATGGGGTGATGACTACCAAGTCCTTTCAAAGCACCATAGTCAGCCTTTGCACTATGGCAATGAATCCTCTTCTGCGATGGCTACTTCAGGATGTCCATAAAGTCTGGAGGCAAGAGAAGAGATTATTCTATGCTCTTACCTTTGGAAAATACCCTTGCATCATGCACATGCCTATGTTTCCAGGCTCTGGACACCCTGCATTATTATTCCTAATTTACAGAGGAGGAAACTGAGGCTCAGAGAGCTTACAAGGCTTGCCCAAAAGCCACAGAGCTAGGGATTCAATCCAGGAGAGATTAGCCATGATATATTGTCACTAAAGTTAAAATCGAAACAAAACAAAAACAAAGAACATGAGAGGTCAAAATCCTTGGATATAGTTTATGTTTGACCTATAACGTGTAATATATCTACATATAATCATGTTGCAAATATTTAAAAATTGGGTGATTTCTTAATATTCAGTTTTATGGCTTTTCTTGAAATGTCAGAAGATTTGGGCAACTGGGCACGCATACTGGCATAGTGACAGCTGGGGCCATAGAACTTGGCCGGGCCCTAGAGATATCCAAGTTTGAGCTCTGCCCTCATAACTCTTAACCACTAACTTTATCCTCCCCTCTAAAGGAAGGTACCACTTTACTGACTTGACAGTTTATTCAACAGGATCCCTCCCTCACTCCCGGCCCCAGAAAAGAAAAGCTCAGGATCCAACACTTGACAGAAGAAAGAGAAAAGCTCTAATAATTCATGAGAAGCTAATTAGCTTACAAGCCACTACCCCAAGTTCAATAGTCTTGGCTTTTCGGGGGGCTGGCTCAGGCAGGGGGGTTGGCGACGTGGGGAGACACCGGGCCACAGAGCAGAACAGGAAGCGGTTATTAACGCCAACTGTTTTCTCACTTCCTGCACAGCCACTTCATGCAGCTGCCTGTGAACTGGTGGCTGTTTGTTCCTTGCTCTGTCGGAAGGAAGATCTCTCATCACCCACGACAACGGAGTTGGCCCAAGACGCTGAAAACGTGCACAGGGCTCCGAGCCCAGGTCCCTCCTGTACAGGGCAGCCCCGAGGCCGCTGAGACAGGAAGATGAGATAGAGCTTCCTGTGAGACACTTACAAAGGCCCAGCTGGGGGTGTGGGCAGGGAAGAGGAGGCGGCAAGGGGAAGGGGGTCCAGGCACACCGATTTTGTACAATGAGCCCCTTTCATGGGTGAATAGGGAGCCCTCCTCAACTTCCTCTCAATGGCTTTGCTTCTGAAATGACCGATTCTACACCCAGAAAGCCCAAATTGCCAGACCACATGCCAAGATCAGGCAAGAGCCTGGGAGCCCCAGACAAGCTGATAATCGACACCCAGGAGACGCTACACTCAGAGCTGTCTGGCTGACCCAGAGCCTGCAAGGATCCTTTTAGTTTTAAGCTTTCCTGCCTTGAGGCAGCGGGGGCCAGGGGGGGGGGGGAGACCCTGGCTCACAGGAGCGACATCCTTGGCCCGGCATAGGATCTATTCAGAATACTAAGTCTCTCTTCCCAGGACTTCATTTGGACATCTGCGAGAAAGGACGAGAAAGAAGTGCAGAAACACAACGCAAGTTAAAGTTGGCAGTCTCGGGTTGAACAAACTCACGGCGCGGTGGGAATATCACTGATGACCCAGCGATTGCCTCTACTTAGCAGGCTCTTTGAGAATATTATCTTCAAAGGTTTATTGCAGAGGCAGCAAACCGGGTACCGACAGGCAGGTCTTAGCTCAGACATGTTTGGTTCAGTGTGTGCAAAGTTGAATAAAAAAGTTAACTCTACTGACAACACTGAAAACTTGGGAGATTTCCCAGAAAACTGCAAAGTTCTGACATTTCTTGAAATGCCAGAAGTTCCGGCAACGTGTCCAAGACACTGGCTGTGTGGAGCTGAGTGGCAGCTGTCTCTCCTAGAAGGGACAAGCGCACTCTGGTTTGCCACACTCCACCGCCCACCCCAGGACTGCGAATCATGAGGGTAGTTGGCAAAGCTGCTATGGACACTGTGGTTTGCAATCTCTGGTTTCTCAGGTCCCAAGGTAGATCCAACATTTTCATTTGGAGGCCCTGGCATTGGAGGGAAGTATGGAATATGAATTGTACTTGTAAAGCAAACTTGGCCACCAAGTCCAAGGATGAGTTGAGTCAAGTAGAGCACGCGAACACACACCCACAGGCAATGGGTCGGGTGTAGGGTCCACTCCCACAGGTAGGAGAAGAGCCCTGTGTTTCTATCACTCCTTGCTGCATACCATTTAGACAACTTGCCCAATTTCCCAGCACCCCAGGGATTAACTTCTTTTCCCTTTTTCATGTTTAACTAAGCCCTGGGACTGACACATAGAACGCACTGGGTAAATTCTTGTTGCACCCCAGTCACCTGAACCTCAAGTCATGTTCGGTTGGAATCTAAGAGGGGAATGCTAAGAACTCAGCCAACCTATGAACTGAGGATCCGTCCTCGCCACGAGTCAAGACAATTCCTCCCTGCAAAGACTTGGCTTGGGAATAAAAGAGTGAGCAGGAGTCAGGCAGCTCACCCTACTGATTGGCTAATGTCGGAGATGGGGAAGCAGAGAGACCGGTCTCCGTAGGACACATGGCATATCCAATGAGCTACGATATGTTGGGGAGATGTTAGATGTTTAGACATCACAAAAGGAGAGTAGGTTCCCAATTTATCAAAAATTTATCAAAACCTCAACAGAAGCCAGCCCACAGAGTGGCAGCCAGTACAGCGTACTTCAGTACTGCTTTCTAAGATCGAAGTCTATTGCGTCTGCTTCGACTCTCTATAGCCATAGCCACTTTTCTTCAGCTCCATGTATGTATGTGTGCATGCATGTGTGTGAGTGTGTGCGTGTGTATATACGTGGACGGGTGTGTGCGGATGTGTGTGGATGCACGCCTATGAGTGTATGTGTATGTATGTGTGCATGTATATGTAGGAGTATGCTTGTGTGTGGATGCACGTGTATGAATGTGTGTTATGTGTATGCATGTGTGCATGTATGTGTATGGGTGTGTGGATGAAAGCTTGTGAGTATGTATATGTGTATGCATGTGTGTGTATGTGTACAAGTGTGTGTGAGTATGCATGTGTGTATGCATGTGTGCACACACAATTGTAAGCATTCCCATGCATGTGCAGGTATGTGTGTGTGATCTTTTCCATGTCACCCAAGGCCCTCCTAGAAGGCTGAATCAGGGGATTTTATATGTCTAGCATCTCTAATTTGGGGGAATTCCCCCAAGTCGCCCCACTCCTGGTTTTTATTTCAATAGCTGCTGGGGGAGGGGAAGCGAGTTTCAGGAGCGATTCCACTAAGCAGACTGTTATTTCTGAGCCGTGACATAAGTGGGAAAGAATAAAAGGCAGAGCATGCAGTATTCCATTCCTGCACTTCACATTCAGCTATAATTATTCATGCAGGAGCATCTCTAAACACCAAAAGGGGGAAATATTACAGTTGTTCTGATTTCACACGCTAACTGTGTTTACATGCTAACAGCATTTCTCAGGGACAATTATCTTATTACTAGTGCACTAATCTTTTCAATCTTTTCAACACAGTTTACAGCTGCAGACTTCAAAAATTAAGGCTAATTAAGACCCTGCTTCCAGCAGGTATGGCAAACTACTTGCACATTTTAATAGACTACAAGAAAATCAGTTTTATTAGGAGAGGACGTGGAGGGAACATGGTGTCAAAGGTACAGAGAAGAGATTATCTAGCCTCCATCAATTCGAAAGCTACACCCTTTCCAATGCAGTATTCCAGAATGCAGCAGCCAAGTTCCATCAATGGAGATAGTTATTACAAAAGAGGTCTGTAGAATTCCGGACCAGAGACAGCTGGTCTGGCCAATCCGAGGAGAAAGTGGGTATTCTGTATTAATTTATCCCCTGTCATTCATTCTTTTCCTCACGTGATTTCAGCACAGAGTAACGGCTGGGAGCACGGATGCTTGCACCAGCATACCTATGTTCAAATACTGGCTGTGCCCATGACTTTCTGTTTGACCTTGAGCAAGTTGCTCAACTTCTCAGGGTCTCCCTTGCTTCATATGTGAAATAGGGGTAACAGCACCTCCCTCCCAGACCTGTTATCAAGACTGGTTGAATATTTGTAAAGCACTTAGAATAGTGTCTGGTTCATAATAATCATCGAATTAAGTATCTGTTTTAAAAAGCGTGGGCTCAAAGGACTACCAACAACAGGCTTGTCACACATCTAAACAACATCTGTTTCCTAATGTGTTCCTGGCCCCACACATACTCACCGCACTCTGACTCACCGGAGAGCTAATATGTAGTCATATCCGCATTTTCTGTGTTTGTCAGCAGAGACCACCGCAGCTATGGCAATACATCCTCCAATTACGCATCCTGCTATCTCATTAGCTGCCATGTAAAACCAGCACCTTGGGCCATCCATTATTATTTTTAGGTTTAGTTTTGTTTAAATCCCAGAGAAGCAGGCTGCTCCCCCGAAGCATTCTTGTATGAACTCGGATTGACATTCCAGCTTCTCAGACCCTAGCAAAGCTTTGGCGTCCCGAATTTTGGCACCCGAGGAGCTGCTAATCAGCTGCGCACAGAGCCGGGGCTACAATTTTTCATCAAACACCTGCTGTGAACTTCAGCCTGTGCTTGAAAGTCTGCAGCCCCATCTTTGTGAGCTCTCACCTCCGCCATATGGGGTAGGTAATGCTGACCCCGTTTACAGAAATGGAAACTGAGGCTTTAAACTTCTCTTCCAGGATCACACAGCTTACAATTAAAACAAAGCCATAATATGGCACAAATAATTGACATTTTCTTAAGCCACATGGCTACTTTCTCAAGAGGATTACTATTAACAGTAACCACAGCTATGAAGAGCTGGAGCAGGATTTGACCAAACACAGGCGATCTGGATCTAGAATCCCTGCTTTTGAACACTCTTTTCTCTTGTCTCTTAGAATGCCAGTAAAATTATACAGCTACTACCTTTTCAGTATGGTGTTAACTAGATCGACAGAAGAGGAATCAACTGATGGACTCCATCATCATATGTTAAACAACTGATTACAGAATTAGTGATTTCATTTCATCTGTGATAAATGTGGCCAAGAAGAGGATGTAGGGAGGCCATGGAACAGAGAGCCTTCATCCAAGATGGGAGATCAGGAAGATTATTTCAGGAAGTGAGAACTAAACTGGGCTTCACAGAAGGTACAAGAATGAACTCCTCGTCCAAGTTGGGGAAGAGGATAAGCATTTTAGGCTGAGGAACAGCATTGACGAAGACTCTGAGGCAGAAGGCGTGAGGAGAGGCTGGCACTCAAAGACTGCTGAGGGGTGAGAGGGGCATGAGATGAGGTGGGAGGATCTGGGGTGGGGTCTAAGCCAGGCAGTCCCTAGAAAGGTCCTAAAAAGGAATTTGGATTGTATCCAAAGAACAACGAGGCATCACTGACAAGGCTTATGAGGGAAGTGATGTCAATCTTTGTTGGAAGTTAGCTTTCAGTACTAACTACTACCTGGGTTATATTTACTCTGCTTTCCATAATCGGAGCCAAAGATACCTCTGAAAACCAACTCAGTGAAACACGTGATAAAGGTTTTCAGGATGAGCTTCAAGTCGTTTCTATTTCCCATTTTTAGGGGACATAACACATCCTACACAGGCTAAGCCATAAAGTCACTAGTACTATCAAGCTTTACAAATTATTCTATGCTTGTTATTGTTACAGGCAGTGAGAAAATCAAAAGGAAGGCAATAGGTTGTGGCATATTAAAGCCTGACAAAATATCTTCCTTCTGTCTAAAAAAAGAAAGATTTTTTTAAAAACATTGATCTAGGGTAGACAATTTAATTACTCTAAACTCCTATGGCTTAGGAAAATGCCACGGGCACTGGTGGGTTGGAAGAGATGAATAGCTAAAACACCCACAGACACTCCCCCCCACACACAACCAAACTGTAGATAATAGATCATTTCCTGCAAGCTCCTTTTACTGACTGAAACCAACTATATGCTAGGCACTCCGATTTATTTCAACCCCATAAGTAGGGTGACTAGTCCTGGTTCTGCTTGGGACTGAGGATGCGGAATGAGGCAAATTAGGATGAGCTGATTGCTCTGCCCATATCAACCATGGGTATTAATACAAGGAAGATGGAGGCCCAGAGAGATAAAGACACTTGCTAATGTCACACAGCAGCTAAGAAGCAGGGACCAAGAATCAAGTTCAGATCTGTATGACTACAAATCCTTCTATAATAATTGCAAGCATTTCTTGAGCACTTACTAGGTACCAAATTCCTTTTTAAGCTCTTCGTAAGCATTAAATCATTTAATTCTCACTACATCTCTGTAGTTAGGAAATCTGACACTCTGATTAGTTAATGACTCACCCAAGACCCCCTGCCAGGAAGTGGGAGACTTCAAGTTGAAAACAGATTCTAGCTCTAGCCGCTGCACTTCAATCTGATCTGATCGTGCCTATCAAGCCACAGGTAATGGGTCCCCGAAATGTAGGGAATCTTAGTATTTTTGTTGTTGTTTTCTTGTTCACAGTAAATGTATTTTAACAGATAAGAGAGCTTATACTAGAGGCTTGGAAAAACAAATCGATCTGATTTTACAGCCAAAAGGAAACTGGACTTACTAGCGGTTGCTGATTTACAAGGCACTCTGGCTGATTAAAAACCCTGAAATACAGTAGGATCTGCTGAGGCTGCTCAAGTTCTGCGTTCAATGCCAGTCTGTGCTCCAGAGAGGTCTGGAACATGCTCCCGAGGTCTCGTGCCCATCAAATAGATCTCCACTGGCCTGCCGGACGTGTCTGCCGTTGGCACCGGCAGCATAGCATGGAATTTCTGTGCTTCAGATAAAACGAAGACTTCCTGAGCCTCACCTTCCAAATGCCACACCCTGGGGACAGGCAGTCACATCTGATGCCTGGACTCAACAGCTGGGGTCACCCATGTCCCTGCAAGGCAGGGGACTGGGGAGCAGAGGCAAAGGCGAGGATGCCCATCGGGGCAGCGCTGCCAGCCTTCCCACTCGCCTTGCGTACTGAGCGCCAGGCCCCATGCTGAACCCCGACCTGGACGATGAACTAGCCTGCACAGCAGGGAGCGGAGGCCCAGGACCCTGGGATTGAAAGGCCCCATGCTGCTCTTCAGCCATGACCCAGGAAGGTGGTACTTACCCAGGGGTGATTCTTACCCTATGGGGGGCATCAGGCAATGCTGGGGGACATTTTGGTTGCCGTGACTGGGAGAGGGCGTGCTATTGGCACATGGTGGGCAGAGGCCAGGGTTGCTGATACCCATCCTACAATGCACAGGACAGACCCCAAAGCAAAGAATTATCCGGGCCCCAGTGTCAAGAGTGCTGAGGCCGAGAAACTCTGACCTAGAAGGACAGAGGCAGGAAAAAGGTGCAGCCACAGCCAGCCCCTGTAGCTGTACACATTCAGCCCTGTCCCCTCCCAGAACCTGTGACTCCAGGCCACCCAAACTAGAAGACAGGGGCCATCTCTTTCTTGCTCGCAGCTCCATCTCTAGAGCCTAAAAGAGACATGCTGACTTTTCCGTTCTTTTCAAGAACACAGTTCAAATGATGACTGAGGATTAGCCCCAATCTAAGGTGCACACAAGCTAGCCAGGTGTCAAGAAAGGAAATACTCTCACCAGAAGCAGCTGAAAGGGACTAGGGGAGGGCCCAGTGCTTTAGCAATCACCAGCTGTGGGACCTCAGGCAAGTTACTCTCTGTAATTCACTCCCTTCCCTTATAAAATGGGGTATAATAATACAATAACAATATATACATGATGTAGGTGTTATGAGGAATTAGTGAAACCATGGGCATCAAGTACACAGTTACTGCCAAATAAATGGTATCCTCTTCCTCCTCCCCCATTCTCCTCCCAATAATTTTAATTTTAACCATCTAAAATAACTGCTAAATGGGTATACCTAAAGGGTACAGTGGGAGAACAGGAGAAAGCCCTGCTTTTCTCTTCCTTCCCCCTACAACAGACTGTGCACTTTAATTACTTTGTCACCCAGATACAACTGCAGGGAGGAAAGGATTCCTGGGTACCTAAGTGAGAACACCAACCAGAGAATCCCAGACTGTCAGATTTTGCAGATGACGTTAGAAATTAGCCGTTTGGGCTGAGTTTTGGAGAAACTGCTGCCAGATGTTTCCTTCCATATATAGTCTTTACGGTGGACAAACTGTAGTTAGCATGATTTATTTTTCAGGAGGTGACGCCTTAGTGAATGGCATGGTGGGGTCAGCTGGCCAACACCCTGCCCTCAGCGAGACATGGTAACAGAATTCTCGCTGCCCATATGGCAGAATCTTCCCATCACAGGAGTGTTACAAGTCCAGGTACCTTGACTGGCAGGACAGCCAGCCTGCTCTGTGCCCCAGGAAAAGTGCTTTGAGTAACACTTGGCTGGCTCATCGCCTGCCCCCCAACACTCCCATCCACAAGGCCAAACAACTGTGCATTCCTGAACGGAGGCCGGGACCCCATGCAGTCAGCCCACCCTCTCCCTAAAACCCTGTTTCAAAGACAACCAGAATCCTGAGGGAGCCCCCCAAAACCCAGGCATGACTGATTTTCTATTTCTGGCTTCAGCCATGGGATAGCTGAGTGTTTTGAGCATTTGAGCACTCCAATTCATGCTGGTTCCAAGCCCCCTAGAAGGGGAAGGCTGGACAAGCAGTTCCAAATCAGCCTGCAGGGCTTCAGAATGAAGAAAAGAAATTCTTTACCTTGGCCGAGTTCTGGAATTGAAGAGTGGCAAAGAACTTAGAGACCATCGAATCCAGCTTTGCTCATTTTACAGACAGGGAAACCGAGGCTTAGAGGAACAAAGAAGATACCCAGACCACTTTGGCATTGCCCTGTCTCTCTCTTGCTTCATTCCCCATAGTTGAATTGGAATAGGTTAGACATGTATACATAGGGTAGCCCTTTTCCCTCCCTCTGGGCACTGCATAGCACTGATGCTCAATAAATGTTCAGCGAATGGACCTATGTCAGCAAGTATCTAGTAGGCAACCTGCAAGCAGACTCCATCTCCTCTAAAATTAAAAACCACAAAGGGCATCACCATTGGAGGGACAATGTGTGTGTGTGAGAGAGAAAGATTTCAGTTTCCATATCAAATGGGCATTCACTTGTTCCAATGCATTTTTTTTTTTTACTAAAAAAAAGAGATTTTAATATAAATAATCATCTCAAACAATATAGCCCATAATCTTGATTATGTCCATTGGATTTGTGCAGAGGCCAGGCCCTCCCAGGAAAACGTCTTCCTTCAGGTTTCCTTCTGCCAGGTCACCCGCAACCATTTTCCAAAAGGCGGTCCTTTTTAATGCATGCCTTCATAATTTAACCTAAAAACTGAGTTAGTAATCCAGCAGGCTGCCTCCTTCTGATTGAGGTAATTTCTAGGAAGATATTGCTAACGACTTTCCATCAAATAAAGCAGTAACGGCCGCCATTTATTAGGTGTCTATCACGTGCCAGGTATTTGATTGGCCCTAATTTCTTTTCAATCTTTATTTTCACTCTCACAATGACACTATCAAGCCCATACCCCGTTTACGGACGAAAAACTTAAGGCTACGAGAGAATAACTGATCCAGGGTCACACAGCTAGTAAGGGGCTGAGCTGGGATTTGAACCTGGCTCTCACTCCAAAGTCCAAGCTCCTGATACAACGGCCTATTGACAGTCAGAATTGAAGCTCGCTCCCCCACTGCCTTTTATTTTCCATGCACGGAACACTCCGAGGCACTTAATATTTAACAAAAGGGATGCAAAACCAAGAACTGGAAAACCCTTGCCCTACTTCAGCTCTACTGCCACCACGTTGGGATGTGAGGCACATTGCAAAGTTACCAAGACTAAATGGCTTCATTTGCTAAATGGGAATAGCTCCCAACTACCTCTCAGGATTGGTGCCAGAAAGAAAGGAGAATGCAGGCAAAAGTGCATCGTCTCCCAGAAATGCCAGAGGCCAGCAGATCTGCCTCCGGATGAGCCTCAGTAATCTTTCAAATGCTCCCCTGGGCAGGCAGCCCAGCCCAGCAGGCCTTGCTCCACGGAGTCACCTCTTAAAAATAAATCCTGCTAACTCCAGTCGGCTCACCCTAAAGACTATATATAGAAGAAAACACTCTAGAGTTCCATCTGGCAGCAGCTTCTCCAAAACTCAGGCCCAATGGCTAATTTCTAACGTCATCTGCAAAATCTGACGGGCAGCTTGAAATCACAGAGGCTGGCCGAGTGATGGAAAACCACTCTAAGTAGCACAGTCTGTCAGGCCAGCAAGGCCCCACGGGTTCCAAGCAAACCGTCAGCACATGGAAACGCAAGCTAGTCCCACAGAGTGTGCTGGAAAGAGGCTGGGCAGGGTGTGGATGGGTAGGAGGCTGGAGAGTGCCAGGCCGAAGTCTCCAGATCCGACCTGGCGCTGCAGGAATTTTCTTGTTGTCTTCTGAGGTTCGTGTTATTCTTGGGAGTGGCAAGAAGCCAAATTGCAGGCTGGGAGAACTAGGGGAGAGAGAATTCTACTTCTTATTTTATATCTTTCCTCATGGGTGAATTTTCTTGTCACATCTGTGTACTCCTTTTAATTTAAAAAGCAGGTGCCACTTAAAAATGGAAAGCTAAAACAGAAACCAATAAAAACAGGTACTTGTGGGTGAACAGAGAGAACAGAATGGAGGTGACAAGGACGGACGTAAGAATCCTTCAAATGTATCTTATTTTATAGATTTGACTTTGGAAACTTGTAAAGGTTTAACCTAATTATAAAACAGTTTTTTGTTTTGTTTTATTTTTTAAAACAAGGGCAAATTCATCAGGGATGATGTGGGCAGGAAGATTATGGGCAGCTTTCGCTTTCTTTCATAAGTGTGTACAATTAACAATCCAAATTCCAAAACAAAAGGATAAACAAATAGTGATATAACTATACAATGGAATACTACTCAGCAAGGAAAAGGAATGAACTGTAGAAATGTGTCAATATGAATGAAACTCAAAATAAGTATGTTGAGTAAAGGAAGACAGACCAAAAATAGTACATATCATATAATTCTATTTATATAAAACTCTAGAAAAATGTAAACTAATCTAGAGTGATGGATCAGTGGTTGCCTGTGAACAAAGAAATTTGGGGGGGGGGGGAGGCGCAGAGGGAAGATTACCAAGGGGCACACAAACTTCTAGAGTGATGTTCATTTTCCAGTTATTGCAGTGACAGTGTCACAGGCAGATATATATGTCAAAATTCATCAAATCATATCCTTTAAATATGTGCAATTTACGGTAAATGAAGTATATCTCTAAAGTTGGACAAAAGATGTTTTTTTAAAACTATTAAATACTATTCAACTATTCAAAAAAAGAATGAGAATCAACAGCTTAACACAAAATATAGAACAAAATAAAATAAAAAAAGGGGGCTGGAATAAAACATTTCTAACCTTCTAACTCTGAGAGTCTATTGAAACTAGGATTCTAAGTCCAGAAAAGAACTGAAGATTTCTAGGAATTAATGCATTTACTCAACTCATAATGATGATAGCTATCATTTACTGAGCTTTTATCACATTCCAGGAATCACATTCTATTCTCTATAAATGTTTTCTCATTTAATTCTCACGACAAGTCTATGAAGCAGTCACTGATATGCTTCTCATTGAACAGAAGAGAAAACTGAGGCTCAAAGTGGCCCTCTGTCCCAGGTCACACAGTCAGTAAGGGGCTGAGCAGCATCTGAACCTGGGCCAGTTTCCTCCAGAGTCTATGTACCGGTCCACGGTGCCAGGCCCTCCCTCAATTATTAGTGAACACCTACTAAGTGCCACACCCACTCTCAGGCATGGGAACCACTGTGAGCCACCAGGCTGCAGAAAGGGACAAGCATTCTAATCCCCCTGAGGGGTTTTAAGGCCCCAGGGACTGTCTAAGGCAGTGTTGCCCCACGGAACATTCTGTGATGATGGAGATGTCCGATTCCTGCACTGTCCGGTAGCCACTCGCCACCTATGACTCCTGGAGCATCTGAAACATGGCTAGGGCAACTGAGGAACTGAATTTTTAATTCCATTTCATTTTCATTTACTGAAATGCAAATAGCCACACACAGCTAGTGGTTACCATGTAGGATGGCAGGGTCTAAGGGATTTCTTAATCTCGATGGTATAGGCAGAGGGGGGCCAGAGGACAAGGGATCTGGGAAGGCCGGCTGAGAGTGGGGCCGGCACAGCCCAAGGGGGGCAAGCTTGGCAGCCTCTCGTACTCTGGGGGAGCCAGACTGACTGCTTCAGCATACACCCATCCATTTGTGGCTGTGGACACCCAAGCCCTTGCCCCCGGTAATAACAGTCCCCACTACAGGCTCTGGATTTTTGTGTGTGACCTCATTAAATCCTCCCAACAACCCCAAGAGGAAGTTACTCTTATTCCCATCTCTCAGGGAAAGGGGCAACTTACTCAAGGTCACAGCAATTGGCAGAGCCAGGGTTTAAACCCGAGCAGTCTGATCCCCAAGGACAAGTTATCTCCCGAGACCCAGGCTCGCCTAACTGCCTGCCCTGAGATCCATCTGCTCACTTCAAACCAGCTGGGATCGGAGGCTTTTGTCCTCGGTGGAAGGAGAAGTGCCAGGTTTTCATGGAAGGTGCAGAGGAAGACAGAAGCGGGACCCAAGGCAGAGGGACGGTCCCTGCTATACCACAGTCACTAAGTACCAGCTCGAGGGAAGTGCAGTGCAGCTTGCCAGTTGTCTCAAAGCACGATGCTTGCCCTGCCTCCCTGCTTTTGTACAGGCTGTTCCCTCTGCCTGGAACGGCTTCTCGCCCTTGCCCACCTGGAGAACTCTCATTCAACCTTCCCAGCTCAGCTCAGTCTTGACCTTGGACACCCTCCCCGACCTCCTAAGGTCAGGCTGACCACTCCCTCCTTTCCTAGCTGCCAGCTATCACCACTACCACCACTGTCATCTCTTCTAACTACTTCTTTCTCAGCACTGATCTTCCTCACTCTGCTGGTGGCTTAGCGATGGCAGGGGCTGTGTCTTCCCCATCCCGTTTGCCTAGGGCCAAAGAGGGTGCCTGACATATGGTCGATGCATAGCTAATGTTGACTCTGAATGGCAGTGAGAAGATGAATGGTTTAAACAAAAGGAATATTTAAATTTTAAGAGCTGAATTATGAGCTGGCTTCAGTCTACGGGAAAGAGTAGCCAGTATCTTCAATATCTCAGGCTCCGGAGACAGGCCAGGGTGTGCTTTCCATCTCCCAGTTCCAGCTGTGTGACCTTAGTCAAGGGTCACACCTGTTTGAACCCCACAGTTCTCATCCATTAGGGGGGATTATATAAAGCAGGGGTTCTTAACCAGTTCAGCTTGAACTGAAATTCTAAAAAACATTCTTGCGGGGATGTGTCGGTACGGGTGTGATCTGTTTATTAAATAATACACAGTATAGTGTGGACTTAGTAAGGGGTCCGTGGTTTTCACCTGACTGGCAAAGGGGTCCATGGAACAAAAAAGGTTAAGAACCTCTGATGTAAAGGACCAACCCCAGGGGATTGTTACAAGGATCACATGAGCTAATAATGCATGCGACGCACTTGGCATGGAGCCCAATCGTTGTCAAGCCACCTAAGGGGGTGGATTACGCATGGGAGCTGCTCAGGAGGGGGACTTCAAAGACTGGTCAGCTCTGGACCCAACTTCTCAGAACTGAGGCTGGTCAAAGGGAAAGGAAGAGAAAGACCTTGGGGCCTGCTGAGTTTCTCAGCTGGCCAAGGCCCCGTTTAGCGGGACCTCAAAGAACAGGGTCACCAGTCACCCACTTGCTGAATCTGGTCCTCAGATAGATTTTGTTTTGGCCTCCAAAGTGTTTTTAAAATGGTCAATTAGTCGCCAATATTTGGGGCTGAGTGTTCAAACTCTGGATGGCTGATCATCCTTGAAAAATCAGAAGAGCTGGCTGCGCTGGATCAGCATTTCCAAGAGGCCGGGCTGAGAAGCAACCGTCTGTGTTAAATAGGGTGAAGGTCCTTCCCAGTGCCCCTGTACCCGGGGCAGCTGCCCTCACTACCTGTCTTGCTCACCAAAGGCATCTAACTTTGCAACTCCTGTTCTGTGAGAAGGGTCTCATGCACACTAAGTGCCCATAAGGAGGACTCTACCCACCAAAGGGTGGGCTGTGAGCCTGACACGTGAGGAAAGAGAAGTTCTTTGCCGCCGCTGACGCTGGCTTACTGGTGTACCACAGACTTTCCCACTGCTTCCCACTATTTTTTTTCACAAGTACATGATTAGCGACTAGGGGTCAGTTCAGGTCATACCTGGCTTTGGGTACATCCAGGACACTGAAGACATCTAAGTCTGCAATTCCTGGCTCAGGTGAAGAGGATATGGCCAGAAATATGAACCCCCCCACTCCTACCCCCCACAACTGCTTTATTTAGCAAAGTGGTTAGCTAGAGGCAGGCAATGGCTCGGAGTTTAAGTAAAAATCCATACTCCAAACCCATGTGACTTCTCTCTGACATCACCAATATGTAAAGACACGGATGAATAAATTGTTCTGTTTAATAATAAACTAACCATGGCTCTGCTGCCTCTCTCACAGAGAAAGCTAAAAATAAATCACTCGTGGCAGGGCTTATCAATCTACACCTGACAGAGGGTGTCAGGTGGCGCCATCCTCTTCCTAGCATTAGGCCAGGGCGAATTCTGATTTTAGGTTAACGCCAAGTCCTTGAGGAAGGCGGATGCTGCTAAAGACCCAAGCTCGGAAGTTCTCTGAATTCGTTCACTATGCAGAGAGGAGAGCATGGGGCAGAGTTTAGCCAGATGAAGCAACAACCTGTTCATGCCATCTTCCCATCTCTCCTGAGAGATCATGACCTCTTTATAGAGGTGACATGCAGATTAACCTGTCAGAAGTCAGTCCCCACTCCCCACCCGACCCCATAACACACACACACACACACACACAAACTCTGCTGCCTGCTTTCTTAGCCCTTCTCACAAGCTACAGCATCTTATTTATTTGCTTTATTGTGCATCGTCTCTCTTCGGCTAGAATATGAACTCCATGAAGGCAAGGGCTCTGTCTCATCGGAGCAGTTGGCATCAAACAGGCCATCTCTGAAAAGGTACTAATTTCATCTCTGACACAATACAGGGTTTCCTGTAACAGTTCCACACTCCCATTGCTTCCACACTATTTTTGTGATATTTGCCCCATTTCTCTACCACCTGTACAGTAACTTAATATTTTCTTCAACCAATTCTCATTTTAAAAAAATTAAACTTTATAGCAATATATTTAGGTAATAGGGACACCTGAAATAGATGAACTTGGGAGTTGACCATCACTTATTAGCAGCGTGACCTTGGACAAGTGAGTTAGTTTCTTTGTGCCTCAGTTTCTCCATCTATAAAACAGGACTAACGATAGCATCAACCACATCTGGATGTCATAAAGGGCAAATGAGTTAAGACATGCAAAGTTAATTCGTGGCAAGCACTTAGAACAGTGCCTGGCACAGAGCAAGTTCAATATGATTATTATCTGTGATAGTATTACTATTTTTTTTTTTTTTTAAGTATCACTTCCATATTAAAATAAATATGTGACAATTAAAAGAAAAAAATTCACTTCTCTAACAGCTTAAAAACACTTTGGAGGCAGGGCTGAGTCCTGCTTTGCCACGAACCAGGTGTGAAAAGAATCCCCTCCCCAGGTACCTGTCCTCCCCAGCTTGTTGGGCTGGACACTCTAGGATTCCATCCACCTTCTAGCTCTGAATCTGATTCTCAATCCACTGATAACCCTATGTTAAAAGAAAGCAAAGTGGAAAACCTGAATCTACACCAGGGGGAGCAAAAGGGAGGAGCTGGGGTAGAAGGTGGGGGGTTATTTGCATTCTGAAAGGATTTGCTTTTACAAAAGGATTAACAGCAGAGTTGCTTTAAAATAGCAATTTAAGCCTTGTTTACAGATTACTAAATACTTGATGGAGAGATTGAGAGGCCCAGAACTTGAAGCAAAAGCATGCCAGAAATGACAGTCAGCCAGAAATGGAAAAGCACTTGTGTTCTGAGAACAGATAAATCAACAGGAGAAATGATCCCATTTCAAAGAGTCCAATCCCTATCAATAGTTTAGCAGCGTGTCAATCGCATTACAGAAGGTGCACCTGAATCCATGAACCAGTTTAGAGCAGTAATCCAGTATATCTATTTTCTACCTTCTACTATTAAAACAGTGATCATTTATTAAATGGAGTAAGCACTTGTTATGTACCAAGCACTGCTGAGCAGATAACTGCATGCTTTCATCTGACCATCACAGCAGCCCAAAGAAGTAGGTGTAATCGTCATTTTATAGATGAGGACACTGAGGCTAAGAGGGGTGACGTGGGCTCACCACAGCAAGTGCCTGGTGGAGTTAATACTCAAGACACGGATCAGGCACTGAGGCCACATTATAAAAGGCAAGAGCCCTGCCTTAAGGAGAACACAGCAGATGACCCAGGGAGAACCACAGATAGAGGGAAGGATGGTAAAGACCCCAAGAGACACCTCTGTAGGAGCAGAAGAAAGGGTACCCAGTGTCCTGGATGTGCCCAAAGCCAGGTGTGACCTCAGCTGACCCCCAGGTGCTAGCCCTCACTCGAGCATCTCTGAACACTCAACGCCCAGATTCCTTTCCCCCATCCTTAAGGCCAGCGGACACGCTCATGGGAACCTCCCTGAACATAAACCAGCCTGTCTTCCAGGACAACACCCCCAAAAGGTGGGCTGTGGGCCTGACAGGTGGAGAGTGAAAGAGGAACGCTACGGCAGGGTCTTTCCCTCCACTGACACTGGTTTTGTGGGCTACCTGAGTGAGAGCTTCCCACTGCCTCATTTTCCTCCCTTGAAAAATGGGGATATCAGTAACCCCCCACCTCCCTCGGCAGGGAAACACTGGTGATTAATTAGATAGCATCTGCGAAGCCCTCCCAGCTTTCTGGAGAAAGGCACCTTGGGAAAGGAGCTATAAAAACACGGAGGAGCAGCCTATCATCAGCATGATCATTATTATGATCATTTTCACCACGAGACTCTCTTGCCTGAAAACCTGCAGGAGCTACCCACTGCCCAGAGAAATGGTTCACTTAGCAGCCTGGCAGCCAGCGCCGCAGGAACGCCCCTTTCCTCTTCTCCCTTTCTCACCGCCACACTTTCATACTCGACCATCCCGCAGGCAGAGGCCTCCCCCTCATCTTCCTCAGTCTCCAGTCCTGCCTCGTCCAAGTCCCTTCCCCAACATCCACGTGGGAAGCTCAGCCTCCGATGGGCCTCTTTTGGTTACAGACCCATTTACTTTTCACCTACCGAGCTTTCTCTTAGTAGGGACCCATGGTGACAATCAAGGGGTGGGCTTTCATGATTATCCTTTTCCCAGAGCTAGAAAAGGAAGGTGCTACACGAACTCAATCTCTCCCAACTCTCGCATGCTACCCGATTCAATCTCTCTCCAAAGAGATAAGCACTTTGAGGACCAGACAGAGTTCAGATAAAGTCCCAAACGCCAAAATGTATGAATAGAGGCCCAGCACATGCACAGTCTGGGGTCAGAAATGCCTGAGCCCATGGATGAACCTGGAGGACATTATGTTGAGCGAAGCAAGCCAGACACAAAAGGACAAATACTGTATGAATGCATTACTATGAACCAAATATATTGTGTAACATATTGTTTGATCCAAAAATTTTTTTATATGTATCCAGTACATTTATGAGAAATGTATGTATTTATTCATCTGTATTTACTTTTTAGTTTTTAATTGTTTATATTTTCAATTATTAAATGTACAAAATAAAGTTTAAAAAATAATAAAAAAATTAAAAAGCAAAAAAAAAAGAAATGCCTGAGCCTATTTTTTTTTCACATGAAAAAAAAAAAGTTTATTTTTAAAAGTGCTAGCAGCAAGAACAGTAACAAAACAAAAGGAGACAAAACAAGGAGGGTGTGTCCTGTGGGACTTGTCTTCATTCTTTCATCACGTTCCTCCTAAGGAGCAAATGTGACTCTCCGCATGGCATCTCGGTAAGTCTCCTTGGACTGTCTCTTGCTGGTTCTGCCGGGCCCCAGCACGGGGTCCCCTCATTCTGCCTCTTCCCCCTCTCTGTGCCTCAACTTCCTTTTCTGCCAACGGCAATCATTAGACACACCCCAGAGCACTGTTGTGGAGTCACTGAGGTAATGCATGGAGTGTTTGAAACAAACTCAATAAAGGTGAGCTGTTTTTATGTTTGGTTATGTACTACTTGCTTTCAGGATAATACAGAAGGATAACTATTAGAGTTTGCAGGTAGAAAATGGGGTAGAGACATTGTGGAGCTTTCTTGCAGACAAATAAGAAGCCTGGGAGTGGATTTGCTGTCAGCCAGTGAGGCATGTGATTCTGTTGGCTCAGCTGAACTTGGCTGACTGCTCAACCCCAGGACATTTGCACATCAGCTTCTCTTAAGAAAGGCAGGTCTTAAACTTCAAAACCAGTATTCCCCGGCCCTTGATACGTTAAAAAAAAAAAAGTTAAATATACAATCCACCATTCCAATTCTCCCAGGAATCAAAGGGGATGGAATACGGGAGAGGGGGGCGGGGAGGGGCACAGGGAGTTAAATAAAACGGGCTGCTTCAAATTCCCTACCAACTTTTTATCCTCTGCCGTAATCAGTGACACATGAACCCGTTTTAAATTTACCAACAACTCTTTGAGCTGCCACCCAGCTCTCAAGGTATTTTTAGCGCCTTAAGTCAGGAAATGGAAACTTCTCGGGTGCTGCTCTTACAGCATCCCAGGCGCCCTTTGTCTGCCGTTATTTGCCACTTCCCATTTGCACACAATTAAATAATCACTTCACCCCCCACTTCTTCAGCTTCCTTAGCATCTTTCCAACAAGGGGAAAAAACACCAGGGAAGTCAACTCTAGGCTTAAGAGATCTGTTCCTCATTCAAACATCATTTCCATGAGCAGCCAAAGGCTTGATGGGGTGGGGGGTGGGGGTGGGGTTACAAGAAAAATATGGCCCGAATCAAACCGAAAGAGAGCAAGTTCCGCTCTCCGCACTCAGAAGAGACTTACCCAGTGAGGCTGTGGCCATATACAGATTTATAAGCTGCTAGAAATAGGCAGACAAAGGAGGAAGGAAATAAACAATACTACTGGGCTTGAAGCAATGTGAAGGCACCTGGGTCAATGAATCCACTGATCCTAGCTCTAAAGCCAAAAACTGAGAAATCAGCCTTGACACTTTTCTCTTATCCAATCTACTAGCAAGTCTGTCAGAATCCAGAGGTTTCCAGGACCCACCTTCTGGTCTTCACCACCATCCTAGCCAAGCCGTGGTCATCTCAGATACCAACCCCACCCCCATCACTCTTCACCCCTCTTCCACCCAGCAACCAGAAGCACCTTTATAAAATCATAAACCAAAGAATACACAAAATAACCAAGCATAAATCAAACATACCATCCAGGGGCACCCTGTCTCACTGAGAATATAATCTCAACTCCTCACCCTGGAACCAAGTTCAGCTGAGCCCCACAGGTCTTGTCCCTGCCTTTTTCTCAAGCTCATCTCACACTACTCTTTCCTCTTCCTCCATGCTCCAAGGCTGATGGCCTTCTGCCTGTTTCTAGAACATTCCATGCTTCCTGCCAGCTCAGAGCCATTTTCCTCTGACTGCAACACTTTTCTTCTGGTCATTCAAGTGTCACCTCCTCAGAGGGGCCTTCCCTGACCACGAATCATTTTTATATTTTCTTCTTTTTCTGTTTGTCTTGCTCACTGCTGCATCCTAACCACCCAGAATAGGATCCGTGGATAGCTGGTGCTCAAGAAATATTTATAGTTGGGGAATGAATAAATGGCCATTGGAGGAAACCAGGGCTGCTGCCCGTTAAGTGAAATAGGTGAATCTGAGGGACACGGTTGCATTTTACATTACTGCACATCTCAATGTGGACACTAAATTTCCATCAGAAATATGTGCTCTGCATTTAGATTCCTAAAAAATGTCAGGTGAAAAAAGTAAATTCTCAGACCCAAGTTGTTGTGAACCTATTTAACAGTTTTCCTATAACTGACTCAAGTATCAGGCTTTAAATTTAAGTGAATTCAAATTCAATGAAATTAAAAATTAAAATTCTCATGGCACTAACACATTCCAAGAGCCCAAGAGCACCACCCCACACGGGCAGCACTCCACCCCGCCAGAAACAATAACCCCAAACAGTCTCCATCCACTGAGCACTTGCCACGTGCCCGACACGCTGCCAGTGAACCACAGGACTTACACAATTGATTATATAGGCCACAAAGCCCACATAACCACAAGATAAGTACTTTCCTTCACCCTCCACATCCAACTCATCCAGTTCCAAGTTATAGCTGAGGCTTGGAGAGAGGCGGAGGCAGGATTCAAACCCAGGACCCTTGAGTCGCCAAGTGTGGCTCACGACCACCCGCCTTCTGTGGAAATCTCTCCTCTGTGGAAGGCAAGGTGGTCTTCTCATGGTCCACCCAGTCTAGTCCTGTCAGCTGTATCCTTCTAGTCCATCCAAGAAGCTGAGGAAGGAGCCGACAGGACCAAGTCATTCCACCAGGGGGAGAATGTCTGAGAGGACTGCTCTGGAGGCAGGAGGCAGGAGGCAGGAGCTCTCCCCTCTATGACTTCTGCCATGACCTTGGCCAACGTGTGACCCTCCAGACCCTCCAAGTCTAACCACAGAAGAGGGCACCCATTTCTGGAGATGAATGAGGCCACACGTGGGGGAAAGAGCGTGGCGTGGTGATGAGGGGCTCTGGCCCTGGAACCAGACTGCCTGGGTTCAAATACCAACAGTGTCATGACTAGCTGGGGTGTCCCTGGCTCATTATTTAACTTCTCTGTGCCTCAGTTTCCTCACAGGTTAAAAGGGTCAAATGAGGCAGTTTATGGAAAGCATCTGAGGCTGTGCCTGGCACATAGCAAGGGTCCCACGTACAGTCACAACTCTCATTCTGATTCCTCATTGTATTACTCTGAGGTACAGGACAACAACACAGGTGTCATCAAATTTCTAAATTGATAAAGTACCAGAGAGCATTCACATCACAGAGGATGCAACTGGGGCTCCTTTAAATATACTGAAATCCCCGAAGGGCTTTTGAAATAGGAATCAATCTGCCCTATTGACATGGAATTCCTCAGGGACCCATCGGGGAAGGGACCCAGGCTGCTTATTTCCTCTCTGTCGTTCTTATCAGTGAAGAGACTCTGCTCACGTGCTCCTCCGATGAGCAGGGGAAGAGTGAGAGAGCTCACAGGGCGCCACAGCAGAGAGATCACGGTTGCAATGGCTCTGTCCAATTTTAGGGCTACTTAGAGGAGCAGAGGTGCAAAATTAGCCCGTGCAATCCAAACCAGAGCTTTCCATTTCTATGGGCTGCTGCCAAGCCCTTGAGCACAAGGAAAACAAAGAGGCCCTGCTCGGAAAAGTCGGAGGGTGGGGGCACTGTGTCTGCTGCAGGAGGCTGTCACTGGCGATTTGGACATGGTTCCATCCCATGAAAGTCTGCAAACCCCAAACAGTGCCTGTCATTCACTCAGTGATTCCTGCGCGCGTGCTTCAAGCAAGTCCCCGGGTTGAGCAGAAGGAGGCACAAAGATGAAGGGAAACAGTGTGCCGGCTGGGTCAGAGAAGCAAGCAGTTTACTTTCATGAACTGTGAAAGCTCGGCTCCGGCCATTATTAGGTGGGTGACCTTGTGCAAGTTGCTTAACCTCTCTGAGACTCAATCTTCTTATCTATGAAATGGGGATTGTAGCAGTACCTTTCATATAGGCTTGTTGTGAGAATTGAGGAAAAACATGTAAAAGGTTTAGAATAGCTCCTGGCACACAGTAAGTGCTCAATAAATGTTTTTTATTCTTAGTTGTAGCGGTAGACTGCTTGTAACAAGGTGTTCGGGTACTGCATAGAGAAGTATTCAGTCAGGGATCAGCAGACTACTATAGTCATGGGTCAAATCTAGCTGGTTACCTGTTTTTGTGACTAGAAGTTTTACTGGAACATAGCCAGGCCCAGTCATTTACATATTGACTCTGGCTGCTTTTGCACTGCAGAGGCAGGAGTTAAGTAGTTGCTAAGGAGATGAGTAGTTGCTAACTTTCCCATCCTAATCTAAATGAAATTGGTGAGGAAGTCAGAGAAGGCTTCCTGGAGGACGTAACAGCCTAACTTTTTCTTGGTCCCTATGAATTCCTGCTTTTTCAGAGAGTTCTCTAGGAGGATGCTTAGCCCAGCAGGTTCGAGTAACAGAAAAGAAGCAAGCACTGCCACTAACTTCTATCTGCATCAAATTCTACAGCATAAGTTAGAAACTGGTAGTTCATGGGGCCAAAAATAGTCCACAAACCTGCTTTGTATGGTCCTCGTGGTGTTTCTATACACTTAAATCAACACTGAAAACATGACACATAATGCATGCCAATCTGCCTTTCAGGCTTCCACCAAAACTTCTAAAGACCTAAAGACCTGGTAACGCTGGGCCCACCTCCCTACCAAGCAACAACTGGCCGGGGCAGTGGCTGTCTGGTTTGATGGGTTGCCTGCTCCCTCCTTACAAGGACACCTGCTCTCCATCATCACTGGCTTGCTTCATCCGTTGACACCCCTACCTGATCTCTGGATGGACCTAGGTCTATGAGCTTCACAATACTGCTTTCAAGGCCTCTCACACATCTTCTTTAGTCCCCATCAACCCATGAGGCAGGCAAGGCAAGGATGATTATCACCACTTTACAGATGGGAAAACGAGGTTCAGAGATTTTCCGTGACTTTCCTAAGGATATCCAGCTGGGAAGTGATAAAGCTGGACAGGAACCCAGGCCTCCAGACATACATGCAAGTGAAATAATCAAACGTCATTACAACTTTCCTAGGGCACTGGACAGTGCGCAGTGCTTTCACACACACGAGGCATTGTTAGAGAATGCAGAAGATCTTGGAACCATGAAGGCCAAATAAAGATTAAGGAGGGAGTGGATGTAGCTCAAGTGGTTGAGCACCTGCTTCCCATGTACGAGGTCCTGTGTTCGATCTCCAGCACCTCCTAAAAACAAAGCAAACAAATGAAAACACCAACTCTCATTGGGGAGCGGATATAGCTCAGTGGTTGAGTGCTTGCTTCCCATGTACCAGGTCCTGGATTCAAACCCCAGTACTTCCTAAAAAAAAATTTTTAAATAAAGATTAAGGAACATATATATGGTCAGTCACCAAAGGACTAACAAAGCAAGAGGTTAAGACTCCAGAAAAATAAAACCAAGAGGGGGCCAAGTCTCAGAGGTCAGAGCCGACAAACCTGAATCCAAGAAGCCCTGATTAAGCACCTGCTATGTGCTCACTGGTAAAGGCAGGCCACAGAGAGAAGTCCCCCTTCAGGGGTGCACAGTCTCACCTGGAGGGTTTTACCTGCCGCAGTAGCAATACAAGATCAGTTGTGTTTCTGGCAAGACAGAACAACTGGGGTTGAAGTCTAGGTGGAGCAAGTGGTTGATTTAAGGGCCCACGTGGCTCGGGGTGGATGTGTGGATTTGAGTGTGAGGGATTTTCTGGGGGAAGGGCTTATGGGGACTGGAGGTAGGATTCTCACGGCTGTCTTTTGTGTCTCCTCCCTATGAAGAATAAAGGCCTGGCTTCTACCTGGCCTTTCTGAGCAGAACAAGTCCCCAGAAGGTTCTGACACTGCTAGCAGAGGTGCTGAGAGCCGAAGGAGGGGTGTGGACAGACACCCAGGACTGAAGGTAGGAGGGGAAACCCATCTCCCTTTCCATTACACCGTGGAAATCAGAAAACTCAATTTATTTAAAAACAAACAGGCTTTTACCTGAAGTTCATTCTCTCTCGATGATCTCTCAGCATCTACATGCAAGAGTGGTGACCAGCATCCCTCCCCAGCCACACACTCCCAGGACCCTATATTGGGAAAATAATGGCATTTTCTCCACAAATTATCTCACAGCTTGAGGTAATAACCTGTTTATAGCTATGCCAATTCACATTTTCGTCCTCTTAACCTACCTCTAAAAGAAAAGCAGCATCATGCTCACAGCAAAATGGCAGCAGTTTAATCACCACAGCCCCGTCCCCCGACACCCAGCCACCCATGACTGCGCCGTTATTAATTTTAAGCCACTGACAGAGACTCTTTGGAAACTATGTGTTCACATCTCAGGTCAACATCCCCCTGGTCCGTTCAAAGAAAACACACACTGTCAGAGAAAAAGCAAATATTTCTCTGGGAAGGAAAAAAACAGATAAACACAAGCGCTAAGGATAGGAGCCAACAAACTTCTCGAATGGTTGTCATCAAGTTAACCGGTCCTTTCTGGGGTTCACATTTATTTATGCAACAAGGGGAGTCACAGAGGCAAACTCACTCTTGGCATCACGGCCGTCTCGGTCCACAGCCATGTTGACAGAAAGGACAAGAATCAGCAGGTGAAAGGAATGCTGGGAGCCACATCACACACTCACTCAACAAGCAGAGAGTGAAGCTCACCACGGGCCTTGACTATGTTTTGTGCACGGTACATGGGGAATAACAGCTGTGATGGCTGCTGCCCTCACGGAGTTTACAGCCCAGTAGGGGAGAGGGGCAATTCATCTACCAATCAATCTATTAATAGCCAGCTTGTAATAAAGGCTACAGGGAAAAGAACCCAGGAGTGGCATGCGAGACACTAAGGGCAGACCAGGGAGGTGGCACTCAATTTGACATTTGAAGGATGAGAAGGAAGTGACCCTAGAAGAGGGAAGAAGAGATGGCACAGATAACAACCGAGTGGTGCAAAGAGGAACGGAGCTTGGCCTGACTGTGGGGCAAAAAGCAAGCCAGTTTGCCATGGCTGGGAAGAATAAGAGGGAAGAGGGGACTGAGATGAAGGCAGAAAGTGGGCAGAGACAGAAGGTGCCAGGTCAGGAGTTGGGATTTTATTCTGAGAAGCAACTGCAGGGTTTCACACAGGGGAATGACAAGAACCAGCTCTCACTCTCTCTCACGCTCCCTCTCACCCTCACTCGTTTCTCACCACACACATACACACCCCTTTGCTAAAATGTTTTCTTCAGAGTCGATTCTTCCACTTAGTCCTTGACTAAACACAACTTTCCCTGGGATGGAATCCAGAGCCAGCTTCACCTCAGTGCGGATGAGTCCTTTCTAGAGAGAGGCTGGGAAAGCTGGAAGGCAGACAGGTACACCAGGGCACTGGGCCCTCGGGAGCAGGGGACTGCCGCAGAGGAGCAAGGGACGGTGGCTTCGGGTCAATCTCCCCCAGCCCCGCCATTTTGCCGTGAGGCTGCCAGGATCCTACCAGCAGGGCGGGAGCAGCCTTCGAGAAAAGTCGGAAGGGACTTCCTGCAAGTTCAATCACTGCCTAAATTTATACAAGGAGATATACTTATGGGTTCATATTTAGCATGTCCAAGTGTAAGTGGTGGGGATGGTTGCGATTTGCCCCAAGAGCCCTGCCAGAATGACTTGGAGCCTGGCGATGTCGCTACTTGTAATGTTCTAGAACTGAGTCTCATAAGGGAAGGGGTGACCTCCTTTCACATCCTGCTCTATGTTTCTGGGCAGGGAATTTAACCTCTCTGTGCCTCAGTTTCTGCATCTGTGGAAGAACTCCCCTAAGCACTCAGATAACGCCTGGCAGAGCTGTTCAAAGAAGGGTTAGCGGCTACGGTTGTTAACTCCATCGACACCACAACACGGGAGCACCGGGAGCGTACTGCGTGTTTGCCAGCCAGTTATCTTACGCATCATGATTTTATTACAGACATAACTGAAAACCAGAGGGTCAAAGGCATTTACAGCAGTTTTTACTTGAAATAACGATAAAAAAACATCTCAACATTCAACAACAGGATTAAGAGGGAGATGTTTTTCATTACAAAGTGATATTGAGTGGCTATGAAAAAGGCAGAGAGTGTTCTGTAAAAGCAATGGGTGCAGATAAAGGCAGGGAGAAACTCTGAAGACGTGAAAGCAGCTGTTGGGTTGGAATGGTGGGTCGTGGATGAAGTTTTTAAAGGATGGTTTAACATATGGATACACAAAATAAATTCAGACTTTTCAGGGCTTTACTTGGGGCAGGGTCGGGAGGTCACTGGAACATGCAATTCCCGAGAAAAGCCAGCGAAGGGAAGCCCTACGTGCCCGGGGTCGTGTTCAGGGTTTCATGCAGTGACCCCCTTTAATGCTCAGGTCTGACCTATTTAACAGATGATGTCCAGGAAGGGTGAGGGACTTGCCCAAGGTCACAGAACCAGGAAGTGGCAGAGTTGGGATCTGAACCCAACAATCTTCCTCCAGAACCCACCTTCTTACCACTCCACCTCTGAGGGGCAACTGTGAAAGCTGCTCGGGGCAGGAGTAGGTGATGGGCCTCTTTGCCACACACCTTCCAAGAGCAACTTACTCTCATCTCTATTTCAGACACAAGCAATCTACTGAGAGCGAGGCTCGGAGACCCACAGGCAGCCAGAAGCACTGCAGATGCCTTGAGGAGCCAGAGGCGGGGCCCGGTAAAGAGCCATTCACTAGTTGGGTTAGGGACAAAGCGATTCTCTCTGTGCAGCTCAGATCACAGCCACGGAAAATTATTTAAAGCCCACGTGGGAAACGACAGTAACACCAGGCAGATCGCTGTGGTGGGGGGGGGGCGCTCAGCGAGAAAATGACAGGCATGAGTGAGCCAAGAGGGACACTGGGTGCAGGGAGGGACTGGCCCCCACCCCCAGGTGGGCGAGAACAAGCTGGGCAGCCCCTGATGGGACCAAAAGAGTCTTTGACACTGTCACTTTCCCACCTCAGAAATCAAAGGGCTGGATCTTTTGCTCAGAAAGCAAGAGTAAAGTGAGGCACACAAGCTCACGCAAAGACACACCAGCTTGTGAGGTGCAGATGGTTAACGTCCACTGACCAGGTGAGGAAATTGAGGCTTCCCGGGTCACATGGCAAATGGGTAGTAAAGTCAGGATGTGAATCCAGGAAGCCTGTCTCTCCCTCGTCCATAATGGTAGGCGGTCTGTCCTCCCACATACACAAAGGCACACACTTCAGCACACACTCGTGCACACAGCAACCCATACACTAACATTAGTGACAGGTGGGCTCACACAAAAGGCATGCACACACACAGACACACAAAGGTGGCACAAATAAAAAGAGAGGCGCAAACGTGTCCTGAAAGCTGCCACCGCATACATGTGGCACCATCTCTCTCCATTCACGGACCGCTCCTTTGCACAATTCCAGGGGGCGCCGTTCACACAGAACACAACATAAGCGTGCGATATGGCTGTACACGAGCACACTGCTTTCTGGAGGGAAAGATGAGAAAAACAGTTTTTAGACATAACCGTGGCTAAACACACAGCCTCGCTCCCCCACGCCACGTCTCTGCACAGCGGACGTCGCCGATCAACGGCGCGGCTGGGCAAAGGAGGGACGTGAGACCGCGGTGCCAAGTCCTGCTGAGGAATGAATGCAGCACTTGTCAGCTCTGCCCCAGGCGGCGGCACAACACGATGCCCTGTTTCTCCTGGAATTGGAGCCGAGCGTCCGCTCCAGCCCTCATTTTCACGTCTTTCTTCCCCTCCCCAGACACAAGGCTCGCTCAGTTCTGGTTCGCTGGCGTGGCCACCAAGGCCCGGTGGAGGGAGAAGGCCTTGAAAAGTCACTTTATGAAACAGCCCTGCTGGCGGAGGCCAAGCCACAAGGCCCAGGCGTCTGACTTCCCATGAGCCGCACACCCCACCCGGAGACGAGGGGCTCCTTCACAGTCAGTCTTTGTTCTGTGCCCACTGGGAGCCCCAGGGAAGTCGGAATTCACAGGCATGACATCGGAGAGCCCCTGGCACCAAACCACCACTTCTGGCATCTTCCTCGGGGGCCAGAGCTGGCTGTGGACAGCCGAGCCAGCCAGAGGCAGGAACTGAAAGACGCGCATTCACTGCGGAGCCACTGTGAGCCGGAGATGCCCAGAAGGAAACTAAGGCAGGCAGGCTCCCTGTCACCTGTGGTGGCTGAGACCAACTTGAGACAGGGGGAGAGCAGCTTCACCGGGGGCCAGAAGCCAGCAGAGGCCTGGCCACAGGGCCACTGGTGTAGACGAGAACGTGAAGGTGGGCAAAGAGGAGATGGAAACTGCTCTCCCATATCCCCCTTCTCGTGGTTACCTCCTGGGCAGGGGAAATGAAGACTTCAAGACCTCACCTATGCATGCAATCATTCATTTATTCATTCATTCGACATTTACTGAGCAGCTATTATATGGTGAGTGTCATTCAGGCACTGGGAATACAGTGGTGCATAAAACATTCTCCACCCTCATGCAGCTTATTCTCAAAATTCTCAATCTCTCTCCAGCCATTCCAGAAAGCATTGCTGCGTGAGCTGGAGCCTACCACTTCACCTCTCTGTGCTTCAATTTCCTCATCTGTGAAATGGGAATGAGGATGAAGTCACTCCCAGGGTCCTGTGAAGGTCAAAGGAGACAAGGCATATAAAGGCAATAGTCTCTCTTCATATGCTTGGAGCCATCAAATCCCACCTTGGGTCCTAAACTAGACTGAGTTGTATTTCTATCACTTGCAGCCAAAAGAGTTCTGCCTAGAAGATTAAAAAAGAGAGCCGAAAAGCAGGTTTGGGAAGGTTAGAGGGAAGCTGATGAGTCATTTGATTATCTGGAAAGCAGATGGGGAGACACATGGCATGAGAGAGGCCTTGGGGAAGAGAAGCTGTATTCACTCCAACTTTCTCCAATCACGTTTTAGAAGCTGGCGGTCAAAATGGACCACAAGATCGGTTCCTACAGAGGGAGGAGGAGTGATGCAGAACAGCTGAAGAGCAAATTTAAGAGAAAAGGAAAAGAAGAGAAGTGGCCTTTTCTTCTCTTTATTCATTCATCAAATCATTTGAGGCACTTAAAATAAGCCAGGCACTGGGCTTGGTGTAGGGGATGTAATGGGAAAATAAAACAAAAGAACATGTCTTAAAGTCTTTCAAAAGTCCTTCTTTCTTTCCTTTTTTGTTTGCCTGTTCACACCCAAGTATGGAACTTCTGCTAAACTAAGCCCTATATCAGGTTCCGCATGGAGTACAGGACTGGGACTTGGGCCTGATTTCTAATCCAGGCCCTGCTCCCTCCTGGCTGTGTGACCCCAAGCAAGTTACTTAATCTCTCAGAGCCTCAGTTACCTGCCCTGTAAAATGGGTATCATGTAGATTTCTTTTTGAGGAATAAATGAGATCTTGCTTTTTAAAAAGCACACAGATAAGCACTAACTAAGCAGCATATATGAATATATTACAAATCAGCCTTGGGCACCTCCCAGCACTCCTCTGCTAGAATCAATCACAGCTTCCTCGTGGCTCAAATACATTCCTGCTCCTACCCGACTCACAGACTTTCTAACCTATTTTCAGCCTCCAACTAGAAAAATTCCTCCAGTTTATTCAAGACTCACTGGAAGGAACCAGAATATCCTCGGATGACCGGCTTTTAGCGTCTGGAAGAACACGACACGGTAGATACCTGGGAGCACGAGGGGACCTCATGTGACATTCCAAGGCCCATTCGGAGTTCAGACGCCAGATTTAGACAGCACTGAGGACCCAAATCGGGCTCTAGGAACTGGGCCAAACAATCTGCCCATAATGATACATATCAGAACTGGAGAAAGTCTTCGGGCAGGGGAAAGATGCAAATTACAAAGGCCCACTTCAGAGCCACTTTCTAAAAGTGAACAGAAAGAGCAGGAAGCCGCCAATGTGTGCCAAAACCACCTCCTTCGGAGCTAGAAAGAGTAACGGGTCAACTTCCAACATGCAATTTAATTCTATTTCAAAGTTTACTGGAAAGCAGAAAATAAGAAAGGGATTTGAGAGAGGTCTGTACACAGACAACAGTTTGAAGACAAGGAGGAAACTGAAATGCATGCATTAGACCAGGGGTTCTTAACCTTTTTTGTTCCACGGACCCCTGTGCCAGTCAGGTGAAAACCACGAACGCCTTTTCAGGATGTAGCGGCAGATAGTTTTATGACACTCAACTAGCGTCGAGTCTAACAACTACTGTAATTTCTAAGTATGGATGAGCGTAAGCTATTTTCCAAGATATGCAACAACTGTATGTGATATGAAATGAATACCACTGTAATTTATTGCATCCATTCATAAGTGAAGGAAATGCTAGATTTCAGTTAGAGGTCAGAGAAAATAAAGATAATAAGCTGATTTTTTTTCAATTCATGTTCATGGACCCCCTGAAATCTTTCCACGGTCCCCTTGGGGGGTCCACGGACCCCTGGTTAAGAACCCCTGCATTAGACCAAAGAATTCAAAGTCCTTAGCAGCTTGGGCCAACCTATCTTGGCAGCCCCTCAAGGTCCCCTCCAGGAGAACAGTTAGCAATGATGCACAACACTGACCTTGAACCAGAGTTATCTTCCTAGATTCTTTTGTGAGGAGACAAGATGGGTAGGCCACATATTTAGGAATGCCCGCTAAAGCTACTCAGTTGCTTCCAAAGTGCTTAAAGGACTTGTGCAGGTCAGTGTTTTAGTCGCAAACAACAGACTCCACACTGCTCAGTACAAGTGCAAAATGAATGTGCCGAACCAGGTAACTCACAAAATCTGGGGGAGCACAGTCAAGCTCGGAGGCTCTGGGGAACAACGCAGGCCGGGCTGCTCGGCACAGACCCTGCTACCGCTGCTTCGGCTACGCTGGGTTCACGCCTTCCTGCACCCACACTGGGTCCACGCCTGCCCGCACCCACACTGGCTTTGCCCTGCCTGTGCCCACGCTGGGCCATGATGCCTGCACCGACACTGAGTTTGCACTGCCTTTGTGTCAGGCACAAAGCCAAACCTTGACCGCTGCTGGCTGCCCCCAAACCAACACCTCTACCACTGCCCCTCTCACCAGAACGGATTCTGTGCTGAGCTGCCTTCCTCACATCCCTTGCTTCCTTAAGAAATCCAGAAATGCTGATCTGAAAGATGGATTAGAGCCATCCGGGAGCAGAGAGAAAATCCCAGCATTTCCGAGCATAAGCAGCTACTGGTCACACTTAGCTTTGGCTCTCTGTTGCTTGCCACCACCATCACTGTCACGAGCACAAGGTTTTATCTCCTCTTCTACTGACTGCCACAAATGTTCTAATAGAGGTTCCGTTTCCAGCTGAGCAGTTAAAAACAAAACGAAACCAAAACCCTGGGCCCTGTTATCTAACTGCCTAGGCCTGAACGCTGCTGCCCACCCTTGCTGGCGGGAAGGCCTTGGGCAGCGTACTCAGTTTCCCACGCGAAGAATACAGATAATAATAGCACATATCGCACAGGCCACTTGCAGGGCTGACACAAGGTAATTAAGCCAAGCACTTCACACAGTACATGTAAAATAAATTTGTGCAAAAGTATTCATTGTAGTTGCTACTGTTGATGTTGATAATAAAAATTAAAATACTAACATCATAACCCCCTTTGCAGTGCTAGTTTTCCTTGGTAAGGTGCCGTTTAAGGAAGAGAGGTGTCTATTTAATGCAATTTGCTCCCCCAATTAATTAATTATATCCAAATTGAATTAGACTGTCTCACTCTCCGAGGAATGCTGACATTATCACCTTGAGCTGCTAAAATGCCCAGCTACTGAAAAATTGCTTATCAGGCATCCCTGTCATTTCACTCAATGAAAGTGAAGCTTATTATTTTTTGAAGAAGCCTTTTGGCCAGTAGGCCTCCTGACACTGAATTGGGTGGGGAGGGAGAAGAAACCACTTCTGATCTGTAGATGAAAACGTCCCCTTGGTTGGCTCTGGGTTTGGGGGCCACTGCTCAAGAGAGGGACTCTTCTGAGACCTCCGATCTGACCGTGCTGGGTCAGAGAGTGAGACTGCAGAACATTCCTCTTCGGCTTCGTCCTGAGAAGTCGTCCAAAGCCTACCTGGCTTTCAGACTTAGGGGCTCCCAGAAGAAAACCGCCGAGCTTTGAAGGCCTCTCTCAGATGAGCAGGAGGCCCATCTCCCTGACTTTGATGGACACAGCTAATTCAGCTGCTCACTCACAAAGCCTACTGCTGACACACAGCCCGGCTCTAAATCAGTGGGTGGCAAGGAGGCCGAAGGGAAAAGGATGTTTTCTTTCTGCTGGCACATTTTTTTTAGAAGCCCATTCAAACTTCTAGAGGGGGAAGACACCGAAGGGGGAAACATCTCCCCCCCATTGCAATGTTTTTAATGGCAGCCTCTGATCTCACGTGCCAACTTAGCCTGAAGGGCATGTGTGAAAAGCACATCCAAGGAGGCTTCTCTGGACCCCGAAGTGCCCCCCACAAATCTCTGCAGACCATCTGGAGTTGAGGTCCACAAGGTCATGAGTTGCCGATGGACTCTGCAATCCTCAAGGTCACCGAAAGCGGCACAGACATCGCAAGCCATGTGAAGAGCGCCCCCTGGAGGTGTGCAGGACACAGTCTTCAGGCTCCCATGAGGTGGTCCACACCCTCCTCTCCCCCTCAACAGGGATTCCAGAACCCTGGGTTCAACTCCGCCTGGACTCCACCACATTCCCCATTCTATGGAGGCCAGAAGAAAGCCATGTAAACAGATTAAACACCATGGTAACCAAATTCCAACCAAACAAATACCAAGGATTGGGAGAAAAAAGTCTTACTTTGAGATTAGCATTTGGGGGGAATGAGGAAGGGAGGAGGCTGAGGGGCTCTTGAGAATCTAAGGACACAAAGGTTCTTTTCTGATTCCGATAGAAATGATAGGGTCTCCTGCTTTGGTTCCCCCAACTAAGCCCCATCCACCATCTTGGAAGGTGGCCCAACGACAAGGAGGACCGAGTGAAGTTTTCTTTCCCAGACGTGGCACACGTCAGCAGGGCTGGCTCTACAGTGACAATGTTCCATCACTTTCCAGATGTTTGTGTTCCTAATGGCTCTTCTGTTGGGGGCAAGTGGGAAGGAAACGGGCCCAACACCTGATTTGCAGTCTAGGCATCGGAAATGTTTACCAAGTTCAAGAGAGCGTGTTGTCATTTAATCCCCAGCAATCAGCAATCGCTAACGCCAAGAGGGCGGGGCCCACAGCTGTTCAGTGGCTTACTCGAGAAGTGATTTGGGCCAAGCGTGGCTGGAGGGACACTACAGACAGTGACATTCTCTCTCGCTTTCCCCAGAACGCACGGCTGTTCCAGCTCAGTTACACTATGAGGCAGAGTGCCTCCCACAGAGCAACCCAAGCCTTAGAAGAGCCCAGATTTGAACTCCCAAAGAAGGAGCGAGTCCTGTTTCTGGGCACAGAGATGTTCACAGGTCCATCAAAGATGCAAGACAAGTGCATACTGTGGCTGCTAAACCCTGTTTTCCCCTTTTTCCAGATCACACCAAACCTTCTCAAAACACCCTTCTGAACTCCACTAAAATGCCACCTCCTCCAAGAAGACTTCCCTGATCTTCAAGACCAGCCCAGGCCACCTGTTGTCAACTTTCATTAACCTCTGTTTCCCCCACAGCCCCAAGACTGCAAGCTCCAAGAGTTCAGGGACTATGCCTAACTGCTCACCAGTAAGTCCCCAGGGCCTAGGCCCCAGCCCGATACACAGGAGGCTAGCAAGAGCTGGCCTACTTGGGACCCCGGGACCCGACGCGTTACTCAGAAGAGAGACAGACATGTCCGATGATGAGATCTGCACACATCCAAACAAATACGCCCTTAGCTGTGCCACGCCCTCCACGACTCCCCAGCGATCCCCCCCCACGCACACACGTGAACAAGGAAGGGGTTAGACTTGTGGGCGGGTCTCCTCATGCGCTTCCTGCCTCCCCCGCCCCCACACGCTCCTTTTGACTCATCCTCTGGTGCCCGGCTGCACCCACAGGAAGCCTCAAGGTGTGCAGTGAGAAAAGGACATTTTTTTTTCTGCAAAGGGAGATAAAAAGCAAATCTTAGGTTGTAGAGTGTGCCCCAGGAGGATTGTGTCACCAGACAGCCTGGGTGGGAATCCCGGCTCTGCCACTTTGTCACCTGCAGGACGGGGATCCCGACAGTTCACACCCCGCATGGGGCTGGGTGAGGAGGACGGCGCCTTCTGAGGTCAGGGCGCCCGGCTGCGCGGGTATTGGCCCGCCCTTCCCTGCGCCTTCTCCAGCGCAGCTCACGCGAGCAAGGGAATCGGTGTGGCCCCTGCAGAGGAAAAGAGGCCACTGCCAGCTGCCCTTTACTCAGCACTTGCAAGGACAGCCCCTTGTGTAATGCAAACAAGAAAACCGTCCACCTGCAGCAAGTCAGGCAGGTCGACAACAGAGAAAACTGAAGCTCAGAGAGGCTAAACTTCCCCACATCACAAAGCTAGGAATATCGGTGTATGCAGCCGGGACTCGTGATTCCCCAAACTCCTCTCTTCCCCTTTCCCTCCACCCTCCTCCCCCTCACCCATGCCCTTCGCTAAGTATATATTGAGCATCTACTACGTGCCGGGCTGGGAGTTGGGGATGCAGCAGTGCACACGTGCACACGTGCCACCAATCCTACAGGTGGATGGGACGGTGCAGGGCAATCTCAGGAGCCAGTGGAGAGTTCCAGGCTGGGAAAAGAACAAGGAAGGAAAAGTTCAAGCTGCTGTGGCGAAAGCAAAAATGGTGCTAATTTAAACCCAGGGATCAGGGCAGGCTTTGGTGAGGAAGTAACATTTAGGTCCAGGCTTGAAGGATGACTCTCGTTCAGCCCAAATGAAGTGGGAAGAGCATCCAGAGGGATCGTTTGAGGAACTACCAGGAAAACGGCGCAGAATGACAGCAGAGCAGGTTTCTCAACCTCGGCACAGGATGACAGCGGGGCCGGATCATTCTTTGTCGTGGGTTGTCCTGGGTTAATGTAGGAGGTAGAGCAGGATCCCTGGGCTCCACCCGCCAGATGCCAGGTGCACCTCCTCCCCTCAAGTCACGACAACCAAAATGTTCCCAGACACTGCTAAATGTCTCCTGGGAGGCAAAATCTACCCCCAACCCTCGATGAGAACCACTCGGGTATGAGGCTCTGGACCCCATGCCGTTGCAGGGCAAAACAGAAGGCAGCAACTGCACCTGTGCTCATGGACTATGGCGCTGGCCTCTGCATGACACAGTTAGTGGAGAGGACTCAGAGGTTTGTTTGAGGACAAGTGCACTCCTGCACTCAAGGGACTGAGAGCGTCCTGAAGGCAGACGAGGTGCTTCTTCACCACCCCCACCCCCACCACCTGCCAGCCCTGTGCCTTGTACACCACCTGAGACACGGAAGTGCAGAAGGTACCTGGGAAGGTTTGGAGAGAGAAGGAGAAACTCCCTGGAGTCCAGAGGCCACATCACTGGTAGCTTCGCCAGCTGAAAGCACAGATCAGCAGCTGCCAGCCTTGAGAATGACCTTGAGAATGGCCTGGCTGGTAAGTCAACAGCCCTCCCCTCCTGGCTCCTTGCAGGCCAGTTCCAGGCTCTGGGGCTCTGCAGGAGAGCAGGACAGACTTGCAGCACAGTTACTGCATCCACCAGCGAAGGCACAGACAGCATACATCTGCACGGTGGCAAAACGCCTCTTAAACAAGGGTATGAGAGTGGAGACAGGTGTTAACTACCACCGGGTGAGGGGGCAGGGGAGGTGGAGAACCATGCAGATTAGCACTGGTGGCAAGCAAAGAAATCTAAACTTCTCTTGGTGTCTTTGGTGGGTTGCTTCTTTAAAAAACAAATAATGACTAGACAATGGGTTAGGTCCCTGTAGACCCTTCACAATCCCTACGACTGCACTTGACAGTTTAGGTAAGACTTCGTGGATAGCTTGCAATTCTAACGGCATGGGTGGCAAGCGTCATTTTGACCCTGAAAGAGGAAGGTAATGAGTTAAAAGGGGATACCAAAGAAGGGCCAGGTGGTATGCTTCCTTCATTTGTTGACAGCCATTTCCAAAAGAAAAGAAAATATCCCTCTACAACTTACCAACTTCCTCTTAGTTTAGCCTCACAACAGCCCCAAGCAGTAAATATGATCACATTTTATAATCTCTCCTGGAGTTTGGAGAAATTAGAAAATTTACCCTTCACCACCCAGCTAGTAATAACTCCTACCACACTCCTCTCACTCCCTCAGCTAGCTCTAGCTACACCAGCCTTCTTGCAGTCCTGCCCCAGGACATTTGCACAGGCTGTTTCCTGTGCCTGGATGACTGTATTCTCCCTTCGTCACCTGGTTAACTCTACTAAACCTTCCCATCTCAGCTGACTCATCCTTTGATAAACCTCCTCTGGCCTTCCTGACCAGGCCAAACCACCCTATTAAAAGCTCTCCTAGCATCACGGCTTCTCCGTGGGGCTTATGAAAGTTGTGACGTCACACAGGACTGTGTGTGCCGGCATACCACTGTATGCCCAGGCATAGACTAAAATGGCTGCAAAGCCTTCAACATTCTCATCCAGAGGCAGGCTTTTCTAGCCCCTTCCCCTTGAATCTGGGCTGCTCTTAGGGAGTTGCTTAATGAACAGAATGTGGCAGAAGCAGTGTTCTGGGCATTCCAAGCCTAGGTCCTAAGAACACTTGCAGCTCCTGCCTGAGCTTTGTGAAGCACTCACTCTTAGGATGCTCAGAACCCAGCCACCATGATGTGAGACACCCATGCCACACGAGGCCAGGTGTGCTCCGGTCAACAGCCCCAGCTGAACTCCCAGCCCACACCCAGCACCACGTGCCAGCCACGTGACAAAGCCTGTGTGGATGTCCAGCCCAGTGCAACCTCCAGATGATTGCCATCCCAACCCACATCTGGGGTCCAAGAAAGAATCATGCGGCTAAGCCCAGTCAAACCACAAAACCTTGAGACAAGAATAGTGTTTCTTAGTGGCTTAAGCCACTAAGTTTTGGAGTGATCTGTTACCCAGCAATGCATACCCAGAACCCAACAGGATTCAATATAATGAGCAGTTGTTCAGCTTGTACCCACCTCAGGCAATACCTATGACAAGGTGCCTAACAAATATGGTACTTGTTGATTAGACAAAGAGTTGTATGTTAAAACAATTTAAACAATTAAACAATTTAAAACAATAATGGTTGGGACTAATTTTGAACCTAGTTATATAACTCCAATTTTTTTTTTTTTTCATATTTATCTTTGGCTATATGTAACGCTCCCTTAAAAAGAGACACATAATTTTATTTCCTATGTATCCACATTTGCTACAGGTTAAGAAGGACAAGTGAAATGCTCACATTGAGCCTGGTCACTACAGGAGGAAATTTAGCATTTAAAACAAGTTCCTTCTTATGTGGTTATACCCCCACAGTAGTATAGTGCAGGGGCCAGAAAGCTGTTTCTGTAGAGGGCCAGACAGTAAATATTTTTGGCTCTGCAGGCTATATGGTCTCTGTTACAACTATCCTATGCTACGATTCTAGCATGAAAGCTGCCATTGACAATATGTAAACACAGCCATGGCTGTGTTCCAATAAAACTTTATTTACAAAAACAGGAAGTGGGCCAGACTTGGCCCAAGGGCCATAGTTTGCTTGGCCCTGGTACAGAGCACAGTATAGAGGTCCTTAAATTTAGGAGTGATTATGCTGTTTTTGGATCCAATCAAGCAGGCAATGCCTTCAAATGAAATGACGCTCAGTAGTTAATGCTGCAGTGTAGACGGCATCTTTCAATGCATTTTAGCATGGTCAAGTGGGTTCAGGAGTCAATGGTAGAAGAAAAAAATTACATTAAAAAATTATTGAAGTAATGCAAATGCTCTGATAATGATTGAAGTGATGAATGCACAACTGTGTGGTTATACCAAATACCAGTGAATTGAATACGTTATTAATACACACCAATAAAATTGATGTGTTAAAAAAAATAAAGTTACTACTGATAATGCAGGGAAAAAATTTAATATGGGAAAAATCTGATCCATTGATCTTTTTTTCCTCTGTAAATCTGGGGGAAGGGGAGCCTCCTCCCTTTGAGTATGGAATGCCCGTGGTTAACAGTCCATGGAAAAGGAATTTGGAAACTCTTGAGGTGGCTCACAGCAAAGAGAAATTCACCTCCTAAGCCCTCAATGAACTATTTGTTGATAAATAACTGAATCTATCACGCATAAGAATGAGAATAATCCACTCGTGACTTTGACCCTGGGCTCAATTCCTGAGTGAAGTTTATTCAAAGCTGCAAAATATTGTGTTTGAGCTTACTCTTTTCTCTTTGTAGCATCAAGCTCTGAATTATAGAAAGAAGCACTACCTAGGTTAGCCAAACCAGGCACATGAACTGATCTCATAAATATATGACAATATATACATAAGGCACAAATGCACACATTATGGCTTGTATTCAAACTCTAGTTAACGTCAGAGTTATATGGCTAATTTATTAAACTTTGTATTTTGAAACAATTACATTCTATACATTTAAATGTTAAATTAGACAGGAAGGCCCGGCTTATCATAATTCTTAGGCAACAGAAATTTGCTCTGCTAATGATTATGCTAATGATGTAACAGTATTACATCATTTTCCCATCTCAGGATTAGGTAGAATCGGCAAACTGTTTTCATTGCATAGGTGAAGAAAACGAGGCTCAGACCAAGTACCAGTAACATAACCACGATCACAGCTCATAAGGGGCAGAGTCTGGGCTACAAACCAGGTCTTCCAGCTCCAGCTCACTGCATCTGGAACACTTCGAGATAACAGCATAATTCCTCTCCAGATATAATTAAAATGCAACATCTCCTTCAATTGTTCTTTGCAAAATTTAGCACTACTCAAAAAAAAATTGTGCTTGGCTAATTATTTTTTCCCTTTACTTTTTTTCTTTTTTTTTTAAGTCAAGGGTCCAAACGTTCAATGGAATGTGTGTGCATGTTATATACTGCAGCCTACTTTTTAAGAGGAGGCTAATGTCTAATAGTGACTCAAGGGCTAGGCTTTGAAGCAAATGTCAACCCAAAACATCAATTTGTGGTCTGTGTTTGCCTCCATAACAAATGAATCTTTCTTAATTGACTCAATAGAACACACTTCAGATTCTGATACTAGGGTGAGAGGTGAGCTGGTCCAAGCCAGATAGCCCCATCTTTGGTTCCACACCAAACATGAGTCGGTGGCTCCTGCTAAAGTAGCATTGGACCACAGCAGTTTTGCACCCAGCTTCCCTCCCTCTATCCAGCTGGGAGTCACACTGGAATCCATGCTGGGATTATTTTTACTTCACTAGCTGGTTCAGCTTATTAGAGTGACCTTTTGGATCAAACATTAAAGACTCCATGTAGGATCCATGGAAATTTAAGAATTAGACCCTTTTTTTTTTACCATAAGAGGATATGCCTGTACCTTGTCTCTCATTGTGGCAGTTTGATATAGTTATGAATTCCAAAAATAGATATTGGATTATGCTTGTAAACTGGTCTGTTCCTCTGGGTGTGATTAAGTTATGATTAGGGCTTTGAGTGGGCCACATCAGTAGGACTTGGAGGTAAAAGACATGGCAAAGGACAGGGTTGGAGTTTTGAGTTGGAGTTCCAATGTGGAGTTTTAATGCTGGAGCCTGGGGAAGTAAGACACGGAGGAGTTTGTTCGTGAGGAAAGAGAGAAGGCCCCGGGAAAAGACACAAGCCATTTGCCTGACAGTTCACAGCAGGCCTTGTGGAGAGAGGCAAAGCCTAGAGAGCCTCATAGTCTACAGCTGACCTTGTGGAGGAAACAGAGGAGCTGAGCCCGGAGACAAGCAAGCCCCGGGAAGAGAGGAACCCAGGAAGCCTGAACCCTGGCAGACGTCGGCAGCCATCTTGCTCCAACACGTGGCAATAGACTTTGGTGAGGGAAGAAACTTATGCTTTCTGGTCTGGTAACTGTGGGTTTCTACCCAAATAAATACCCTTTATAAAAACCAACCGATTTTTGGTATTTTGCATCAGCACCCCTTGGGCTGACTAATACACTCATTATTCTCTCTGAAGGAGCCTAAGGGGAGTCCTGGATAGAAGAATTGCCATGAGGCTCCAGAAAAATCCCTGTCAATTAAGCAATGGCAGACTGTATTTTCCAGGGATGACCACAAAGATATCTCTTATCCTCTGAGCTTTTCTAGAGCGTGACCTTTCCGTCCCCACCCCGTAAAGAGGCAGGCTCTGTTTTCCCACCCCTAGAATCTGGATGGGTCATGTGACTGCTTTGAGCAATAAAATATGGCAGAAGTGACCCTGTGCCAGTTCTGGACACTGCGCTTAACTTTCTGGCAGCTTCCACTTCCTTGTCTCTTAGAAGCCAACTGCCACGTAAGAAGTGTCATGACCCTGAGACCACCAAGCTGGGAGAATCCCAAGCCCCAGGAAGAGGCCCTGGAAGAGAATATGTCACATGGAGAGAGAAAGAGGACGAAGAGGAACAAGGCACCAGACATATGAATGAAGAAGCTCCTCTAACACCAGCCACCCCAGCTGACGCCTTCATGGAGCAGAGACAAACCGCCCTGAGAAGCTCTGCCTTAATCCCTTGAGCTACAAACTCATGAGCACAACAAAATGGTGGTGTTAAGCCACTAGGTTTGCAGGGAGTTTGTTCTACAATAAAGAACCGAGATGCATGCTTATTTACCAAAACATCAAGCAGAGCTCACTCGGGGCTTCTGCAAGTGGTCACAGAGTTCGTGTGCCACAGAGTGGCAAACGGAGGCTGGAATCCAGCCAGAGACCTGCTCATCAGGCCACGCATTGGTGGAACTGTACTCATCCAGCAGGGCACATTCTTCTAGTCCTCTGCTGAGCAGATCCTATTTGCAACCTGGCAAATGCACCCTATAGGAGAGCAGTGGCTCCAAGCTCAGCAGTCCGGCATTGGGACCTTCGCCCCTGGCAACCTAAGAGTTTCACCGACAAATGTGATTACCAACTGCAGTTATTCCTCCCTATTGCACTCCTGGTGGGTGGCCTAGCTGGGAGTGCCTTCTCCCCGCCACCCCCACGCTGCAACCCCCACATGGCAGTGGTGGCCACTCTACCCAGCCCGTCTACCCGTCTCAGCAGGTCTCCTCGAGTGGCAGTGCCTGTTGACTGATGCCACGTGAAGCTGCCCCAACCCAGGGTCCAGTGTAGCGCCAGCCCGTCACTGCCGTACCTCAAGGGCAGCCAAGTCTGCTCCCTGTCACCTTCCAACAATGGCTGCCAGTTGGGCTCATTCAGAACCCACTAAAATGATTTTTTTCCCTCCAAGACACATCCATGAAGGCTGAATACCAATGAGGCTTCAAGACAAAGGAGGGGCCTCCCGCCGTCCCACAGCGCTGGGCAGCTGTCCTCCCCCCAATGTTCTCCCTAGCTTTTGTGTGGGACTCAGTATCAATTACTGTTATTTTACAGGACGGCCCAAGGCTCACCGTGCCTGGGCTGGGAGTGCCCCAGGAACAATTCTCACAATATAAGCAACTCTTGTAGGCAAAATCCACAGGAACCTAGATGATGGTAGCTGAAGTATCACTGCCTTCCAAGAGACGCAGGAAGTCTGATCGGCCTCAGCCCTAACAAGTATTACATCTGTCCATCCGTCCTAGGGGACTTCCTTCGGCTATCCTTTCTTTTGTTCCTTTGAGAGGCTGGTGAACGTAACTTGGACTTTGGGAGCCAGAAAGATTTGTGTTCAAATCCAGACTCTGCCACTTCCTAGCTGTGTGGTTTTGGCTAAGTTACTCAGTCTCTCTGGGTCTCCGTTTCCTCACCTGTCAAATGAAGACAACAGCTTCTAGCAAAGCTACGGGGGCTGAATGAGACTAGGCCAAATGCACTTCAACTGGTGGCACCAAGTTATTCTATGTGATTCAAGAAGAAGCCCTTTAAAAAAAAAATTCAGGGAAGCAGATGTGGCTCAAGTGGTTGGGCATCCGTCTGCCACAATGAAGGACCCGGGTTCAATCCCCGGGACCTTCTGGTAAAATAAAAAAAAAAAAAGGCAAGCAGGCACAGGTGCGCCACAGGCCTGCGTGGACGCATAGTGAGCCACGCAGCAAGATGATGATGCAACAAGGGAGAGACACAGGGGAGAGCCAAGGCGAGATGCACCAGAATTCAGGAACGAGGTGGCACGGGTGGCAGAGTGCCTCTCTCCCACATTGGAGGTCCCTAGGATCGAATCCCAGTAAAGCCTGGAGGAGAAAAATGAGAACAGAAGGCAAGAAACAGACACAGAAGATTGCCCAGCGAATAAACACAGACAGCAAGTGAGGTCGGGAGCGAGGAGGGGGAAACTCATAAAACTGTACTCCAAAAAGGAAAAATGAAGTCAATTTAACAAAACTAAAAAAAATTCAATAGTTACGTATTCACACTGAAGTATATCAGGAAAAAAACAGGTGTCATTAAAACCATGATTTTATGGATATCACAGATTAGGTTAACACTAAGTTAAAAGTGCGTCAATTTCTCTCTCTCTCTCTCTCTCTCTCTCCCCCTCCCTCCCTCTTGCCTTTGGACCCCTGCTCTGGCCTTCTTAACCTCTGCCTGGATCAACACACAGGTAACACCTGGGCATTTATAATCTACAACAGGAAATTGTAGTCTGTAAATCGGTTCTCTTTATCACTCTTCAGCCCCTTCCTCTCTACCTGGGACCCACGATCTGTTATTTTCTCCCATTTATCTTCCCTCCCTACCTTAATAAATTACTGGCCTAATCAAAAAAAAAAAAAAAAAAAAAGTGAGTCAATTTAAAGAAAAATATTAAGTAACAATTGCTGTGGCAAAGTATTATGGCTGTGGACTCCCCAGGCCTCCAGTCCCCCATAGTAGGTGCTGATGCCCTCCACCCCCCAATGCACACATAGGAGGGGACCCCTCAGCATGCGCATAGTAAGTGCTCCCCCCAGAATGCACATAGTAGGTATCCCCCAGTGCATGTATAATAGGCACCCCCAGTGCACACATAGTAGGAGTAGGTGCCCCCAGTGTGCAAAGAGTAAGTGCCCCCCCCACAGCGTGTGCTTAGTAGGTACTTGTTAAGTATCTGTTTCCTTCTCCTGTGGCCCTCACGTGGGACCACTTCAAGGCATGTGAGGGCATCAGCCTCCACCCTTGAACTTGGCCCCAGGCTCATTAGGATTTGGCCAAGGCTTAGAAGCTGGAGCAAGACTCCCTACAGTTGTCAGGGAATGTTTTCCCTTTCCAGGATGATGGGGAAGAACAGTCTCCAGCTTTGCAGGTCATGATTTCCCTTTAAGTGCCTCGTAAACAGCAGGGCTGGGCCACCTCAATAAAATTTTATTCAAGGCTTGCACTCTCCCACAGCTCCACAGCCATATGCTGCCCTTTCTCTGTGTGCTTAACTCCCCACTGACAACTGATGAGATTCAGATGCTTGGGTGAGGGCAAGGCGATAGCCACAGAAGGCAGCTCATTAGCACAGTCTATGCATTTTAAAAGTCAAGAAACTATTCTTCTTGGACCCACCACTTACATAGGATGCCTGGTAGTGCCTTCCAAATGCTGGTCAACTCTAGACACTGAGGTTAAGTCGACTGCGAAGGAGGCCTGGCTTTAGCCAGTCCCATGGACAAAGAATTTCTAAACCTCTGTGTAGCCACGGAGCATTTCAGTTCTCATAAAATTCCCACATTTAAATATGCAGCACCCCAGCCCATATTTCAAAAAAGGCCCTTTGTTCACTGTTTGTGGGAAAGTAATCCCCAAGCCCCCTGACTTTCACCTGCCGCTGTTCATTCAACCTGTCACACACCTGGATTCATCCTCCTCCATCCACACTCAGCAGCGTTTCCTTCCTGCAATACACAAGCAGACTGGTCCATGCCCCTACACACAGGCTCAGGCTGTTCCCTGGGTCGAGAATGCCCTTCCTGCTCTTTCTACCAAGAGAACCTGAATACATCCTTCAAACCCAGCCCAGATGCGCTGCTGCTTCCCTCCGAGAAGCTACCCCTGACTTGCTAAGAGTGAATCACCTGGTAGTGGGCTACCTCTGTACCCCATTTGGGTTGCCAGGGCGCACCATAACCTGTTTCCGTGTCTGTCTGTATATCTGACTGTGACCCAATGTTTCACATGAGGCAAGGAACAAAGTAGGGAAGCAAAACATGTCCAGAGATGAAATGAATAAGGAATCCCACAAATGAGAGCATTAATTCATTTAAGAAGTATTCATCACGCACACTCTATATGCAAGGCACTGAGGATACCACACTAAACAAGAAGGACCAAGTCCTGCCCTCACAGCGTTTACATTCTTGACAGAAGACAATAAAATTATGCACAAATAAATAAACAAGATCATTTCAGATTGTGGTAAATGCTACGACAACAGTAAGTGACGACCAAGTAACAGCATGGAGCAGGGACTAGGCAACCATGGCCTGTGGGCCAAATATGGCCCACCAATGGTTTTGTAAATAAAGTTTTATCGGAACACAGCCACCCCCATTTGCTTCCATATTGTCTATGGCTGCTTTTCCACAACAAAGGCAGAGCTGAATGGTTGCAACAGCGACCACAGAGCCCACAAAACTGAAAATATTTACTACCTGGCCCTTTACAGAAAGTTTGCAGAGCCAAGGCATAGAAAGTGACTGGGGAACGGGGAAGGGAAGTAGAGACTTTTACATCGGGTGGACAGGAAAGGCCTCTCTGAGAATGTGGCATTTGAGTGAAGGCCAGCATGATGATAAGACATCGGCCATATAAATAATTGGAGGAAAGTGTTCCAGGCAGAAGAAGCGACAAGTGCAAAGGCCCTGAGGCAGAGGTGGAGGGAGGGCCAGTGTGGCCGGGGCATACTTAGAGAACCTTATGAGAGGAGGCACCCCAACAGGCAGGCGGCAGGTGATGTAGAACCATACAGGTCACAATAGAGGCGTCTTGCTAATACTCGTGAATAATTCTGAAAGTCAGAGAAGTGTCTGGTTGTTTCACAGTGAGTGGCGAGATCATTTCTGTGGAAGAGAAGGGGGTGATGGTACAACCAACATGGGTGACTAAGTCTAAATGCTCTATGCACAGCCCCCTTCCCCAAACACTCATTCATGCTTGTTCCACTTGCTCAGGCAAGATGCTTCCAGAATAGCTGAACCAGCAGGCCATACACATGTTTCACCCACACTGTTATTTTAATTTAATAGACTCACTGTTTCTTTTCCTTACATTCATGTTTTAAAAGGAAATGTTAGGGGAGCAGATGTGGCTCAAGCAGTTGAGTGCCTGCTTCCCACATGGAAGGTCCTGGGTTCGGTACCTGGTGTCTCCTAAAAACAAAACAAACAACAAGCAAACAAATGAAAAAACTAATTCAGGGGAGCCGACGTGGCTTGGTGGCTGAGGCTGACTTCCCACATATGAGGTCCCAGGCTCATTCCCCAGCCCCAGAACCACAAAAAAAAAAAAAAAAAAGGAAATGTTAGTTCACTCTAAATTCACAGGTTTAATATAACAGTTATATATATTTCCTTAAAATACAATAAATAATTTTTAAAAAAAATGTTTAACTGTCTACCACCTAAAATAACCTCAGCTCCACTGTGGGAAACAAACACTTAGCGTACACATCTGTTGGAGCCTCGTCAGTGACAGCTCACAAGCAACCCCTGACATCATCATTTTGGGGAGGGGAGCGCTGTCCCTTCAGAGAAGGGTAGCGAGGTTGGACGGCGGCTTGGCAGATGTGGCCCCAGCTCTGGAGTCAATCAGGGCCACTTTACTAGTTGTGTGGTCACTTACTAGTTGTATGGTCTTGGCCAAATTAAACCTGAGCCTCAGTTTCCTCGTCTGAAACACAGAGCGAGGTTGCGGAGTGGTTGTGAGAATTAAGAGACATGTGACCTGACACATATTAGAGGCTTGATAAATGGTCACAGCTATGATGAAAAATGCATAATTTTTTGCGGTTGTAATCAGGATCACAAAATGTTCTCTGGGCTTTCGAAAAACACCCAAAGCTTCTCTTGTCACGGATACCCCCAGCTTGAGACACCTGCCGCCCCTCGCCACCCGCTCACCTGCCGATATCCCTGCACCACCCAGGGGCCTTGGGGACCTCTTGCCAGCATGGTCGTTTTGCATTGGCTTTGCCAAACTAGGTCTTTCTTTTCTTTTATTTTCTGTTTCCAAAAGCCTCCTGATGAAGGAGCTTTCAGAGAGGTGGAGGAGAGAAATTACAGCAAATCTTCCTTACTCTGGTCCCTGCTGGGTTCTGAGGCTGCTATTTCAGACTCAATCAGCTCCCTGCGGGGTCAGAGGATCAAAGGACGCCCCACGGGTATCAGGAGGAAGCCTCATCCCTGGGACACTTCCACGGGGGATCTGTGGCCTAAGAGCACCAGCCTCAGCAGTCCCGGGGACCCCCGAGCCAGACTGGGTGGGAGCACAATTTCTTGAAGGGACACCCCTCTCAGAAAGGCGGCACCTCTCACTCTGACGGTGGCGGGATGAAGGGCAGCGTACTTCCTGCGAGAGCAATTGCATTCAAGAGGATCAAACACTGTGCTTAACTGGAGATTATCTGAAATTCACTTTGAAGCCCCCCTACATGAGCCAAATTACATGTGTCGGACTCCTTAATTCAAGAAATCATTAAAAGTGATCTTTCTTCCCTCGGCACGAGCAAAGTAAGGCAAGAGGAAGAGAGAAGACACACATCGGGCTGGTGATGAGGAGCCAGGGGAGATGGGTTATTGGCTGGCTAACACGATGGCTTGCACACTCCACTCACCTTCAGGGAATGGGGCCTTGGGCGGGCCTTCCCTTCCCAGCAGCGGCTTCCAGAACCGACCATACAGGCTGAGGGCCCAGTGCAAAATGAACATACGGGCCACCTTTGCAAAATGACAATGTGGGCTGCCTTGTTCAAAAATTAAGAATTTCAAGACAGCGACTGCCCAGGTTGCATACCCGCCATGCTGGACCTGCCTGCTTCCCCTTCTGGGATGTCACCAATTATTTATTTTCTGTCACTTCATTCACAGGATCAAAAGAAAATATGGGGTAGTTTGGGGGGGAGTTAAACAGCACTCATAACTTAGTTTTTTAAAAAGTGGAATGACCCAGAGTTTATAATAAATATAAAATGGGGGAAATAGAATATATATAAGCTACCAAGTTAAAAAAACAAAAACGAAAAGCTACCATCTCCAGAGTAGAAGTTAGCCAACTTTTTCTGTAAAGTAAGATGCATTTTTTGGTTTTGCAGGCCCTAAGGTCTCTGTCACAGCTACTGAACTCTGCATTTGTAATGCCAAGTAGCCACAGTCATTTATAAACAAATGGCTGAGTCCCAAAAAAACTTTATAAAAAGCAGGCAGCAGGCCAGATTTGGCCCAGTGGCCTTATTTTGTGACTGCTAATTTAGAGTGGGCCTCTCAAACTTTAATGTACATGTACATCCCCTATTCGGCGGACCCAGGGTGGGGCCTGAGAGTCTGCATTTCCAACAATCTCGCAGGAGAAGCTGCTGGGTAGCAAGGAGAGCATACCCAAAAAAGAAAAGAAGGAAAACCTACCAAAGAATCACATTTTAAGAAGCACTCAGCAGAACGTGGGACGGAAAAGTAATTTATTTTCTCATCACCAAGGAATAGAGTTATGCAATTTAAGTCCATCTTCAAAGGGGAATACCATGTCATCAGGCATCAAGGATGGAATTAACTATCATTATCAGAAAGCAAAATGCTATACCACTTTTAAGCATTACTGTGCATTTTCTGACAGCAGTTAACAACAACATATACCAATCAATGCAGGTAAATGAATCCATTCGAAGGCAGGCCACGGATGATAAATCACATTGTCCAATAAAGTTGCTAAATTAGCAACAGTGCAATGCCGAACACTTTCTATAAAAGTGAATCCTCTTTGCAAAGGGCTGGACTGCTGGGTGGCATGAAAGCAGGGTGGAAGCTATTCCAGTGTGTTGCCAAGGCCCCCGTGAGGGCCTGTTTCTCACAGGCAGGTGTAAATTCCCGGATTTCACGTGCAGGGGTCTCTAATAATAAACATTTTCACAATCCAGTTCATAGTAAGAGAAAAGAAAAATAATGCTTAACAAATCTTCTGCTCATACACTGCTGGTAGGAATGCAAAACAGTGCAGCTACTTTGGAAACCAGGTGGTAGTTTCTGAAAAAGTTTAAACAGAGTTGCCATCTGACCCAGCAATTCCACTCCTAGGATCAACCCAAGAGAAATGAAAATATCTGACCACACAAAGACCTGTACACAAATGCCCACAGCAGCATAATTCATAATGGCTTATGTCCACCCACTGGCAAATGGATAAATAAAATGTGCTGCACCCATGCAATGTGATATTATTCAGCAATAAAAAGGAAGTACGACTACATGCCACAACTTGGACAGACCTCAAAACATGTTGCTAAGTGAAAGAAGCTAGACACAAAAGACAAATCTTAAGATTGCCTTTATGTGAAAAGTCAAGAACAGGCAAATCAATAGAGACTGAAGGCAGATCAGTAGTTGCTTTGGGAAAGGCAACAAATGGGCACAAGAGATCTTTACTGGGATGACAAGAATGTTCTTAAACTATTTCATAGCAATGTTTGCACAACTTGATAAAGTCACTTAAAAAAATCATTCAACAATACTCTTAAAATGTGTGAATTTTAAGAAATGTAAATCATACCTCAATAAACTTGATTAGAAATATGAAAGGTTCCCGTCGTCCTTTCCTGCCCCACTGCCCTCGTTCTTAAATAACTAAGGAACCCCATAAACTGTGGAAGACTCAAAGATAAGTTGATTGTTCTAGATGAGGCTCAAGTAAGGCCTCTGGCCCAGGCAAGTATCCTAGAGATGGCTGTGAATTATCTCGCCCAAGGAGGAAGACACACAGGGACCTGGTTCTCTTTTTTTTTTTTTACAGCAAACCCTGTACTCATCTGCAGTCTGAGCATTGCCCGGGCAGCAGAGGGCAATGCCTGCAAAAATGCCTCCGATATCCAGCATCCAGAAAGCTCTCCTCCATCCCCAGCCGCAGCCATCAGGGATAAGAGCAATGGAGGTGGCGAAGGGCTAATCCACCAGCAGTACTGGAGAAAAGAGAAATGAACTTGCCTCACTGAAAAGCCAATTCACCCCACACACACCCACTACACAAACTCACACACCCATCCAAGACATGATTTCGAAACATGCTGTCACCCTGAAAGATGACTCTTTGGGGTCACACCCTGATGCCAGGAGCAACTCCCATGTGCTTGGAAGAAAGTGAAAACTCTAACTGGAAATAGAGCTTTGACTTGCCTCCAGATGGTACAAGCAAATCTTAAGCAATTCCAAGCCATTACAACATCCCCTCCTTTGGAAAAACAGGAAAAATCTAAGTCACTTGAAGGAGATGATATATTTCCAGCTGAGAGAAAATCCTAAAAATTTAAGCTGGGGGTGGGGGAGAGAGAGGGATTGTCTAGAATAATCCACACTCTCTTTCCAACCCACTTCTTCATCTTCCACAAACGTGCTCTAAGGCGGCAGCTGGCTTCGAGTCAAAGGCAGAACTTGAAGGATGGGAACTGGGAATGGAACTGGCCCACATGCGGGTCCAGCCCATGACTCTGGTGGGTGCCAGGCCCAGGTAGCCGAGCCCACCAGGTACAGAAGGAACCCTGCGGAGGAGGCTTCAGGGCCCGGAGAAGGGGGTTGGGGCCCCAGGTAGTGACACACTGTCACTCCCTTCACAGCCAGAAGGTATTTAGAGGAGGAACACTAGCTTCACAGCCAGAGGCCTGATAATCTCTTTCTCCCTTTTCACTGAAAAAGAAAATATCTCAGATACTGGAGAATACAGTAAAATCCTTAACTCCATTTTTTTTTTTCCTTTCTTTTTTTCTTTTCCTAGTGGCAAGGCTGGATAAGCTTATCAAGTGCCTGGCAAACTACATCTTAGCTCTGATCCTTTCGAGAAATCCATTCAGTGCCTTTAACATTTCATTTGGCAGATTGAATTTCGGACATGTATTTATGGGGCTGGGTTTGCCCTGAACCGAGTATTGCATAAATCCCATTACAGTATCCACTTTAACGTGTTTGGGGTTTTCTAAGCCAGGGCTTTATCTAAGTGGACAGCCCGGGAATGGCCACTCTGGCTTGAAACACTGTCCCCCTGGAACCAACCTTCGCTGATTGTTTCCATCATCATCAATGTCAAACAATGTTTCAGGAAAAGTCCTTCCGGGCACAGTCCCAAACTAGGCATGTCCAAGACTGAGAGGAGACGTGGACAGCTCGTCGTCATCCTATTCTGAGTTTCCCTCCAGGAACCAGCCCCACCCCCACCCCACATCCCCCTTTCTGTCATTAGCCAGACAAGATTTCTTAACAGTACAATGCTTTTCTGCATTTCTTGAGTTTCCCACAATGAAGAAGCATTACTTGTGGTATCTGAAAACAAAAATTATAAAGAAAAATTAACTCTAGAGAAATATGGGGGATGCTACAGTTAGCATCCTCTAGTAAGCCAGTTTTCTGTAACTCTCAGGTTGACCGTTGAAAACAATGGAATTAACAACCCTTTCACAGGTTGAGCTGTGTCCTCCCAAAAGATACATCGAAATCTTAACCCCAGTATTGGTAAATGTCACTATATTCAGAAATAGGGTCAAGTTCAGATGAGGTCACATTGGATTGGGGTGGGCCCTAAATCCAGACACTGGGGGGCATTTGGAGATACCGAGGCACACACCAAAGGAAGAAATTCAAGTGAAGACGGATGCAGAGTCTGGGGTGATGCTGCCACGAGCCAAGGGAGCCACCAAAAGCTAGGAGGAGGCAAGGAAGGGTCCTTCCCTGGGGCCTTCAGAGGGGGCATGGCCCTTCTGCCACCATGACTTTTGGCTTCTGGCCTGCAGAACTGTGAGGCAATAAGTTTCTGTTGTTTTAAGCCCCCAAGTTTGTGTGCTTTGTTCTGGCAGCCCTGGGACACTGATAGAAACCCTGATTACAAAAGCGTGACAAGGAAGATGACATGAGGGCACGCGGGACCCCCGCCAGACACAGGAAGCGCTCAGCGCTGCTGGATCCCTTCGCTCCCCTCTTCTTCTTTCCTGGTTCACCTTCTCTTCGCAGGCCTGAGACAGGGCATTCCAGGGAGGCCATTTCCTTTAGAGGGGGCAAGGCGCGGACGCCTCGAAGACACCTTCTGAGCGTGCATGCGGCAGGGGTTACAGGCGGTTTCCATATACCTGGGACGCTGTGGAAGCACAACCAGAGCTCTCTAATCCCTGACTTTTCACATAAACAGGCTCCAGAGCAAAAATGCAGGGAAGGCGGTCGAGAGCAGGTCACCTCAGAAACCCAGGGAAGGTGAAGGAAGCGCCGCTTTGCTTTCAGGGACCCCGTATTTCCAGGGCTGAGTCCGAGTAGGACCTGGCATTCCAGTGTCCAATCATTTTTTTCAACCGCACAAGCAAGTTTTTAAAAAGGCAAGAGCAGCTATAGTCAAAGAAGAAGTCTGCGTCTGCGTGAGGTGGGGCGCTCGGGGCTATTTCAGGCTCTTTCACGGTCTGATGGCGTCTTTGGTTACAGCTGTTTGGCCTCAGAGTTTGTGGAGGTAAACGCTTCTGATTAAGAAAAAACAAAACAAAACTCAGGTGTCTCCACTGGCTCATTCAACCAGTATTTACAAAGTTCTCTCTGGGGGCCAGGCACAGGGCTGGGCGCTGGGGACCCGACAGTGAGCAAGGCAGACGAGGCCCTGGCGATGGATACACAGGGTTTCGTTTCAGACCGGGCTTCTAAAGAATCTTCTTGTCTGTGAGCAGCTGGGGTGGGGGCTCTGCACAGCTACTGAATGAGGATAGGTAGTATTGGAGTCCCCATCTTAGGGAAGAGGAAACTGAGGCTCAGCGAGGGGAGGCGACTTACCCAAGGTCACACAGACAGCAGGGGTAGAGCCGGGATTTGAACCCAGGCTCTTTGGCTCCACAGTCCCCATTCATAACCACTCTGCCATCTTGCCTTTCAGGGAAGTCTGCTATGGCCCTGTCCTCCGTATCACTGGTCTCCGAGTGTGATGGCTGGCACACAGTAGGGGCTCAGTCAATGTTTGCTAAACTGACTTTGATCATCTTATTGAAAGCTGGCGCAACACCACTCAGCTTTTAAGCTGTGGGTTGGGAACAAGGTCATATAATAAAAATGGAAAAGAGAAATTTACTCTGAGGAATTTCCTGCAGATACAGGCTGGAGTTCATATGACACGGTCTTAATAAATTCTGACTAAATGAGATGCACTGAAGAATTGCATAAACAGCTCAGAAACACAATTTAAATCTCCACTGGCCACTTTCCCTTTTTAAAAATTAGTGTTTTTTTAAGTATTTCTCTTCACAACAGAGATGAGCAGGGTCTTATATAACTTCTTGGGTCACACAGAAAAGAGAAGAATAAAGACTTATTCCATTCCCTTTTTAACAGCAGTGATTCCCAGAGAGAATAGTCTGGAAGACCAGGCACATGAAATGGCTGATAATGATAATGGTAACAAAGATAACAGCTGATCCTCTGTGTGATTCGTGGGTGTCAGGCCCATGCTAAAATGATCTACCAGCATTATCTCATTATATCCTCCCAACAACGTTTAGTGAGAGGCAAATGTTATGGGTCCCATTTTACAGATAGGAAAATGGAGGCTTGGAGAAGGGACGCCAGCTTCCCTGATTGGCAAAGCCAGGCACTGAACCCAGGCTCTTGGACCTCAGATCATGTTTGCAATACTTGGCTGCAAAGAACACGGAAGATTAAGTGCAGAAACAAACATGATCATCCAAATCCTGACATCTCAGACCGGAAGACAAGAAGTCCAGGGCTGTCGGCCCGTGCGGGGTACTAGCTGTCTGCTTCCCACTCTAATGGCATTCCTCTGGGTTAGGGGCCCACACAGGGCCACAAAAAATAACTTTTCAAACCCAGCATCTTCTGCGTCTGATCATATTTGGCTCCATGGAAACCAAGAAGGCATTTGGGGACAAGCAGTCTTTATGTGCACCAAATGTTTCTTGGAACTGCTCCAGGAAAACGGTCCCATGTGGAGCTAATGTGCACGATGTCACCCACATCTGCTTGGAATGCACTTGTGTCCACATTGCAACATTCTGCATTACATCTCCCTGGAGTGCCTCCAGGACATCACCAGGTCCAACAAGGCTGACAAGCTACCCTCCATGAAGCAGCTACCTAGATAAAGAGAGGAGAGGGGAAGGGAAGTAGATCACCCCTTTGAAGTTCCTCTCTCCAATCAACAGTTATAGAAAACACTTCTTGGGGCGGGAGAGGGGGTCTTTCAGAAGGGTACAGATCTGGCCACTTTCAAAAATTTAGTGAACTTCACTTTCATGGACTCCCAACCATCACTTCCTCAAGGCCAAATCAGGCTTCAGAATATCTGCAGCCAAGGGACTGAATACTGGCTGCTGCTTGGCATACCCAGCCATTCAGGTCAGGGACCGCCCACACGTAACAGAATCCTTGAGGTTTGCAGAGGAACCAAAATTACCAACTCTCAGAAGAGGGAAAACCCTCACACCAAACACAGAAGGAACATTTTAGGAAGAGAGAAGGGATTGAACCAATTGAAAAGATGGAAAACCTTTCCACCAATGAGGAGGAAGGGATACTGGCTTCCAAAACTATTCGGGGCTCCCCAGAGGTCAAAGGGGTCGAATATCGAAACAGGTCTGCTATTCTAAGCCTTCCCCGGAGATGAGATCAGGCGGCTGCGAGAGGAAATGGAAGCTAGAGGAACAACGGGACAGAGATGAGATGATGTTAATAGTGCTATTATCTAACTCTGGTTTGGCGGTTGACATGTAACAAAGCGTTTTCATATCAATAGTCCACCCAATATGATTCTCATGATAAGTGATAGCGAGAAGAATATCACTCCTTTATTCCACCAGCTCACGCTGTAAGGGATGCTGAAGTCCTGGCTGCACAGATTGTTGAAAGTAACTATGAGCAAGGTCACTGCAAACTGGAGACCGGATCAAACATACGCTAAGTAGACGTGAAAGACGATTTTCGGTAATGAGCCTCTGGAAGGTAGACGTCGGCAGTGTGGGCTCTGGAAATCAGACCAGGGATCGTACCCAGGTTCAACCGTCCACTTGCTGGGTGACCTTGAGTGAGTCACCAGACTCTGAGTCTCTGCTTTCTCATCTATAAAATAGAGATTATAATCGGACCTAACTCAAAAAGTTGTCGTAAGGACAAATGAGATGCAGTAAGGGGGGCAGATGTGGCTCACATGGGTGGGTGTCCGTCTCCCATATGGAGGGACCTGGGTTCGATCCCCGGGACCTCCCAGTGGAAAAAAAAAGAAAGAAAGAAAGAATAGTTTAAAAAAGAGAGAGAGAGAGAGAGAGAGAGATGTAGTATGTATCTCATTTAGTACAATGCCTGGTATGTGCTGAGTCCTGAATAAATATAAGTTATTTTCACCAACATTGTTACTGCCGAAGGTCAGCGAAGCAATGGTCTAAAGCAGGAATGGCAAATATCACCATTTCTTCCTTCTGCAACCAAAGCAAACAAGGCTAACCGATGACAGGCCTTTCCTTTGAACTCACATACAGCCTCAGAATTCCCAACACAAATTCTGAAATGTCACCCCTGATCAATCAAAGCTGACAGACAGATGAAAGAAACCTGTTTTGCCACCCTCTAGAACTTCATCAGCAATCAGATGAAACCAGCTCTCTTCCCAGAGAAACGTTCTCTAAATTAGTCATTTCTTCCAACACCTTCATAATTTTTGCCATATCTGTACATCACTTAGGTTCTTGTTGACTCAATATTTACTGAATAGACTTATTTAAAATGGAAATATTATATCTATCTCTGTCCTAAATGCAAAATCAGCACATGCCATAAATAGAAGAGGCAGGAAAGGAGGGAGGGAGAGAAGGAGGGAGGGAGGGAAACCAAGAATTTTATTGTTATCTGACTAGAAAATGTTGCATCTGAAGGCTCTGACCCTCAGTCCTGATCTCCCTTTATTAAAAATGGTAGCGACAAGCTTTAGAAAAGTGTTAAGGATGTGTTCATAACAAACTGAGACTTTCTCTGCCCCAATCTCTGCTTCACTGTGCAATTTGATCTCAGTTAAAATTGTGCCTGCAGCTTCCAAGATGGCCCCCAAGGATCCCCTCCTCCTGGAACTCACCCTTTGTGTAGACCCCTCCCCTTGAGTGTGGACTGGATTTAGTGACTCACTTCTAATGGACAGCATGCGGCAAAAGTGACGGCATGTCCCTTCAGGGATTAGGTTATAAAAAGACTGCAGCTTCCATTAGAACCTCAGGTGCTCTCTCTCCCACACACTCTCTCTCTTAGATCGCTTGCTCTGGGGAGATTCCAACTGTCATGCTGTGAGTTCCAAGGAACCAAAAGAGACCTCTGGCCAGCAATCAGCAAGGAACCATGGGCCTCAATCCAACAGCCCATGAGTAACCAAGGCTGCAAACAGCCATGTGGGGGAGCTCAGAAGTGGCTCCTTTCCCAGGGGGGCTTCGGCCGAGCCCACGGTCCTGGCCATCAGCTTGAATCCAACCTCAAGAGAAACCTGGAACCAGATCACCCCACTTAGCTGCTCCTAGATTCCCAGTCCACAGAAACTGGGAGATAATAAATACCTGTTATTGTCACCTGCTAAGCTGCGGTGTACTTTGTTACACAGCAATGGATAACTAACACAATGAGATATACAATCATCTTGAACATCATGAATGGCACACGTCCCATGCTGTGGGAAACACCTGTCTAAAAGTCTAAGTGCAGTCAAGTGCTCCATCAGCTGCAAAGAATGTGCCCCACTAATGAAGGATGTTTATGTGAGAGGGTGTGGGAGGTGTGGGGAGTGGGGCATATGGGAATCCCCATATTTTTTGTGTAACATTTATGTAATCTAAGCATCTTTAAAAAAAAAAAAAAAGAAAAGAAAAGTCTAAGTGGTAAATTTATGTGTATGCCCTAAAGACATCTAGAGTTCCCAGAGCCAAAGCCAGGTCACCAATTTTAGGGCATTAGATGAATCTGTACTTATTTTGTGAAGACAGGAATGAAAGGACACCATAACTAAACCAAGTAATATTAACGGACAGGGAACCAGAACCCTCCCTGAGAAAGTTTCTCAATATGGAAACAAAAACAGCTGTCAAATGCCCACTACTTTATCACCTAGAGATGACGTGCTCACACATGTAAGCGATAAATGGTAACCACCAGAATGACTGTCTAAATAAGGATGCATGCATATACGTGTATATACAACTATACATGCATATGAATATGTAGATACACATAAAGTTGTAGTTAGTACAACTCAGTCATTTGTACCAGCTCTTTCTTATACCTTGATCTTAATTATATGGAAGAGTAGAAAACACACAGGTCTTAGAGTCCTATGGATCTGGGATCTGATCCCATCCCTGACCCTTACTAGCCATGTGACCTTGAGGAAAAAGAAACAGAATCGTTGTTTCTCATATGTAGAATGCGGAGAATGAGACCTATCTCATCGTGTCACCAAAAGGGTTACGTGCAATAAAGCCTGAGCTTCCTTGTGTAAGAGCCTCCTCGGCTCACTGCTCTCAGCTGTGATCCAGATCCACAATAACCCAGGCTGGAGAAGCTGAGATCCCCCAGTGGGGGTGGGTCTCACCCATTAGGGTCGGGAAATCAGCATCCAGTAGGAGCTTAACGCAAAACGAGAGGGCTTGGCTTCCAAGCCAAGTTCCAACACTTACTAATGGTCGGGTTAAGAGCAAGTTGCTTGCTCTCACCTGTAAAATGGGGATAGCACCAGGGCCCACCTCTGTTCTGAAGACTCAATGACAGAACGTTGTTAGGGGCTAGAAATAGAGCCAGACACACAGTAAAACATTAAATAAAAGTTAGCTATTTTGTTGAAATTATTATTAGCATCATCATCATCTCCATTTAATTTGTAATCAGTTACATAGAGGACTGTGGGACAAATCCAGCTCACAGAAATGTTTTGTTTGGTCCACACAGGGTGTTATTTAATAAAAACAAAAACAAATTCATTGCCAACACTAAGTAGAGACTATACTTAAACATCCAAATCTCTGGCTTCTTTTAAAAACTGAGGGGAGAAGATGTAGCTCAGCGGTTGAGTGTCTGCTTCCCATGTATGAGGTCCTGGATTCAAACCTCGTTACCTCCTAAAAAAACAAACAAAACCTGAAAGAGCTGGTAACCCTGGGCCTGATACTGATAGTCTCCCATGGACACAGGCAGCTGAAGCCAAGGAGCCACTGTCCACTTTAGGCAGAACATTTGCTCTTCTGTTCACCACAGTCTGCACCACTCCCTATCGCCCTATACCTGTCCCATGGCACACACTTACGTACCTGTCTGGCTTCAAGAGCATTTGAATTTCTGAATCTTGCTTTAATTTTTTAAAGACCTGCCTCCATTTGAAATTTTGGTACCAGCCTCACACCCTCCTGCCCCTATCAAGTACTCTAAATGGGAAAGGCAAGAATAGTTAAAGGGTAAGTAACTTTCCCCTCAGAAAATGCTCAGCAACAGTTAAGTACCAGATAATGACAGAGGATAAAGAGAGTCAGATCAAAACAGCCTCCCAGTATGGGAATTCTGCACATTATACATTATATATATTTTTAAGACCACACTTTTCTAATAAAAATAAATGAGCCAAAAACAAAAACAAAAAAACCCCCACAAAACAAAAACAGCCCTCCACACATGACCCAAATTATGAGCTGGCAGAAGCTTAAGTACCAAAAGTTTTAGAGTTATTTTCGCCCTGCCTCGCCCCTGCCTAAAGCTGTGATCCAACTGATGGTGCCCATTTAGAATGGAGGGCGGATCAGAATGAGAGCAGCACATACTGTCCCATCTCTTCGTGTGACCTTCTGTTTAAGAAGTCCAACTACCTGGACCAGCTGCTCCAGGGGGAGTGGGGGGTCCCTTTCAGACCCTGGAGGCCCCAAGGCTCTGAATAGGTGGATTCACCTGCCTTGAGGGAAGGGGCAGGGGCCAATGGCATAAGAAGGAACTGGCCTCCGAAAAGAGTCCTGGCCTTTGCCCTGGCTGCTTTACCCTCCTTGGAATTTCCAGTGATAGAAGCATCTTTGGTTCTTCGTGGTGGACCCTGGACCACACCTGATAGCTCGTATGCTAATGAGATGGCAAGGGGGGGGGCAGCCACACCTGCAGTTTAAGGGTGGGGGCTGCCGTGCCAGAAAGACCAACCACATGATCAAAGGGTTGGGCTTTGAGCCTCCTCTTATCAGCCTGACCTGGAGGGAGGGGAGGGGGCTGGAGAGTGAGCCCAACCACCAGGGTACGGGTGGCACCAATTACTCCTATGTAATGAAGCCCCATGGAAACTCTGGAAACTCGAAGCTTGGGTGAGCGTCCGTGATTAACTACGACATGGTCGTGCTAGGAGGGTGGCGTCTCTGGTCCACGTGGAGAGGACACAGAAGCTTGAGAATGAGACCCTCTGCATCTCTTCTTTTGGCTACTTTCTGATTTGTAATCCTTTTACTGCTGTAACGTAAAAGAAAATGGCTGCCTGCATTGGGCATTGCCAGGAGGGACCACTTTTGGAGAAAGATTTTCCAGAAGACAAAAACAACTAAACTGCAAGGGTTTTCAAAAAAAAAAATGGAACAATGCACTTTAAGGAACTGCAGATAAGCAACACCTGGTGATAAGCCAGTTTCCCTCCAAGAGGGACGGATAAGCCCCCCATATTAACAATGTATATCTGCTCCACTTTGTAGGACATTTTAAAATTGAAACTTGACGTCAGCCAACCAGAACATCTCCTCACTTGCTTCCACGTTTGCCCTGTACACGCTGCCCCCTTTCACAGAGCTCCTTTCCACATGCCGTTGGGATGCTGCCCGATTCATAAACTGTAAACTGCTCAAGTAAACTCTTATAAATATCTTACCTAATAATTTTTAACGCTATCATACAACTATAATCCTAAGTATAGCACTTTCAGTGAATTCTGTGTGTTGCCCGCAAATTACTGAACCCAAGGAGGTGGTGGAACCCATAAATTTGCAGTCAGTTGGTCAGAAGCTTGCTCGCAGCCACTGCTTGCAGGGCAGTCTTGTAGAGGATTGCACTAAAGCTGTGGAGTCTGGCCTGACTCCGGAATTGAATTGAATTGCGTTGTAGCTGGTGAACCATAGTTACTGCTCAAAGTGTCAGGAATCATTGAACATTTACACAGCCCAAGGAATGCTGGGAGGGGCTGCAGAGCATCCTCCCATAACCCTTTGCAGCATGCTTCTCGCTTTTCCCCATCTGCCCACCCTCCCCAGCCCCTGTGCCTCCAAGGAGAAAGGAAAAGCAATGAGACCATCTTATTCCCACTAAAATTCCTGATTTCATGGGATAGCCCTCTCCCAGAAATAAAATGAGAGTGGCATTATGGGGGATTTGAATTTTCTTCTTCATGCAGTCTAATTCTAAATTTGTCTCAATGAAAATGCATCACTACTCAGAAAAGATAATAAAAGTTATCAATTCATTGTGCATTCATTGCACTGGGAAGCAGTGTAGCTTGATGTTCAAGTACAGGACTGGAGCTAGCTTGCCTGGTTGCAAATCCTGGCTCTCCTCTCTGATCTTGGGCAAGGGTCTTAAACCCCTTTGTCAAATGGGTATGAAAACACTCATCACGTTGCAAGGATTTAAAGTTAATTTAAGCAAATAGCTTAAAATGTGCTGATGTTGTTGTTTGATAGTATTTACTGAGTTCCTGCTATATGTCAAGAATTATAAATTTAATAATAAACAAAATTACCACACTGCCCTCATGGATCTTTTTTTTTTTTTTTAGGTATTGAGACCTCATATGTGGGAAGCCAGTGCTCAACCATAGAGCTACATCGGTTCCCCTGAATTGGGTTTTTGGTTTGCTTGCTTGTTTTTGTTTTTTTTTTCTTTGTTTTTAGGAGGTACCAGGGATTGAATCTGGGACCTCTTATGTGGGAAGCAGGAGCTCAACCCCTGAGCAACACCAGCATTCCAGGTCACTTTGTTTAATGACAAATTAAACTTGGCCCTGGATTGCAATCTTGAGAGTCGGCTTTTCAGAAATCCAGCCAGGTGAAGTTGCACGTTGCGTAAGCAGTTGTGAAGAGAGTGCATGCTGAGCCAGGCTGCCTCGTTTGAATCCCAACTTGGCCATGTCCTCACTGGGCAACTTTGAGTAAGTTCCTCCTGAGTAAAATAAATGGATAAATTGATAGTACTTCCAGGGATGACCCAGGAACCTCCATTTTCAACAAGCTCCCAGTGTGATTCTTATGCGTGGAGTCCGAGGGCCACACTTGAAGAAGCCTTGCTTAGAAACTGCTTAGATACACAGTCTACAAGCAGAGAAACGGAGGCTGAAAGAGATCAAGGGACTTGGCCGAGGTCACAGCCAGCCAAATAACGGAGAGGTCTGAACCCAGCCCCAGGCTCTAAAGTTGGTGCTCTTTTTGCTGTGCCTTATAATAAACCTGCACTTTGAACTGAAATTAATCACGAAGAGGAAATTCAGAGGGGAAAGGGAACTAGAGAGCAGCCAACCCTTGGCCTTCACAGAAGAGGGAGCTGATGCTCAAGGTTCCACAGGGAGGTGGAGAAGAGCCGGGCTGAGGAGTCCAACCCCCTGACTTTTCATCCAGCACTCCGTGCCCCGTACCACCAATTCACCAGCAAAGGGCAACTGACTTTGATGGTTTAGCACCTAGAAGATGCTCAAAAAATACCAGCTGAATCAGACTTGACTGGGCTGGCTTAATTCAGTGCCAGAACCATCCTCAAGAGCTGAGGCTGTAAATCCGTCCCTGACCTCAGGCGGAAGGGTCCGGGTCTGAATCAGCACAGTGCCGTCTCCATGCCCTGCCCTTAACCTTCTTTCAATACTCGCCCAAGTACCTAATGGCCAGAGGGATCTTAAAAAAAAAAAAAAAAGAAAACTTCCATGGTCCACTTGTCCAAGTGAAGAAATTAGCATAGGCCCCGTCCTATTCACTAAACACTCAACTATACACATGATTCAGATTTCACCAGTTTTCCCACTAATGACCTTTTGTGTTTCTGGATCCAATCCAGGGTTCCTTGTTGCATTTGGTCATCAAGTCTAGACTAGAGGGATTTTTTTTTAAAGCTCAAAGCTGATCATTTCCCTGCTTATTTATATATTTGTAATATGTGGTCTATCCCTGTATTAGTCAGCCAAAGGGGTGCTAATGTGAAATACCAAATATGGGTTGGTTTTTATAAAGGGTATTTATCTGGGGTAGAAGTCCACAGATACCAGGCCATAAAGCATTAAGTTTCTTCTCTCACCACAGTCCATTGCCACGTGTTGGAGCAAGACAGCTGCCGGCATTTGCCAGGGTTCAGGCTTCTGGGGTTCCTCTCTTCCCGGGGCTGCGTTTCTCTCTGGGCTTAGCTCCTGTTTCCTCCACAAGGTCAGCTGTAGACGAACTGGCGAACGGCTTGTTTCTCTTCTCCTGGGGCCTTCTGTCCAACATCAAAACTGCTTCTCAAAAGACAGCTTCTCAAAATTGTTCTTGCCATGCCTTTTATATTTGATTCCCCATAATCATAACCTAATCATGCCCAGATTAACAGATCAGTTTACAAGCATGATCCACTTATATTTTTGGAATTCATAATTACATCAAATTGGCCGACAGTTACAATCCCCCTCTGGCAAAATGTAGGGACCTAGCCTATCTTGCTCACTGTTGTAATTTAAGTGCCTAGGAGAGTACCTGGCATGTCGTAGGTGCTCAATATTTGCTGAAACAAATAGAGGCTGAAAGAATAAATGGATAGAGGGAGGGCATCATTTTTAAATGAACACTGACATGTCCCAAGAACCTGGCTCAGTGCCTGGCACGCAGTGGGTGCCCAGTGCACATCTGTTGTATACACCCACTCAAATGCCATTCATCCACTTTAACCACGTAACCTGAGTCACCGGACGGCCACTCTTCTGACCACGCATGTCTCTCGAGAGGCTGCCAGAGAGGAAAACTGGGTGCCCACCCAACAGTTGCCTGCACATCTGTTGGAGAAGGGACCACACTCACGCGGAGCAGTGCCGGCGCCCTGGCCACCACACCAGGCTCGTACTTGGAGCTGCTTTTCAGGAAGTCCCAGCAACCGCTGCCCCAGCACAGAGGCCTCTCCCCGGCCAGTGAGGCAACGTTGCCTCAGAAAAAAAGCAGCTGATTAATACCCTCGGAGGGTCTATTGTCTGCATCCTGTCACCAGTGGAGAAACAGCTGTTTACAGTTTGTTGATTCATCTCCCTTTGGTGTCATGTCGAAGAAATACAAACGTTTGTTCTCAAGGGCACAATTCAGCAGCTGAAGGGAGTGAAGAAAACGGTATTTATTTTTAACAGGATAAAGAGGGGGGACTCTCACAAAGTTTGGACACTAGCAGAAAGAAAGCTCTCTGGGAGGAGCTAGGCTTCATGGCTCAAGGGATACTTGAGAGTCTACTCCAACAGCCAGCTGGAAATTTCTACTTGGGTAATGGGGGTCAGTCAAACAGTGGGCTCAGGTGAGCACCCATGGATAGGACAGGCCTGGAATAGCTCTCCAGGCCTGGAAGTGAGAGAGCTATTAAATACAGATAACATCCTACACAAGGCCAAAAAATCTTCTGCTGGGTCTCTGGGCATCTGACTGTAGGCGACGGGCCCCTGATTTCCTGAGGGAAGGACTCTACATCCTGTTAAGAAACAGGGGGCCAGAGGCAGTGGGGACACCAAGAGCAGACTGGGGTCATTGAGGAGGAGAAAGAAGAAAAGGTGTCTAAGGAGACCCAAGGGAAAGGAAGTTCTGGCCCAAGGTCTTCAGTAAAATCCACAAGTTCAAACACACCCCAGAAAGTGGTCTTAGCCTCTGGCCTCTGAAGAGCCAAGAAAACATCTCCCTGCTGCAGGCAGGGGCTCCCGTGCCTTGAAGGTTCCTGGTGAGAGCATATCCATTTCCACCATAAGCATCTGGGTCTCCATGGTGACAATGGCAAGGTCACAGACCTCACCCCAAGAGGGTCCTCGTACCATCAGTCCCCTGCTGTGTCCAGGTAGAGGAAAGAGTGGGAAAGGATGGACCCTGAGACGCAGCCCCATGTGGACGGCATCACCAAACCCTGCTCAATTCCCTGTTCTCAGAGAGTGCTTTGCACCCAGGCCCGAAGGCAGGTCGCCAACCCAAAAACTAAGATATCTCAGTAGCTGAAGCAAAGGTCAGTGCCTGCATGAGCTGGACCCACTACGCCCAACCCTATCCTTTAGAGCCACATGTGCAAGTCACTCTCTAGCAGGCCATATCTTTTTTCTAGCACCTTCTGGAACAGGGAACAGCACACTACAACCCAGGGGCCAAATCTGGCCCACTGCCTGGATTTGTAAATAAAGTTTTATTGGGACACAGACACACCCATTGGTTTACCTACAGTCCATAGCTGCTTTGCCCTAAAAGAGCAGAGTTGAGAAGTTGCCGCAGAGACCATATGACCCTCAAAGCCTAAAATATATCACCATCTGGCCCTTTACAGGAAATATCTGCCGACCCCTATTCTAGAGTATTGGCTTATGAATTTATTTAAATTTTTCATTATTGATTTGCTCCCCGAATATCAACTCTATAAGGTCTGGGACCTCTGTTTTGTTCAATGATATATTTCAAGCTCTTAGAACAGTGCCTGGCAGGTACTAGGCACTCAGTAAAGATTTACTTGATGGGCAGGTGAATGAGTGAGCATTCAAGCTCACACCACCCAATGGGTGGGGGGGTACCAATTTCCCAGTTTTTCATACATGAGGAAGTGAGGCTCCAAGGGGGCAGGATCTAATGCTCAGGATTTCACAGCTGGTCTGCGATGGCACCAAGATTTGAACCCAGCCCTTTCTACCACATTCCACCCCCTCTATAAACTAGTCATGTGGCTTCTGGAACTTTATTTAGTCTCTTCTGCCTTGGTTGTCTTGTCTGTCCATCCTGTCTCATTCTGCCTTCCTCACAGGGCTGTTAAGAGAACCGAATGAAACAGCACGTCTTTATTTATTGATGCATTTATTTAGCTTTATGTTTAAGTAACTTATTTCATCCTGACAATAGCCCTTTGCAACAGGGACCATTACCATCCCCATTTCACGGGTGGACTACTGAGGCACAGAGAGGTTAAATAACTGTCCAAGTTCATGCAATTACTGGGGGGAGGGGGACGGATCAGGATTCAAGCCCAGGCTCTCTGCTCCTCAGACCTAGGCAACAAAACACTATTCTAGAAATGAAGTGGGCTACAAGAGCCTCGAGGTGTTATGCACCAGCCAAAATAAAAAGTGTAATTAAAAAAAAAATGCAGACCTCCTCCCCATCTTGGGAGTCAGACCATTTCTAAAAACATCCATGCCTCCCCCAATTCTGTGGCTGGTCAGGAAGGAGGGAGGGGGAGTCCCCATTCCAAGGAACCCGACTAAAGACTCAAGGCATCGCCCTGAGCTGGAGACCATCTCAAACCCACAACTGCAGAGAAACAGCCCGTCACCCACCCCTCCTCGAGCCTCCCCTGCTGCCAGCCTCCTCCACAGAGCTGGGGGCAGCCAGAACCATCTTCAAGTCCAGGGGTCAGAGCCAAGCACACTGGGCCTGACAAGAAGCCCCGGAGGGTTCTCTCATCCACTGTCTCCTCTCCCAACTCCTGCCTCCTCCCTCGTTCCCAGAGCCCAAAGATTGGAATCTCTGAAAATGGATTTCACAACTCAATTAGCGGCAATCAATTATTCACGACCTCGCTTCCCCACAAACTCACAGACTGTCACTATTAGCAAGATAATTTCTGGACTCTGCCCAACAACCCTGACCTAAGCTGTCAGACAGCCCACTGTTTATCTCCTCCCTTCCCAAAGACCCCAGAAAGCCCGCCAAGGAGTATCTGCCACAACGTTCAGCAGAGAGGCGGGTGGAGAAGGCCCCTCTGTGCCCGGAGCCGCAGGGAGGCCGCACTACCAGGCACGGCGTCCAGCCTGCGTGACTCACTTTGGGGCAGGACATCGGACCTTAGTTTAATCCACTGGAAAATAGGGCTCAGGCATTCCAGACCCTCTGCCAGGCTCTGGGAAGAATCCCACAGTATTTTATAAAATGGCTCAAACTTTGAAAACAGTATGTTCTGCAAAAAACACGGCGTGCGAGGTCTCCCAGCCACACCACCACCGTGCCAAGTTCATGGTCAGGAGCTTGTGGTCCTTGGCAGGGGCTCATAGTTTAAGACCACCGTTAATATTTTTCCTCCGAAAGACTTGGCACCGTCTTCAGGAACACCTCCCCATATCCAGGTAAAGAGGAGAGAGATGCTTTTCAGACGCTCTTGGAAAAGAGTTTCCCACACTGGCAGTAGGCCTGCCCGTGGTTGAGTATTAGTTCTGCCGCTTAAACAAGCAGCACCCTCCGTGCAAGTCACTTTTTTTTCCCCTCTCTCTAAGCCCCAGTTTCTACATCTGCAAAATGGGTGAGTAATAATACCTATCTCCTCGGGCTGGGGTAAGGAATAAATAAAGCATGAAAAAACACTCAGTACCTTGCTTAGCATGTCATAGGAATCACAGCCTCTTTATTTAATTCTAAGGCCCTGTTGTTTGTAAGATGCATCAATGATTTAATAACAGTTTGGCAACAGAGGGTGTGTGAGGAAACATTAAGGAAACATACACACCAATAAATGCACATCCCAAGTCTTAGAAAGAGTGGAATATAAAAAGCATGCATTTTAAAAAGAAGTTAATTATCATTACCATGATTACAATGACTATATTATTTTTAGAAAATGGGTACAGAGAGGTTATGTGACTGACTCAAGGTCACACAGCCAGACAAGAGTCAAGCTGGGAATAGAATCCATTCCCCACACTGGTGCAGAGGGAGGAAAGACAGAAAAGAGGCAGGGTCAGTTCAGAGACTCCTCCATGATCAACAGTGATAACAATAATTTTATGATGCTTAATATGTGCTAAGGCACTGCGTTATGTGTTCTATATATATTAACTCCTTTTTGTTACTCTTTGAAGAAGGTACTATCAGTCTCCTCTTTTTATTGGTGAACAGACTGATGCACAGAGAATTCAAGTAAGTTGCCTAAGGTCACACAGCTGTAGGCAGCAGTCAGGTTTCAAACTCAGGATCCTGTACTGCATCCCCCAAATGAGACAAAGAAGGACATGTAAGGGGAGGAGAGCATAAAAGCACCACATGATGCCCCCCTCTCCCACTCCCACACCCAGGAAACAGTTCCTCGGAACCTGGAGAGTATGTCCTCTCCTCCCTGGGAAGAAGGCAAGTCCGTGCCTCTCCTCCACTCGCTCCTGCTGCATTAGCCTCCAGCTGAGCCCACCGAGGGGAGGGGAGCCCAAGTGTGCAGACCCGTCCTGGACAGAGGCCTCTGACCACAGCACCCAGCCTCTCACTCATCCCGCCCACGGAAACTCAGCAACAGTCACTCCACGATCCTCACTCTGCAGGTACGGAGGATGGGAGACCCCCAAGAGGCCAGAAGCAGACAGGACATCTGCCAGACCTGCAGCTAGAGAGGCCCCCATTAAGTAGGTGGGAAGAGGAAGGACCAGCAGCTGGGAGAGGGGGGACCCCACCCCCAAACAACCGGTTTACTTCAGTGCAGCCAGTCTTCAATCACATCAAGAGTCTCAGCATCAGGTAGCACCAGGTAACATGGTGGTAAAGAGCATGGCACCTGTGCCAGCCTGCCTAGGTAAGGAGGAAGGTCCGCCCCTCCCCAGCTGTGTAGCTTTGGGGAAACTACTTCCCCTCTCTGTGCCTCCGTTCCTCCATCCACAAAACAGTGACTTCAACAATGCATGTCTGGGAGGATGGGGTGAACTGCTTGGCAAGTAGTAAGTGCTCAGTAAATGCCAGCTGCAATTATGGTTTCTCTTAGTATTGTTATTTATCATCATCATCAATACCAACACCATCATCATCATCAACAGGCCTTTGCACTACCACTACTGAGAATACAAAGTGGAAGAATAGAGTTCCCATCCTTAAGTGCTGGGAATATGGTGCAGGAGCTGACAAGAGGCCACATAACAACACAAAATTCTGAGTTCTAGAAAATCTTTGGCCTTTGGGTCTAAATACATCATTTTAAAGCAGTGGTCCATAGCTCTTGCTTTTAGAGCACTTCTTCATCTGACCTTTCAGAGAATTTCTAAAGGAAACCAAAATGTATTGAGCACCTACTATGTGCCATTCACTGGTCTAGCACTGAGGAGTCAGTGGGCCAGAGATCAGCTGTAATGCTAACGGGGATTGATATTAAAGGCTGCTTCTGCAGATGCCTCACCAAACAACCATCTGGGAGAGGTGAGGAGGGGACCCGGTAAGTCCCTCTACAGAGTGCAGGTCCCTGCTGGAAGGAGGAGAGACATGTGCAACTTAGGCACAGGTCACCATGAAAGACCGAAAGTTTCCAGCATGAGAAATCCCTTAGTCCATTTTAAAGGTAGGCAGACAGAGGCCCTGAGAGGCTGTCCAAAATCACACCACAAAGCAAGATGCAGCACTGGACCCCAGGTACCCTGACTCCTGTAAGTCCAGAGGCCTTTGGGCTGCTTGAGCATGTCACTGCGGCCAGGCAGCCCGAGCCAGCAGGTCCCTCTCTATGCCAATTCTCTGGGTTCACATCGTCAGAAAAGGCTGCACTGACAAGCCCTCCCTCCTCCATCTCTCACTGCCCGCCCCAGAACACAAGCTACAGGAGGTCAGGGGCCCTGTTTTGTTTGCTGCTCCATCCCCAGCTGCTGGTACAGGGCCTGGCACACAGTAGAGTCTCGGTAATATCTGCTGAATGAATAAGTACCTGTGAATGCCCTACAAAAACTTGCAAAGCAATACTGTATATTTATGCAAAAGTTCTAGTATCTGACGTAGGATGAGTCATCAATGGATGTTGCTGAGAGAACATCAAAGTCCAAGATAACGTGGTCTTCTGCTGCCCAATCCTGCTGGAGGGCACCCGGCGCTTAGCTCGCGGGACCCCATCGAGCCACGACAGGTCATTCAATGACAAGGAGGATCCTGACCTTACAAGACCCAGGAAGGCATCAATTATGGGGCAAAGCCACACTGGAAACCTGTAGGGCACCCAATGTATTCTTCAAAACACCAAATTGCCTGCCATCCTTATCATCCTTAGAGGCAAGAGGAAGCTGGTCAGTATTAAAAAAAAAAAAAAGGTGCATAAAATTTTCTTTGCCTTGGTAAGGGTGTAAGTGATAACACCCCCTAACCACTCTGTCTAAATATCATGAAACTTCAGTGACTTTACTCAATAACTGTAAAATGGGCATTGAGCAACCACTGGGAGTCAGGAACTTGCAAGCTATTCAGAGACTCTAACGCTAAGAGGAACTAAATCAACAATTTGTAGTGTTGGGTCGTTAGGGATCTCATGGATAAATGCTACTCTATGTGTCCTGTTTCATGAATTTCTGCTTTTATTTTTATGAATGCCCCTTCCCTATCTTCTTCTTGTTTATTCTCAGGGACCTTTTTTAAAGAAAATAAAAATTGGACTCATTTTCATCATTGTAACCTTTCACATTTAAAGTTAAAAGCTAAAGCACTTTTAAAATAGGCTATTAATTTTCCTCTGGCCACAGTTTTAGCCACATCCCATAGTCTTTGACATGAGATGTATTCATATCACTATATAATCTGAAATTTTAAATTTGATTTCCTTTTTGTTCTAAGAGTTATTTAGAAGAGTTTTGTGTATTTAAATTTCTAAGTGATTGCCTTTCAGAGCCTCATTTTTAACATGTTATTATTTTTAAATGAGGCCTGGAAGAAAGATTTCTACTTTTAAAGTCTATTAGTTTCTTTTTGAGATCAAGTTAATTAATTTTAATTAGGACACTTAGAACATTTAAAAATTAGTCTTTTTTGATTAAAAAAAAAAAGAGTTGTTCCCTAGAAAATCACACACACACACACACGCACAAACATCTCTGCAGAGAATTCCAATGCATACTTATAATTCTAAAGTGTTATATTTTACAAAACTAAACATCCAAATAAAGTAAACAAGCTGGAGAGAAAAGGAGCAATAAAACCAGAATTTAAAACTAAAGTAGCCTCTGGTCTTAGAATTCCACACCCAGGAATCAAAAACACATGACATTGCAGCCCTGCAGCCCCACAGCCCCATTTTAAAGACTAAAACTGAGGCTGCCAGGGTCTGAGTCAGAAATATAAAATATTATTTATTAATATTATTATTACTATTACATTATTAATCAAATATATAATATGAGATCTTAGCTGAGACTGGTTTCTACTCCCCTGACCGCTTCACCACAAACTTTTTCTTCCAAAAGAAATACCAAAAGCGTAGCTAAAAAGTCTTCTTTTATAGCATCCTGTAAGTTTGCTCATTTCACAAGGCAGCACTAGAAGACAGGCTCCTAAGCACCCAGGACTTTACTCCCGGTAAAGTGGGCTGCTAGAAAAGGAAGCTGACACAACTCTTTGACAAGCCCTACAAAGAATATTAAGTCATTTTCCAGCCAGTGCCAAGCAAACCTGGAAGACAGTGGCTCCTAGGGAATCCTGACATTCTCCAAACCCTGTCGGTGACTTCGCCTGCAAAAGTGGGACACAAATGGAAATGGTCCAGCATGCAGGAACTCATGCGGCATCCAGCGCTGCTAAGCAGTACTGACAATGCACGCAAAGACAGCTTCTGGGGGGAGTCTCCGTGCTCCGGGGTGATGGCCATGCACCATGCTGGCAGTCTCTAAAGGGACATTTTGGCACAGTGTTTCGATGTAAAATGACACCTGCCACTGTGGGCTAGAGATCTTATTGGGGACATAGAGCTGTATTCATCTGTTTCCCAGCAAGAAAACCACAAGTCAATCAAAGCAGAAAGTGACATTGGAAAAAAATGCCTAATTCTGCCAGCCAGGCCTGTTTTCCTACAAAAAGATAAGAGTCCTTCGGACAATCCGACTTCAGTATAAGAAATTAAATGATGGCACCATTCCCCAAAGCAGCTAAAACAGTTAACATCAGGCATGTTCCCAATATCCTTGGAGGTACCAGGATGAAAGAAGAGTCATCAATGAATGAACTGTGGTTCCAGTGACCTTCCCTTTTTGCAAGACCAATTAATTTTTTTCAAAGTAAGTCTTGTCCCAGAGTTTCAGCATATGAAAGGATGGAAGACAAGACTTCCAAAATTCAAATACACTTGTCAAATTAAGCCCAATATAAAAGTGGCTCAATAATGGTTCTTCTGCCCCTTTTATTTGAACCTGTAATTAGCATTATACCCATTAAATATATGTCCCAGGGACTTAAATCTTCAGTCTGTTCATATCCTGTTGAGCTCTGAATCTCAGCACAGTTCCACCCCAGGAAAACTAATGATGATGTAACATGGGGCATTTTGGGGGACATTGGAATTGTTCTGCATGATATTGCAATGATGGATACAAGCCATTATAAATTTTGTCAAAACCTATAAAATCGTACGATGCAAAGTGTAAACTATAATGTGAACTACAGACCATGGTTAGCAGCAATGCTGCAATATTTATTCACCAATTGTAACAAATGTACCACACTAATGAAAGAAGTTATTAATGAGGGAAAGTGTGGGGAGTGGGGTAAACGGGAATCCCCTATACTGTCGCTGTAACTTTTCTATAATTTAAAACTTTTTAAAATAAAGAAAAAAAAATTATCCTAAAAAATAATTTTAAAAAAAAATTTAAATTCCTCTATTGGGTACAAATGCACAAAAGACATGCAAAGTGCTCACAGCGGTACTATTTGTAATGGCCCAAATGCCCATCAACAGCAAAACAGAAACATAAAGTAAAATATTATACAGCAACAAGCATGAGCAACATACAGGGTCAGCAAACTTTCACCGTAAAGGACCAGGCAGTAAATATTTTAAGCTGTGCAGACTCTGTCCCAACTAGTCACCTCTCACTGGGCACAAAGGCTGCCACAGACTATACGTAAATGAATGGATGTGGCTGTGCTCCAACAAAACTTTGTTTAAGAACACAAATTTGGGATTTCATGTAATTTTCACATGCCACACAATATTATTCTTCTTCTGCTAGATTATTTACAACCATTTAAAAATGGAAAAACCACTCTTGGCTCGCAGGCCCCATAAAAACGGGCAGTGGACCGGACTTGGCCCCTGGGCCGCAGTTTACCAACCCCCGAGATAGATGAATCTCACAAACATAGTATTAAAAGCAACATGAACGAGACCCAGAAGGGTACATACTGCATGATTCGACCTCTAAAAACAGGCAAAGGTAACCTATGGGGTCAGAAGTCACAAGAAGGGTTACTCCCAAAGGCAGGGGGCCCAGAAGTGGGCAGGACAGGGGGTCCCCATTATTGGCCCCAGGGCCAATAATGATTTTTCTGAATCTAGGTGCTGGTTACATGGGTGGAAATCCTTGAGCTGTGCATTCGTGATCTGTGCACTTTTCTGTATCTACGGTCTACTTAAAAGAGTTTATCAAGTTGTTAATGTCAAGGCGACTTTAAACGTAGAAGAGTAGAGAATCACAGCAATCCAATTAAATTAGCTATGAATCTTTCACGATTGCCAGGTACGCAACGATGCCAGAGCATTTAAGCATATTTAGTAATAAAAGGCAGATTGAAATTATTTTCCTTCCAGCTATTATTGTGTTTGCTTCTAGGGCGAGGAGGATTTTGCGGTTTAAGGGATGATGTGCTACACTTAGATTCTGGGCAAGCTACTTTCCTCCACGTCTGCGGGAAAAGACGATGCTCATCCGATTACCAGCTCCTCCTCCCGTGGAAATCTGCCACCAATACTGCTCACATCAACAGCATCTGGCAAAACATGTGGCCTTCAACCTGCAGACAAACCTGTGCTGGACGCACGCAAAGGAAAAAAGGCCAAGCCTGGCTCGCGTTCGATTCCAGAGAATGTGCCGTTAATTAGTTTTTCTCACAGTCAGCAGCTGAGTCTCACTAAAATCCATGCTTGTAATTATCGCTGTAATTATTATTTTAATACAAATCAGCAACTTATCAAAATATTACCATGTAGATGCTGCCTCTCCACTACAAGACTCTAGATAGAGAGGGGATGCCGCCAGCCTCTGACTGTGTGCGCTGATGGCAGAAATCTAGGTGAGGGGATTTCACCAGCCGGACGGCCAGCTTCAGCCAGTGCCAAAGTCCACGTCCACAAGCCCATTCTCTCCTAAAAGGTGGTGAGTCATGCTCTGCATTTTAAGTCATTGTTCACCCTCGGGCAAGGCACTCATTTCTGGGTCTTAGCAGTTCCATCTGTGCAATGAGCAAATGGTGCCGACCTTCTGGCGGGGCCATTCTAAAGAATACCTAACCAGAATCACTTTGGTAAAACATTCTGTACAGCACAACATGGGTATCTGGTACACAAGCTCTGGAGTCCCACTGCCTGAGCTCAGAATTCTAACTCTACTGCTCTGTGACTTCGGGCAATTCTGTCCTCTCCCTACACCTCAGTTTCCTCATCTGTGAAGTGGGAATAACATGAGTAGCCACCTCATACGGTTGTTGAAATTATTAAATGAGATCATGTGTGGAAAGCTGGTCAGCACCACACCTGGCACAAAGTATTCAATAAATAAGAGCAGCTATTACGACAATCGATTCTTGTTATTTGCACTAGCTGCGTTCTACGAAGTTGCCGCAAACACCGAACCACAGCGCTAGGAGAAATACAGGGTTAGGTTCTTGCGAGCCTCTGGTCACATTATTGGCAATCTATGGATATGTCACCTTGTTTTAGGTGTGTTTCTGTTTAAAGATACCTTATTTAATATATACTGTGAATTCATTAACACTGAATTCACAGCCAATTGCACTATAACTTATGCCTGAACAAAGCTTGTCCGACACACACATTTTCTCCGTGAGACACATCACAACCGTCTTGCACAGAGAACACTAGACAGCACTTCAGCATTGCGCTTGCGAGCTACTTTAAACAGCAAAATCACCAACAAAAAGCACAAAGCTGCAAAATAAAAAAGTGGCACTAAATATACCGTGAAAAGACACTTGTTTACAGTATGAGAGCAGAAAACAAGAAGGCAGCGCGTCGCCTTGTTCAACTCGGCCTCAGCTGGAAACACAACACTGCGCAGCTCAAATTTTTTGCCACTCTGTGCATGTCCACGAAAGACCACAAAAGCACTGCGAGTATTGATTGGGGGTGACAAACACATTTTAGCAAGCAGGAAAATTCGCAAATAAGGAATCCGCAAATAATGAGGATCAAATGTGTTTTCACTCTTTTGAGAGTTGTAACCTTGCATCCCAACTGGGGCTTGCTGGTAACCTAAATAAGGAGAATAGGCAGGACAAACTGGAAAGAAGAGGCCCCAGGTAGAACGAATAGCCGCATCTCATCTCCTCTCCTTCTAACTGCTACCTCTTCGGGAATTTAGGCCAGCATTTAAAAAATTGTAATAGGAAATCCAAATCAGACTTTTGTTTGAGATTACTGATTTTTAAATGTTGACCATTAATTAAAATTAGAAAAGACAAAAAAAGAGAAAAAGAAATCATTAATTAAAATTAGAAAAGACAAAAAAAAGAGGAAAAGAAACCATTAATTAAAATTAGAAAAGACAAAAAGAGAAAAAGGCTGCCACCCTTCTATCCATCATTCCATTCCTAGACCTGATCAACAGGCTTCCTCCTGGGTTAACATCCTTCCCCATCAGTACTTCCCAGTACTGGCTTTTACAGAGGGTTATGTCTGTGGAGAACCAGTTTCCCCAAAATGAGTGTCTGTACCACAAAGGAAAGCCAAAACAGCAGTCAGCCTCTCACCTTGACGAGTTAATCATGGGGCCCCCTTTCTTTTGCAAACCACCCCCCTTCTTCCAGTAAGACTCTCTTCCCTGCTCTCCCCCTAACCGTCTCACCTTCAAAACAAGATGGAATCAGATGCCACAATTCAAAACCATTCCTCAACGGAGGGACAAGAAAAAGCAGGTAATGAGGACAGTTTACACTGGAAAATGAATCCTCTGTCATGCTTGATGACAAGCAAATGGAGTTCTGTTTGTGTGTTTTCTAACAGTTGCCCCTTCGGAGCTGGAGATAAAAGAGAGAGAGAAAGAGAGGCAATGAATAGGCTTTTATTTCAAAGAGAACATCTGCAAAGCATGGCCCTACATTAAAAGATAAACAGAAAACAATCACTACCCTGGGGGAAAAAAAATATTGCCCATTACATCTCTAATTAATAAAGCCCCATTTCACAAGGAAAGAAGAAGGAAAGAGAACAACTTTTTCACATCCCCAAAGAAAGGAAGTTTAATGAGGTAACTGCTGTATTCCTTGATCCATCTAATCTGGTTTTAATACTATCTTTAAATAATGTATACATTAGCTCTCCATTACCAAAAACATTTGTTTATTTTATTAACGTGAGTCTGGTTGAGCGCTAAGACTTTGCAAAATTATCACGCCGTCCTTGGGCTCTGTTTTTATTGCTTCTCCCCTTGCTCATTATAAAATGATTAGTGGTCTCCACTGCCCTTTTGGATTGCTGTTAAACCTTGTACTGCGATTGTTTTCCTGGTTCTGAAAAGGAGAGTCTTGGTTCAGGGTTAAGTTAATGTAGCCATTACGGGTCCAATTGGGGACATATTCATCATGGCTAATTTCACATCCAACACACGAGGGGACCAGAGTACAGTCAATGTGCGGCGAAGCCGAGACGCCCACGTCACAGAAAGACTGGCTTGGGGAGTTCTCTGTGGCAATTACTTCCCATAAGAGCAACTGAGAACATGAGTGAGGACTGACGATGGGGACTTTCACTTCCTAGGGCCCAGAGACCACAGCACCGCGGGTGTGTGATGCCTGTTCCTCCTGATGTCTAACTTAAATTCTCTCTGCTTTAACTGAGGAGAAGGAGACTTTCAAACTGGTTAAGCTGGTGTTGAACAAACCTCGGTCATTCCAGCACCTCCTGGACGGTCACTAGCTATGCAAATTGGGATCAGGTTGAGGATGACGGTTACGGTTTGGTACTATTACTTCCGTGCTTTTGTTACATTCACTTCTCCTTACTTAAAGTCCACTTTACCTGCATACTAAACAATAAGAGCCTTGAAGGTGTCATCTGCATTGACTGATTATATTTATATATTTCCCCCCAACATACATTTAAGGAAATACAGAGCTATTACAATTTTTTTTTTTTTTAATGTTCATTCAAGGAACAGGGAAGAGATGCATCTGGGGTGTTTATGATGCTGTCTTTTGATCTGGATGTGGGTCATCTGGGGATGTTCAGATTGTGAAAATCCCTCAAACAGTACCTTTGGAACCATGTGTTCTTTTGAACGCATAGTACATTTTGGTGTGTGTTTTTTTTTTAAGCAGTTAAAAGAATAGATGCAGAAGTTAACAACTGAATAAATTTTTGGACAGATGTGAGTAAAAGCTCTAAAAACTCTGCCACAGTAAAAAGTGCTCACCACCTTTGGTTGTCGGTGTGTCACGACCGGTGGGCACCTCGTACTCGGCAAATCCTAGCGTCAGTCTGGAGCTAGCCTGGCAAAAGGCATGTGAGGCCCACCCCATCAAAAATAAATCCTCAACCCGGGCCCCTTACTTTCTCTCAGCAACTCAACCATCGCCTTCATGGCCCTTGTTACAATTTTTTTATTTTTTTTATTTTACGGTTTTTGTTTTGGGGTGTCTGGCAGCAGAGAGTGCTGAATTCACAGGCAGAAGGACAAGGGAGGGGAATCCCTAGTGGCTTTCGCTGGCTCCTTTGCTCTCTGCTCCCCCAGGATGAGGAGTTGCGTGGGGAGCCCAGCTGAAGGGTGTGAACTCTCCCATTCACACGGGGCTTTCTCATCCTCAGAGCGCCTTCTCATCTGTTTATCGCATTTGACCCTCACCTATCAGCAACTGGCAGAAGCGCCAGGAAGACACAAAGGGATGAGCGTTACGGTTAGTCCCTGACAGAGTCAGGACCTGGTCCAAGGTTCTCCGTAGCTTTCCCCTCTTCCGCCTCCCCCCATCTAGGACGCTCCCAGTTTCCCAGCTCATGCCATTGAAGGGCAAGGTCACTGGCAACGCAGAAAGAGGAAGGCGGACAGCTCAAACAGCATATGACCACTTATCCACAGTCCCAGCGGGGAAACCAGCTTGCCAGATTGTAGAATGCACGAGTCTGTCTACGCTGAGGACATACATGCCTTGGGAACAATCTAACGTTTAGCAGAATTTCACATTCTGGGTACACACCAACAAGAGATGGGGGGAAGGAGGGCTCTAGCATGCCCAGGGGAAGGCAAAGGCACTCAAGGTAAATAAGTGCCACGAATAAGCCACAGGGGGTAACTGAAATGTGACCACAGAATTTTATTTTTAGCTCCAAACAGGGAACATGGAGATCTTCCAAACAGGGGGGTGCAATCTCAACAGCCTAAAGGGTCCAGACGGGGATCACAGGTGAAAGAAGCAATCCTGGGGGGGCTCTTGGGAACCTGGAGATCCCATGACCCACCTAAGGGGGCAGCCACTGCTCAGCTCAGCTAGGTGATGTCAAGGAGGAATGTGCAGCCCAGTCTTGGGACTTTTAAAAGGAGTTCCTCAAATCCACCTTGGCTTGTGGCATATTCCAATCTTAAAATTTCGGTGCCTTTTCATTTCAGGACATTGCACGGGCCATAGGCCTGAGAACCCCTGTTGCAATCAGCTGGTGTTTGTGGTTGCACCGGAGAGGATGAGCGTGGGAAAGAGCTGTGCCTCATCACCATGCCCTTCGAGGCAGGGGCCTTTGTGCCCCCACCCACCCACCATGTTTCAGATGAGGAGACTGAGCTGTGGAGAGGTGAGGCGACATGCGGGTCACACAGTCATCAGCGGCTGAGCTCGGCTGGGAATCCGTCACGGCACATCCTCCACCACCATCCTGAACATCACGTTACACGCCTTCCCGGCCCTGCAGCATCCGACTGCCCGCTCCCCTTGCACACCCCATCTCCAGGCTCAGCCCTTCAGCTGCAAGATGGAGACCTTGGACCACAGTTGTGAAGTCGTCCAAACCTGGAAGTACAGTAAGAGAACTGGGGGCTTAAAAGGCCCCAAATCCCTTCACTCCTCACTCCACCTGTCCAGAAGACACCATTCTCTTGTGTCCAAGAGGCCACCAAGGGTGAAGGGGAATCAGGCTAGGATAAGGCATCTATTGGCAGAGGCCCTAACCCCCAGCCTGCTGGACTGGTACCCCCACAAGCGCAGGGAGCACACCTGTCCTGCTCCCCAGATATTCCTGATGGATGGATGGATGGATGGATGGGAAGGAGGGAAGGAAACAGAAGGAAGAGAGGAAGGGAGTGAGAAAGGAAGAGGTGAGAGACAAGGGACCCACTGATTCAACATGGCAGAGACTAAGAAGCAAGGCTGCGGAGTCACCACTCAGGTCCTAGCTTGGCCACTTCTCAGGTATTTGACTTTCATTCAACTGATGGCTTTTGTTTTAACTTTTTTTAATCAGTAAAACAGAGATGCAGGATCAACTTGCAGGACATTGTAAGGATTCAATAATCTCGTGAGTTTATAGCACCTGCCAAGGTGTCTGGCACAAAGTAAAACTTCAGCAAACAGAAACCATTGTCACCAATATGACAATTACAACGTTTGCACCCCTCTGGCATCACTCTCTCTGTCCCATCAACTCAGCGTGCCTTTGGACTTAAACAACGTCCCTCCTGGCCAATGATTACAGATGCCCTGGGAAGAGAAATTCTTCGGGCTGCATTACCTCATTAGCAACTGCTGACACATCAGCCCGGATGAGATGACCAGATAAGCCAGCAGCCACCTGGCTGGGGACACACTAGGCCTGAGACAGAACAAATCCATTTTGTTGCCCTCAGAGGAAGGGGGAGACACACCCCCTTAAAAAAAAAAACAAAACAAAAACTCTCCACCCCAAAAAGATTGCCCTTAGGGCTGCACCCTTCCCCAACACCAGGGGTCTGATCTCAACCCTGCCCACCTCCCTGCTCACCACAGGGCTGGAGGGGACGTAACTGCCCACTCACTCTGGGCAGCGTCTCTGGTTTCCAGAGTAGGGGACAACTCTAACCACAGAGATGACTATCTGCGAGCTAACGGGTCGTTTCTGTTGCAGGAGAAAGGAGTACCCACAAGCCGAGAGGTCGAACGGAAGGAGCGGTAGCAGAGCAGCAGGAGACATGCCAACGAGGAATGAAAAAAGGATCCCTGCACAGCCTCCCCTGGTTAGAGAAGAGCTGAATTCAAAGCTCCTTCCCCCCCTCCCCCCCAATCTGACAGCTCAAGGTCGATCCTTCTCGCCTGTGCCAGGTGCAGATTTCCCTCCAATGCCATCCTTTCCTTTCCCAGTCTTGGGTGGGGGGGGGGGCACCTTGACCCAATTAACTGCCTGCATGCCTCCTTAAATGAGTGCTGTCTCCAGGGTAGGAGACCTTCACAAGACCTTTCCAAGAGGGAGGCGGTGGGGTAGAGTGGCTGAGGACAGAGCTCCTGGGTTCAAATCCCAGCTCTTTCCCCAAGACTATGGACTTGGGGAAAGTTGCTTAAGATCTGCCTCAGCTTCCTCGCCCTAACAAAAGGTTTAAATGAGCTAACACTTTTAAAGCACTCCGAACAGGGCCAGGTTCTATTAAACTGCATGACTGTTCGCTGCTGAAATTATAACAGTTCAGCGAACTGCCCATGACGGTGGAGATGGTAACAAGCAAAGCTGGGGATTGAACCCAGGTTTGTCTGACCTGAGGATACGTAAAGGAGGTCTCCTTAGTTTGCGCTGGGGCCTGGCATTTCATCCCTGTGACTTTCTCTCCTGTGCCCACACCCTCTCCTTTAAACCTGGGTTTTGTTTGGGCTGGGTGTTTATTTATTTAATGTTGCCCAAAGTATTTTCTCTTTGTTTCTGGAAGATGGGGATCTGGGCCCATAGGAATAGAGAGGGGCAAAGGCAAAGAACGAGACATCCCAGTGACAACTCCTCGAACATTAACCCAAAGTAAGGGGCCAGCCCTCAACCTGTGTAGTCCACTAGCTGTGCATTTTAGTCATTCTGCATGGAGATTTATGGCCCCAATGGTCATAAACAGTTCTGGGCGGAGGTAGTTTCTTACACAGAGAGAGCTGTAAGGATATTTCTATTTTCTGGAGAAACACATCCACGCACATACACACGTATACAATGAGGTCAGGTCTCTGCTGTGGTTCAAGACACCAAATTTCTTTTTCAAATGAGACCATGGACTAGGATGGACAATTCCTAGTATGCTTGAACTTACACCTCAGCTTCCTAGCTATAAAAAGGGCAAGCATTTTGCCACCCAACTCTCTGGGAAAAAAAAAAAAAAGAATATTGATAAACTAGAGAGAATGTGTAAAGAGTAAGAAGGCTGGAAGGAAAACCAATTTATCTATATATAAGTGAATATATATATATACACACCTATGCATATAATAATTTTATTTAACATTAGTACATGATTAAGCAGATGGCAACATTTGTGGTAAGATAAATATTGTTTGATGATGCATATTTCTGTATACAAAGTGCAATGCGTTGCTCAAACGACATAAAACTCCATTGAGAGGGTGAAAAAAAAAGAACCATCAATAAAATGCCCTCTGTTCTCTCTGGTCTCAAAACATTTTGGGTAGAAAGAAAAGCTACGCCTCCAAAGCTGCTAGAACCAGAGGCGATCTGGATACAGACAGCCAATTTTTCAAAGTCACTCCACTGGCTGAAAAAGTCCTGAGTTATCTGAGTAATGTGAAGTATGAGGAATTTCTGCCGAAAAATCAACATTTCAAAGGGGTCAGACAATACAGAAAGCCCATTCTACATTAAGTGAGAAGGGAGAAGGCCATTTAAAAAATTTAGTTTTGTAAATGAAACTTACTGAGTAACAGTTTCTCTCCAGGCACACGCATTAAACAGGAGGACTATGAGTAGACAAGGCAAAGGGAAAGGAAATAAACATTCATTCCATTAACACCCATAGCTCTCTGTCATCCTTTCTCCAAAATCCACTCAGAACCCACAGTGTGATCTTCTTCATCACACATCCCCCCCCCCAATGATTTTTCTCCCTTTTTAAGTAAATCTGTGTTTCTTAAATTCTGAGATGACAGTTAAACCCACAGCTTATAGGAAACCCAATGGAGAAATCAGTGTCACCTCCCCAAAACTTAACGGCAATCCATCAATAATTCTAATATTTAAGAGCTTTGAGAAGGGGCTGAGGAAAGAGGAAAAGGAGGACTTGCACATCTTTGATGGACACACCCATCTTTCCACCATCCTTCTGGTCTCTGACTTCATCTGCTTGGGAAACTACATGTTAAATGCACAAAAATACAATCAGGTCCTTCACCGAGAAGGCAGCTCCGTCTGGTTTATAAAATGCTCTTATATGCAGTGCCTGCCCAAGGACTGTGTTTCAGTTTCCTGGTTCTGCCTGCCACCACCTCCACGCAGCAACCACGACTCCTCCTACCTCCCGGTGCAACAGAGCAGGTTGGAAGCTGCCTCCTGCTCTGGAAAATCACAGGGATTTTTCATTCAATGACCCACTCCTGAATCTGCTCCCAGAACACCGTGCCGGCAGCCCCAGCGAGGTCTGGAAACAAACCACACGTTGCGAGGGCCTCTGTGGCTTGCAAAATTTTGTCTGTTCCTCTCTTCTCCTGAAATCCAAGCTCAGACTATACCAGACTCTGGGAACAGCCTGCCCCCTTCTGGTCTCCTTGAGCTCTATGGAAGGGCAGGGTCTGGGTGGGCGCAGCTAGAGGAGTGGAGACCCCCAGCTCCACCCAACAGGCCTGAGCTGTGATTTGGGAATACAGCACGGGTTGAGGTGGGGGGAGGAGGGTGGTATAACACAACAGCTGGAATAGAAAGAGAAGAGAGGTGAGCAAATAAAATATAAATCCACGAGAGACAACAGTGAACGGTCTACAAGGTAGAGAAGAGGAAAGAAAAAAGAAAAGAAAAAACACACATCTGCCTACATCCAGAGGTAAAGAAACTGAGACATTGAACTTTATGGGAAGGGTGTAGCAATTGAACTTGGAGAATAAAGCAGAGTTTCAGAAAAGCAAGGCAACTCCACTGCTGAAACTGTCATTCCAAAAGGAAAACAGCAAGCGCCCACCCCTAGATGCTCCCAACTGGCAAACTCTCTGTGGCTGAGCTGTGAGGTGAGAGAATAAGACACTGGGCTGAGCACACAAAATGGGAATGTGGACGGAGCACCCCAAATGTTAGAACCTAAGAGAAACCAGCCACCAGACCTCCTTCTTTCTCCCCACTTGTTTCAACAGGTTGCATCTGCACCCAAAAGGCATCTCCTGCCACCACCTGAATCCCAGTGAGCACCACACCTTCCCCGTCCACACTCTGTGTTCCCAAGCTGGGCCAGCAGCGCCTGCCCCCGAGCCCTCCCACCCCCTACCCCCTAGTAGGGCTCCAAACCCAAAAAGAACCTCTAATTGCATCTCTGCCCAAACTCATCCCTATCAACTCCAGGACAGAAGAGGCAACGTCTCAGAAGACCCTTCACTGTAAACCAGAAGCTGCAGGACACTGAGAATGTTCTCGTTCTCCATCAGGCATCGCACTGGCTCCCCTCCCCACAAATGAGGGAAGGACGACTCCTCGCAACCCACACAGACCAGCCAGCAACGTGAAATGCCATCACATCACGTCTTGGGGCTGCCTCAGCCACGGGCAGAAGCGCTGCACTCTGGCAGAGCCACGAAGACTCCACACAAGTTCAGCCCACCAGGAAAGCGTTCACACGGTGGTAAGGCAGCCCTCAGCGCGGCGCCCAAAGTGACCAACGACAGAGACATGCCTTCAGTCCCTGAGCATCCTGAAATACCCTCCCCCCGGCTGTCTAATATCCCCCAAGGACGAGGCGGAGCCCTGTGGGCAAGTGGCATGAGGAACAGACAGATGGACACACAGAACCCCGTTACGCCTTCAGACAGACACGCACAGCTACGGGGAGATGAGACCCAGACCCCAAGCTCAGGGCTCCGAGCTCCTGCCCCGCGGACTCGGCCAGGCAGCCCGAGAAAGAAGGTGTGAAAGGCATCCTTGGAGAAGTTGGGGACAGGGAAGGAAGACACATCAGCTCCCGTTAGGTCTGAGGAAGAAGCCCGTTCAGAGCCCTGGCAGTTCACACCCAAGGAGAGCAAACAAAACCCACAGAAGCTGAAGCCCTGGCTGTGTGGTCAGACACACAGCTAGTGACCGGAATCAGCTAAACCCATGACAGACAGACAGACAGACAGGAGCAAGGGCCATGTCCTCAACGGGGAGAGCCCGGCAAGCTGAAGTCAGAGAGCAGCCGGGAGACAGTGACAAGGTTAGAGACAGAGAAGGGAGAGCTAGGAGGCGGGAGCCTCAGACATCCAGAGATGGGAGATGGGGGCCAGGGGCATTTCAGGGTCCAGCAGCAGCCCAGAGACCCAAAGTAAGACAAGGCACCCAAGGCTGGGACTGACTCAGGGACATGTCTGGGGACTTGGGACACCCACCCGCTAGTCTCCCCTCAGGTGAGGGCAAACAGAGGGCTGAGTTGTCTGCACCGAGCTGGGTAAAGCCCAGAAAGATGCTGCGGCAGCCATTCACCCATGGGCAGCGGCTGGGGTCCCGGGCACGACCCACGCACTCAGGCAGGGAGCTGGGCACCGACACCCACAAGCACAGAGCAAGTCGGGGCGCCCGGCAAGAGTGACGGGGAACAGGAGCACAGCCAGGATCCGGTAACCCCCAAAGCGCCTCCTCTGGAGAGAACTTGCCCAGACCCCAAGGGGGGCAGTCCTCAGGCTGCGGATGGGGCAGCCCCCAGCCCCCGAGCCTTGGCAGGGACCCCCAGCGCCGGCGGCCAGCGGCCCCGGGAGGTCCCCGACGAATGGCCGGGCTTCCAGGGCTGCCTCCCCCTCGCCCTCCCCGCGGGGGCATCTTACCAGCGCCCGGGCCGCCAGTGCCCCCCGGCTGGCCGGCTGCTGCGCCCGGGCTTCTCCGGGGCCGCCTCCCCGCGCCCGCGCCGGGGGCCCCCGTCCTGCGCCGCCGCCTCCTCGGGCTGCAGCCGGCTGGGCGGGCAGGTCCCGGCGCTCGCGGCG
>JAKSZT010054576.1:13608056-13712344 GCA_026826555.1 Tolypeutes matacus
TAGGCTTCTGTTGCTTGTTTATCAGTGAGGAATCTTTTGGTTACCAACCATAAAACACCTACTCTTGCTGTCCTAAAAATAAAGAAGAGCTTACTGGATCGTGTAACTTGACATTTCAGAGAAAAGACTTCAGGTGAGGTTTGATTGAGGAGCTCAGTTATCACCTAGGATTCCTTTTCTTTCCATCTCTCCTCTCTGCCTTTCATGGGGGCTCTCTTTATGGTCCCAAGATGCCCGGCATCAATTGCTGGGATTGCTTGTGTCCTTGTCCATTTGTAATCTGGGGGAGGGGGAGGTAAAGGGTGCAGGGGACAGTATTTCCCAGTATTCTCCTCTAAGTTCCAGAGACTTCCTCTGATTAGATTCACTTCGCAAGATAGAATGTGCTGATTGGCTTGGCCAAGGCCCCAAACTTCACCTCTGGCACTGGAATGAAGCCAACTTCCCTGCCACCGCCTGGGTCCTTTGGAGAGAATGAGGGTCTGATGGCAGGAGGGAATGGGTATAGGGGAGGCAGTCCCCATCATTTACTCCACACAGCTATGATGAAGCTACATGACCTTGAGGAAGTCACCTTCCCTCCCAGGACCTCAGTCTCCTTAGTGCCAAATGACAGCTTGGAGGACATGATCCCCAAGAGTTGTCACATCCCTGGAACTCTCCCTCGGTATCTAAACACAGCTTCCCAGTCATAGCAGAGGCTGTGCTGGGGCTCTTGGGACCCCCTGCACCTGGCCCGTCTTTGCTTCAAGGTCTCTGCTGCATTTTCCCCCTAAGTAGCAATGATGCTATCTGCTTCCTCCACATGACACATCTAACCACAGTCCTTTGGGGCCCCTGCTCAGGCTCAGCTCCCTCAGGGACTGTAGGCTTAAGGAGTGAGGTTAAAGATCCAGGCCCCTGAATCCCTGGAGAGAAAGAGCTGTTGTTTATCTCTACTCATAAAAAGCCACATAAGAAAGAGGTTTAAAAGCTCCAGGCAGGTTATGGACGCCATAAAGAGCTTACCTGATGTTTCTAGGATGAAAAATCACCTGAGAGAGAAGAGCAGGAAAGCAAGCTCCTAGGTGCACGGGACCACCTTCCTGCCCCCCGAAATAGCAGCTCATGCATCTTCAAGGGAGGAGGTGAGCAAAGGTGAGTCTGAGACAACACACAACGAAAGAGCCAGCTGCTTACAGGGAAGGAGGTGATTTTTAGCGTATCTGAAATGCCCACGTCAGCACGAGGGGCCATGGTTTGGGCAGTACCAGGCACCATAAGTCCTCCGAGACAAACCAAATCAAAGCAGCCACTTTGCATCAGGAGGGACCCTGCCTCAAGCTTTCACAGTGCTGGGGGGGCACATGGAGCCCCACCCTAGACAGAGCCAAAGGTCCTGCCTTAGACTCCGGCAGCAGCCTTGCCAGCAGCAGCACGTTTCCTTAGAATTTTTATAGCTCATTTCGTCATTCAACAAAGATGTATTGGACCTCATTATGTGCCAGGCATCCTGCTGGGCAAGGGAAATATATGTCTAAATAAGATTTTCTAAAGAGTTTTCCTGCTCCCTTAACTGAGGGCCAAAGCTCTAAAGAAGGTTTCATTGATTTGTGGGAGTCCCCCCACCCCCAAATCTTGTTTCATCAGCACTTTCAAGTGAGCTGAGTTAATCAGCCTACAAGGAGCCATGTGCTCCTGGATGTGCCCAGTGCTGAGACAGGGGCTATGAGGGAAATCAGAGGTGTCTTCATCCTTAAGGAGCTGGTCAGGGGGATGAGGCGGGATGAGATGGGGACATGGGCAACAAATGGCAGAGGCAGTAACCAGAATGATTAAGAACTAGGTTGCCCAGGCTCATCTCCCAGCTCTCCCTGTTTTTAACAGACTTTTAGGACCAATTGCTTACCTTCTCTGTGCCTCAGTTTCCTCACCTGTAAAATGGGGATAATAAGAAAACCTTTCTCATAGGTTTCTTGTGAGGATTCAATGAGATGACCCACGTAAAGTATGTTTCATAGAGCCTGGCATATAGTAAGTGCTCAATAAACATTAGGTATTTTTAGTTTCATTAATCAAGAAGGGCAGTGTCCATTCTAAGTGCCCAAAGATAGCAGGGAAGTCAGGGAAGGCTGCCTGGAGGAAGTGGCACTAAACTAGTCCTGGATTGGGATAGAAGACTGCATGTACCCCAAGGCTCAGAATCTAGTCTCTTTCTTCTCTACATGACCTGGCACTTTGCACAGTGCAGGGCACAGCATAAACTTCAGTCCTGGCATGAACACAAATCACAGGGTGGCCTGGCAGGCAGGAATGAGTCTGGGACACTCCTCCAGCAGTAAGACATCTCGCGGATGGGAGCCCAGAGCTAACAAGTCGGCAGGTTTGGGCTGTTTCTCAGTTGTATGATGTTACATGAGTTGCTTAACCTCATCAGACTTCAATATTCTCCTGTGTAACAGATGAAGAAAAATAAGGCTGCTGGGGGCACAAGATCCAGGTATTGTATATGCCAGAGTGTTTATATTGCCTAGGAAATGTTGGTACTGGCCAGTGGCAGTGTGGAAGGAATAACAGCCTGGTTATGTTGGCAGGCTGGTCTCTAAAGAAATGCTCTCCCCTGCCCTAGAGAAGTCCTGCCTTAGGATGGGGAGCCCTGGCGCTTGAAACACCTTCTTCTGAATTTGAATAAACCTCACCCTAAGAGTCTAACTCAGTGAAATACACAGTCATTAGTATTATTATTTATCACAATCGTGGCTCTGTTTCTTTTTCATTTATTATACCCTGTTTTCAACCAAACTCTACAAATGAATCTGACTTTGCTCTTAAATTAAAAACAAAAACAAACAAACAAAAAGAACTCAGCCCAGGTTTCACTTCTGCCTCAAAACGGAAATCACAGAGGTGGCTCACCTGTTTGCGAGTGTCCGTGGGAGGGTTGAGCACAGAATACCTTCCCTCCCACCCCTGGGAACCCCAGACTGTCTCCCACGAGTGCATGCAAGCACCAGGATCCCGGGCACCCGGAAGTCAGAGCAGTCTTGGGGCTCCAGGCCCCAGAAGCACGCGGGGCACGGGCAGGCATCCCCTGTACTCCCGCCCAGGAGAAGGAAGCAGCTTGTGGTCAATGCCCTGCCAGACACCCAGCTGCCTTAAAACCCCAGCTGTTCTGAAACCCGCAGGTTTTCCAACGACTCATCCACTGACTGTATCAGCAGAGGGAGCTCTAAGTAGCAAATAACTTGCCTCTGACTGCATACTTTTCTGAGCAAAAGATCTGCAGTCAGCAAGGAAAAGTGGGGGTCCTATGAGGAGCTGGTGCCCTCCCTGCACGGCAGGAAACCCCACCAATTTGCAAGGGTAAGGTGTGGCAGGTGGGGATGGGGGGAATGGGGGGGGGTGGCGGGACACGGGGAGACACCAGGTGAAGCCTCAGAAGCTACCCATGCTGCTTAAGGGATTCTCTGGCCTTATGCACCCACACTTTGACCATCTGAGGGCTCCCTGTCCTTTATTTTAGCCTTGCTACCTGCTGATGCTTGCACACGGGACACACCTCAGGCCCACGTCTTAGACAATATAGGTAGACATTTTCTTTCTTCTTTAAAACAAAATGTTGTCACGTGTGTTAGTGGTACTCAATCTGGCCCTTAGGCTAAAAGCTTCCAACTGTGCAGCTGATGATGATGGTGACAGTGGTGATGATGGTGGTGCCAGTGATGGCGAACATTTATTGAGCCCGTTCTATGTGCTTAGCACTTGAGGGAGGACTTCAACAAATACTCTCCACCAAATATTGATTGAACATCTACAGGAAGCTGGTCATGCTGGGATTCGCAAGCCTTCAACAGTGAGTAAGGTGCTGGAAATTCATGCTCTCAGGAGCTTGCCTTCTAGTAGGGTGGATGGGCCAAGACAAGCAAATAAATATGGAATCATGCAATATCAAGGGTGATGTGTGCTATGAAGAAAATGAAAAGGAAGTAATCTGCAGGGGGACGAGGGTGGTTTAAGAGGCTGCTAATTGAGACAATGGCAATGGAATGTTCCATGAACTGTCTCATGAAATTCAACTATTTGAGGAGTCTGAATCCTTTTATGTATCAAGCATCATCTGTCAACTGAGTAAACAACTGTAGCACCACTTTTTAAAGTTCGGATAAATGCTGTTGTGATGTATAAATGAAAAGTGCTGCTTAATTTGTAGTGTTTTGTCATTTTGGATTTTCTCACACAATCGTTAATGAAAACTCAACTATTTGTGTGGGCATGAGAGGGAATGGAGGGGGAATCCACAAAAAAGAAAAAAAAGTTTTAAAAATACCCTCTTACAAGAAACAGGTTGAGAGACACTGATGTATTCAATCTCAAACTGTTTTTGCCCAAATATCCTTTCATTTCATTAACTTCAGCCTCATCCCTCTCAAAGGTTCTCTTTGTCACAGATGCTTCTATCTAGCCCCTGTATCTTTAAGTTGGCCAGCTCAGCCCTGTACCCCCAAACTCAAATTCCCCCTTCTTATTTGCAGCCTCTGCTCTTCACGCCCCCATGTCAACTCATCTTGGCCTGTTGTTGATCTCTTCAGCATTGGTGTTAATCAAGGCCCTTTTGCCGGAATCCATTCCCAAAAGGCTTAAGCAAAAGAGGAGTTTATTGGAAGGCTGTTGGGAGTGCTAGGGTCTGCTAGCTGCTTACCAAATACCCATTCTTCCCTTCTCACTTGGTATAGAATCCTGATTATATCTGAGGCCATGATGTGCTCAAGGAGAAGGCAGTGGTTCCCAGCCTTCCTTGTAGCTAGAGATGGTCAAGGAGACAACAGTAGATATCATTGGTGGAGTTTCTAAGAAATCCTTGCTACGGTAGCTAACCAGGTGGGAGGTGTGCCCTTTTCCCCCTTGTCATTCTCATTCTGCCTGGAACGTAGCAAAGATAGTTGGAATTCTAGGAGCCATCTTGTGATCATGAGGATAGAAGTCAGGGAGAGGACAGACCAGATAGATAGAAGCAGGCTGGGTCCCTGATGCCTTTGTGGTCTGCTATACATGGGCTACCCCTGGACATTTTCTAAACATGAGAATGAACCCCACAATAGTTGAAGCCACTCAAGCTGAGTTTCTGTACCTGATATACTAAAGTATCTGATGGAATTGAGTAGTCTAACTGAAAGAAGGTCACAGATAAAGTTGGGCCTTGGGAATAGCTGGAAACAGTGACTCAAACGCACAAGTCTTGTCTCTGCTCTTCTCTGAATATCTGATTCAGAGTGATGACAGAACACCCTCTATATGGTCAGAAACATGGCTGTCACAGCTCCCGAGTGTCGCGTTCCATGACCCCCCCAAAAGGGGCAGGGACTCCCTTTACGAGCATGAACCTCGAGTGGGTCCTCCATACTGCCTGCCGATGAGGCTGCATTTTGCTAGTCCAGCCACTCTCTCACGCCCTAGGCCACTAGTTCTTCCTCCCCTCCAGCCTCTGACATTCCTTCCTGTTGGGGATTGAATCACATCCCCCGCAAAAGACATGTTCAGGTCCTAACCCCTGGTCCTGTGGGTGTGAACCCATTTGTGAAGGGACCTCTGAAGATGTTACCATTAGTTAAGGTGAGGACTCCTCTGTGAATAGGATCTTCAGGGGTCCTATTAGATGAGGCCAGACTGAATCAGGGTGGGGCTCAATCCCTAAGACCGGAGTCCTTAGAAGCAAAGGAACTTCAGATGCAGAAGGCAGTAGGTGCCAGAAGTCAGTGGAAATCAGGGGAGCAGACATGAAGAAAAAAAAGAGCTCCATGTGACAGAGAATTGCCGGAATGCCAGAGACCCTGGAAGAAAGCAAGCCCTGGAAACTCCTTGATGCTGTACTTCTAGCCTCCGAAACCGTGGGACAACACAGTCCCGTTGTTTAAGCCAACCCCTTGTGTGGTGTTTGTCATGGCAGTCCTGGCAAACTCATACTCACAAATGTATATCCTCCCGGTCTGTACTCCTTCCCTGAACTCCAAACCTGTAAGTCCTATGTTTACTTGTCACTCCATTTGGATGTCTAATAGATATTTTTGTTGAGAGCTGTGAAGGGACTGGCTATTTAACCTACCTGCAAGCTGAAAAATTAGCCTACATCTCTGCATCAGGGTGGGCTTTAATCCAGTGATGGGGGGTCCTTATAAGCAAAGGAAATTTGGACACAGAAGCACAAGCCACAGGTGGATACAGAAAGATACTCAGCACCGTGTGATGGCCTTGTGGGTGTGAACCCATGTGTAAATAGGACCTTTGAGGATGTTAAGGTATTCCCAAAACGAAAGAAGATGGGCCTTAATCCATTAAGGATGAAGTCCTTGGAAGCAAAGAGAAGCCATGGGGAGCAGCCAGAGCTAGAAGTCAATGGAAACTGGAAGCAAAAGAAGATGCCGCCATGTGTATGGCCATGTGATGGAAACTAAGGACCAAGGACCACCGGGCAGCCAGAAGATACTGGTCCCAGGAGAGGATAGGTCTTCTGGCCTCTGAAACTGTGAACCAATAAATTCCTGTTGTTAAGCAAAAAGAGGCATAGTTTTTGTTTTAGCAGCCAGGAAGCTAAAACAGGCAGATAAATAGAAATAAAAATAAGTAAGGACATGGAGAAACTGCACAATACAACCTACAAACTCCATTTAATAGGTATAAAGGGAAATGTACTTACTTAGAAAATAAATACTATTTTCTTATATCCATGGAACCTACAGGTACCTGGACATAAAGAAAGTCTTAACAAATAAAAGTTATTTTTCTCAAGCCACATTCTCTCTGATCATAATCCAATAATTTTAGAAATACTTTTTGAGCAACTTAAAATTTGAGAAACACAATCCTAGACAACTTATTCCTGGTTTACTTGTGTCCTAACAAAACCTAATCAACTCCAGTAAAAAATAAAAGTAACCCTACTGGAATTAATAAGATTGTGTTTAAGGTGACTGGAACAATAAAAGTGTATAAATATTAGTAGCTTTTCTCTAGTCTGCCAACAAGACCTTGAAATAGAGATGGGCAATAATTAGATGGAGAAAATATTCCAACCACAATAATATCAATGATAAAATAACTTGGGAGAACACTGAAGAAGAAAGGTTCAGGTATATGAAGAAAATTATTTAAAATATAAACTCCAAAATCTTACTGAATTTCAAAACAAATACTATGTTCTCATGTGGGAATATCAATATAAAATGTCAAGCTTACAAAAATTAATAAACTTAACTGAAAAATCCAAGATCAGTTTGAATATCAGCAGTTTGCCTTTAGTGGTCAGAGGAGGGGAAGAGGAAGATTAGGTTAAGCATTTATTTATTTAGAAGAGGAAATACCTTGGAGTAGCCAAGACAAAAAAAAAAAAAAAAAAAAAATTAAAAGGCAGGGATATACTTGTCTTAACATATATCAGAATATGCCATAAAGCCAACTATAAGCAAATAAATATGGTACTGGTTTAGGGACAGAAAAAGATATATAGATCATTGTAAGAAAACTCAAGATGTTACAAAGGTGATATATATATATATTTTTTTAATATAGATTTCATTTATTTATTTTTGGGGGGGGGGGGCGGGGGGGGGTGTGCTCGCTGTGTCCGTTTGCTGTGTGTTTTTCTGTGTCTGCTTGTCTCCCTTTGTTGTGTCATCTTGCTGCATCAGCTCGCCGTGCCACACAGGCTGGCTTGCCTTCATCAGGAGGCCCCGGGAATCGAACCCAGGGCCTCCCATATGGTAAACAGGAGCCCTATCAATAGAGCCACAGCCGCTTCCTCAAAGGTGATATTTGAATCCAGCAGGGAAGCATGGTTTATTTGAAGTATATTGCTGGCCAATTGATTTTATCTTAGAAGAAAATAATGTTGGACTCTATCTTTTACCATATACAAAAAGTCCAGATAGATTTAAATCTTAAATGCAAATAAAATAAAACAGAACAAAACAATGAAAATATAAGAAGAGACAGAGAAAAGAAAACGAGAATGCAGCTTCTTAAGAATAAAGTAGGGGGGCGGATGTGGCTCAAATGGTTGGGCGTCCATCTGCCATATGGAGGGACCTGGGTTCGATCCTTGGGACCTCCCGGTAAAATTTAAAAAAGTAAAATAAAAAATAAAAGAATAAAGTACAATGGAACAGCTGTGGCTTAAGTGGTTGCGTGCCTGCTTCCCATGTACAAGGTTCTGGTACCTCCTAAAAAAAAAAAAAAGGATAGTAGGAGGAAGTGGAGGTTAAGGGAGGCTTGAGAAAGGGGAAGACGATTTTGAACAAATCGTGTTATAAGCAGGGAAAGAGTGAGAAAGGTGCCTAGCATGTGAAACTGTTAACACCACACGGGACCACTATCTGGCAACTTAAAGAAAGGACCCTCAAATCCTTACTTTAAAGGAAGAATCCAGACACCAAAGACCACCTCGTGTAAGGCTCCGTTTATATGAAAAACTCAAAAGAGGCAAATCTATAGAGACAGAAAGTAGATTTGTGGTTGCCAGGGGGAATAAGGTGTGATTGCCTTTGGACACGAGGTTTCTCCTGGGGGGTATTGGAAAAGTTTGAAAATTAGATGGTGTAATGGCTGCCTAACTCTATCCAACAGCAAGTGAATAAAGCTATAATATTACTATATATTACTATGCCACTAAACCTACAACATTTCTTTGTTAACTATGCAAAAACAGACATAGGGAATCCTAGTCCACCAAAGATTAAAGTGTAGATTTCTTTTTTTCCAGAATTGGCACACATCGTTTCAAATAGATCAGTAGTCAGAAATGGAAGTGGGCGAATAGTCAACTACCACCACCTGAAACTTTCAATCCATGTGACTACCCCAGCAAAGGTATGGCCCAGGGATTAAATGTGCTAGCCTCAGGGGCAGGTCACAACCGGTTCATAGCCTGGTCCCAATACTTCGTTCCTGTGTGGCACCCAACCTCAGTTTCCTTATCTGTAAAATGGGGAGAGAGTTATTGGGAGAATGAAGTGAGGTGATGTGTATAAATAGCTTAGGTAATCCCTGGCACAGGCAGGCCCCCAGTTCATGCTGATGGTGGTGGTAGTGGTGATTCCCATTAGAGGGGGGAAAGAACCAGAGAAGAGTCTTCTGAGATATATTAATTTTCATTCATTATATCATTTGTTTATAAGGATATGTGTGTGTTGTATAAATGCATATTTGTGGATATTAAAATTCACACTCTTATCCACATGTGTTGTCATTTAGCAAATAAATTATGTAACGTTCCTCGATTGCTAAGAAGAGATAAAATTGCTGAGTCCTCCAAAAGTAATTCATTCAACTGGTTAGAAAAAGATATAGTATCTTTAAACTTTCCAATCAATGTACCAAGGTCACATGGAAGATCTCTAAATGCCAATTGCAGAGTTCGGATAGCACTCCCTGAGCTCCTTTCAAAGACAATGGAAACAGCTCTGAGATGCTTGCTTGGGGAGGGACCTCTCTTACCCCAAGGTGACAGAGTGATGCTAAAGGAAGATATTGCTATCTTCTAACTCAGTAAGAGCATCCTGGGTCAGAAAGGAAACTGCTCGTTTTTTAGGGCAATGAAGGAGATGTGTTTCTTTGTAGACTACAAGGTTATTGCTAAAAATCTTGCCAAAGAAGGGACACTGGGCATCATCCGGGGTGTGAAAATGTTTTTTGCCTTCATCTGGATGGTGGTACACTAGGGCATACATGTGCAAAAATTAATTGAGCTCTACACTTAAAATGTGTGCACTTTACACACTATGTATTTTACATCTCTATGAGAGAAAGAGAGAATGGAAACACTCCTATATGCAGAAAAATAAATGCAAAGCTGTCATCTTAACATCTTTGACAGTAGCAAAGCATCAGAAATAATCTAACTTTGCAGACTATTTCTTAATGGTTAAGTAAATAACGGCATAATCAACTGGATGGAATATTAATGCCACAACTAAAATGTTTACGGAGAGTTTGCAAAAGCATGGAGAAATGCTATGTTATAAAGTTAAATGAAAAAAAAAAAAATTACATCTTTGCATACAATGGACAAACAGAACCCTGCTAAAATAAGCATAGAAAACCCCAAGAGGGAGATGCCCCAGACTTTAATACTGACTGTGTTTAGGTGGCGTATCTATGAATGATTTTTTTCTTCTTTCAAGTTTTCTCCATTTCCCAATCCTTTTATATTAAATGTGTTTAATTTTCCTAATTGTATGAAAATCACTGATACTTTAAAATTTAAGACAGAAGAAAACAAACTCCAAAGCAGGAATCAATCTTGCAGTCATTAATAGCCTGGGCTGTTTGGAATTGCAGACTTGATGCCAGATACTGGTCTTTTCGTTTTCAAAGGGCAGTCATTCCTATGGCTAAAACCAATTTCCTAAGGAGATCACCATCAGCCTTAGCGTTACAGCTCAGTTGCAGCCTCCTGACATACAATTTTGAAATGCGTCTCCTGGTCAGAAAATAGCCAGCTATGTTCTACCAATTAAGGATTTCTCCTCCATCACCAAAATAAGCTCTTCAAATAATTTGTACCTCAGGAAAGTTTCTGTGCAGCTGGCTCTGGATAAAAATGCTTTAACTAAAGGAGGCTTCATCTCCCAAGATGAGATCATATCAATCTACTTATTTGCCGAGGAGGTTGCTTTGAACCTAAGCTATGAGCATTCCAGGTATCCTCCAAAACCTTCCACCACTAAGGAAAGATCCACATTTTGGGAGGAGGAGTTTGGAGGAATGTGGGCTTGACCCTTTGTGGAGTTTGATATTATTTATGAATTCCAAAAAGCGATGTAGAATGTTTGTAAACTGGTCTTTTCCTCTGGGTGTGATAGGCTTTGATTGTATTAAATTCAAGGGTTTTACATTTACTTGATTATGTTACGATTAGGGCTTTGATTTGACCACATCATTAGGGCATGCAGGGTTGAGCCCTCACCTCCTTGGTGGGCTATCTAAATGGACACTCACTCAAGGAGACAGAGAGCTTCATAGAGACGGAAGAGAACCTTGATCCTGCAGCCCTGGGAAGAGAGATGAGCCATTCACCTGATAGTTTGCAGCTGAAGAGAACAGAGCAGCTGAGCCCTATGCCAGCTGACAGTTGAGATGGGAAGAAGCTGGGCCCACAGAGACTTTAGAGGAAAGAGGAAGGCTGAACCCTCACAGATGTCACCTGCCATCTTGCTTCCTTTGTGGCACATGGCAACAGAATTTGATGAGGAAGGAACCTTAAGTTGGATTCTTTAGGACCTTGTAACTGTAAGCTTTTACTCCAAATAAATACCCTTTATAAAAGCCAAAAGATTTCTGGGACTTTGCTTCAGCACCCTTTTTGGCTGACTAATACACCCTTGAACAAGGTTGTCCAGTAAAGACACAGGCAATGGCCACATTAAATAATGTCACAGCATTTATCATGCATTTATTAGTCATCCATTTACTAGTATTTATTGAGGACCAGACCATGTGCTGAACTTCCTTGTTTCTAAGCTTAGGCTAAGGGTTGGCAAATAACTTCCATCTTGCAGACCGAATTTGATCAGTTGGTAGTGGTGGCCTCAGTGCTCTGCTGGAAAAGATTGTGGGAGCATACCCAAACTCAAAAAGGGCAGCAATTGATTGGTAATGTCTGCCATTGCTTTGGAAAGGGCAGTGGTGACATGTGTGCCAAGCATTTGCCATGTCTGCTGGATTATTTCAGCAAGCTTAATGATGGTTTCTTAAGCCTTGGCCTATGCTCTACTTCCTCCAGGATGGAGGAAACCAAACTTCTATTCAAATTAAAACCACTGGAGGAGCGTTACAGTGGAGGAATAAAGATAGCAAATATTTTTGGACGTCTGCTACATGCCAGACCACAAACAATTCTCTTTATATATATTGAGTCATGTAATCCTCAAGATAACCCTTGGAGGTGAGCATTATTATCTCCTTTTTACAGATGAGGATCTGGGCCAAGAAGCAAATAACTTTGCAAAGTCCCACAATCAGTCAGAGCAGAATTACTCTTCCATTCAATGAACAACTCAGGCTTCAGGGAAGCAAATAAGATAAGATAGTGTCCCCTTCTCTGCAGCAGGGCATACAACTAATTCTACTAATTTTTTGAGAATGGCTTTAAAGAAGTCCTTTGGGGAAGTATTTGATCTAGTGTGTGTTCATCAAGACAAAATGAGGCACAGTCTGTTCTACTTTCTGTCTACTCCCATGCAGACAGAGTGGCAGGGTCATTTGGTGAGGGTGGTACTCATGTCACCCAAGCCACAAGCCCAGAGAATTATGCTTGTGGCTACAAACGTACAGTCCATGAATGAGCCCCAGCAAATCCACCTGACCCTCTTTTTCAGTATGGTCCAACTGTCTGTGATTATTTGATGGACCAGTCATCACCCCCCAAATTACACATAATTACAACTTGTTACACATTTACTGTGGACCAGTTCCTCTCCTAGGGCTTCAGCTGCACTCTTGCATTCTATCTTCACACTCTCCAGATAACAGAGGTACAGTGGTTCTGTGGATTAAACAGATGAGAAATATGAAATTCTAGGGTCAAGTAACTTAGCCAAAGTCACATATCTAGTAAGGCAGAGGTGAGACTCCAACACAGTTTTCTGCTTGGAAAACTCTGGGAAACACTGCGTAAATGCAAAAGGCAAAGGAGTTGGGGCATTTATGCACTGATTTCCATCAGTTATTGGTCGAGAACTGCTCTTAAGGGGTATTAATTCCCTGGCACATCCAGTCTGCCCCACTTGTGGGCAGAGTGGGCTCGGGTGGCCAGAGAATTCCTTAGTTCAAAGAACCTAGGACTGGCAGGTAGAAGCCACGCAAGTCTGTTTGGAAAAAGTGAGGGCCAAGGGGATCAACAACTGCCACAGCATCTACCTTTGCTTTCTTCCTCTTTTTAAAAATGTAATTAACAATTTTGAGATATAACTTGAATACCATAAAATTCACCCATTTTAAGTATGTTTTAGTTTGCTAAATGCTACCAAAACAATATACCAGAAATGGGTTGGCTTTTATAATGGGATTTATTAGGTTAAAAGCTTACAGTTCTGAGGCCATTAAAGTATCCAAATGAAGACATCATCAGAGATGATTTTTCACTGAGCTGCAGCTGTGGGATGATCAGGCACATGGCAGGGCACAGTGTTGGAATCTGTTGGTCTCTGCCTTCTGTCCAAGCTCATGTTCTCCTGAAGCTTCAGCTGTGGGCCATCGGGCACATGGAAGAGTCTTCTCGTCTTTTCCCTTCCCCCTGGGCCTCATTGCTTCAGCTTCAGGCTGCTCCATCTGTGGCTTTTCTCTCCCCCAGTTTCGTTGATTTCAACTTCTGGAGGCTTTTCTCTGTTGATGCAGATTTTTTTCTGTGTCTGTGGTTTTTTACTCCTACATTTATAAAGGATTGCAGTAAGATGTTTAAGACCCACTGTAGCAGTTTGATATTATTGATGAATTCCAAAAAAAATATTAGATTATGTTTGCAAACTGGTCTGTTCCTCTGGGCATATTTAGAGTGTATTGGATTCAGAGGTTTTACTTTTACTTGCTTAAATAATGATTAAGGCTTTGATTGGGCCACATCAGTAGGACGTTGAGTCCCTTGGTGGGCAGGGACTCACAGAAAAACTGCACCGCAGAGAAGGGAGGTTGGAGTCTTGAGCTGGAGCCCCGGGAAGTAAGCACACAGAGGAGCTTGGTTGTGAGGAAAGAGAGAAGGCCCCGGGAAGAGAAACAAGCCATTCCCCTAACAGTCTACAGCTGGCCTTGTAGAGATAACAGAGCAGCTGAGCCTGGAAAGAGGCAAGGCCCTGGAAGAGAGGAACCCAGGAATCTGAACCCTGGCAGATGTCAGCAGCCATCTTACTCCAACACGTGGCCATAGACTTTGGTGAGGGAAGTAAAAGTCTTACGCTTTATGGCCTAGTAACTGTAAGCATCTACCCCAAATAAATACCCTTTATAAAGACTAACTGATTTCTGATATTTTGCATCAGCACCCCTTTGGCTGACTAATACAACCACCTTGGGTCATACTTACTGAAGTGATCTAATCAAAAGGAAGTTCCCTTAACTGAATCTAATCAAAAGGAAGTTCCCTTAACTGAATCTAATCAAAAGGTCCCATCTACAATAGGTTTACATGTACAGGAATGGATTAGCTTTAACAATAGGATTTTCTGAGGTCCACAAAAGACTACAACTGCCACAGTATATAATTCAATGATTTTTAGTAAATTTACTGAGTTGTGTTGCAATCACCATAATCCATTCTTAGAACATTTTCAATACCCCATTTTCAATTACTCATGCCCATTTACAGTTAATCCTTATTCCCACCCCCAACCCTAGGCAACTGCTAATCTACTTTCTACATTCTTTAAGTTTTTTTTTTTTTTTTCCTGGACACTTCACATAAATATAATATGTACTCTTCTGCATAAATGGGAAAGCCCCTCTCCAAATGGTTCAGGTTACAGAAAGGAAATTAAAGAAGGTGGGTAAGTGCCTAGCAAATAACTTCTCTGGGTGGAGGTAGGGACATTTATTTTTATTTATTTATTTATTTATTTTTAAGATTTTATTTATCCACTCATCCATCCCCCCCTTGCTGCTTGTGCTCTCTGGGTCAGCCAACCACACCGTGCGGGCGGGCCTGCCTTCACCAGGAGGCCCCGGGAACCGAACCCAGGGCCTCCCATATGGTAAACGGGAGCCCTACTGATTGAGCCACAGCCGCCTCCCGAGGTAGGGACATTTAGATGAAGTTTACGATGGCGGCAATAAGATCACTAAAATAAGAGACACTCCATACGTGTGTCCCATTTTCCCTGGGATGCATTTGCTCATATGACTTCTGTGTTGATATATTTTCAAGGTAACTTTTCAACACAAAGGCCTGCCATGCAGCAAGCTGTTGGTTAAGGACCTTGAAGTCCATTAACCCATTAACTTCATTATTGAAACAAATTAAACTGATTCAGGGTGTTGAGAATTCAGGTCTGTGTTGTTAAAAGATCAGCTGGTTCAGGGATGGTCATGTGCAGCAGGTAAGTCTTTGGAATTGATTATCTATAGAGGGGTTTGGGTTCTTATCTGCAAACTAACCCCTTCATAGTTGCCCCCATGTCTGTGTGGGAGATAATAAAATGGAAAAAAAAACCACTCTTCCCATTGAAGATTCTTATGGAAGGCAACAAGAGCAGAACAACCGGCTAACTGGTAAACCACAGGGTGCGCCCTGCAGAGCGGCCAGCTCGGGGCCTGAAGCCTCTCGCCACATCCTGTGTCTCTTGGGTAAACTGGTTACAATTCCCTACACACAGGCATCATTGGCCTGTGAATAACTGTCTGTGGTAACAATCGCTGATAAGCACAAATGGGTTAGGATATAGGATGTGGTGCAAACTCTGGCCTTCCTGCTGAAGGTCTATGTCTTCCAAGCTGCTCCCACTTCTTGACTGTTGGACCAACTCACAGAGCATCATTGTCCCATTTGGGATCCCTGTCATGTGCTGTTTAGAAATACCCCCCTTTCTCCTTTCCATTCTGAACCAATAGAGAAATAAGCACAGAAGTCAAATACCTGTACGTTGAGCTGGAAGATAAGGCCTGGATCCTGGGATCCACTAAAGAGGAGCAGAACATTTACTCCAGCAGCTGCAAGGAAATTGTGCCGGGCCCCTGGAGGAGAGTGGGGGCAGAGTGAGAAGGACAGCCCCAGCTATGCCCTCAAGGCCAGACTCGGGCCCTGAACTGTGCACAGCGACTCCATGTAAGATGCCTTCGGCCATGGGGAATGCCAGTGCTTTCTGGAAAAAGGCCCGGGGGCTGAGCTAAGCTGCCCTCAGATGCCATCTTCCCAATCTTTCCAATCAGGTTCATTGTTTCTCCACTCTTGAGGAAGACAGAGTGATTGGATAAAAGGAAGGACAGAAGGATAGAAGCTACCTTTCTAAAAATTCCAGGGGAGTGGAAATTTCTATTCTTTGGACTAACAAAACTGTTAGGAAAGATTTCCCATACAGTACCTGCAACGTAATTCTCTCTCTTATCTCCCTCCCTCCATTCTCTCTCCCTTTCTTGCTGACTCTTTTTCTGTCTCTTCCTCTCTCCCTCTCTCTCTCTGTCTCTCTCTCTCTCTCTCTCACACACACACACAAAGACCAGGAGCTGTAGGACTTGAATTCGAGTCCTCTGAATAAGACAATTTCTCTCTAAATTATAGTTTCCTCGAATGTAAAATCAAGGACCATTCCAGCCCCACTTTCCCTATTGCTCCAGAATCTACAGAATATGTATTTTCATAAGAAAGAATTTTAGTAAGAAAGAATTCATCGGCTGCAGATTCTGCACTTTAGAAATACCCCCTCCCTCTCTGCTGGTGCCTTGAGCAAATGCGTAGGTCTTACAAACTCAAATACCTGCAGGGGCCAGGCAGGTGATAAAAGCCAGTGAAGGGTCCCAGTGTAGAGGAAAGGGGAGTGCCGGGGACCGTGTTGAGCCGTAAAGCACCAGTCCTAGCCAACTGCTGTCACATGGAGATGAGGTCTCCTCACTGCCAAATGTTCCAGGGTTTCAAGAGAAGGAAAACGTCGGCATTTATTTTTCGTGTAAAACCCCTAGATTGTTAAAATCTGGCTCAGTTTTTAAAAACTGAGCAATTGTAACTCTGGTGTCAAATAACCAGTGGGTAGTGACCTCTACCCTTCTCCCATCCAGGGTCAGCTATAGTAGAAAAAACAGATGCCCACTGTGAGGGCATTGGCGAGGGTGGGCAGCCCCAGAGTCTCCTCCCCGCTGCCTGTCATGGCGTCCCAAACCCACCATTAGAGGTATATTCCCTTGGCTCCTTGGAGGTTGTCTGCAAGTCCAGTGCCCCAGAAGACTACAAATGTCCCTGGGAGGGATTTTCTCACATACAATTGTGTGAGCAGCTTCTCAGCGCTGTACTTTCACCCAATACCTACTTGGAAACAGTCGCAGCCCATGAACAGATTCCCCCAACCTGCAGACTCTTAAAAGCATTGATAAGTGACAGAATTTACTGCCGTCTTCTTGGAAGACAGAGGAGAGGTAGACGTGCCCCACATATCAAAACTCCACGGATCCCTTCTTCATAGCTCCCCCTTTCTCTCATATTTCCCTTCCCTCTGACCCTTCCCTTCAAAACAAAACAAAACCAAAAAACAAAGCCCTCAACAGCTTCTCCAACCAAGTTCATCCCATCGACCTTCAAATACCCTCCCAGAAAGCAAACGTGTGCAAGTCATAGCGTGGACAGCCAAAGAGCATGAACAGCCAGTCTCTTTGGCGTTCTCCATGGGACAGGCACTGTTACTTGCAGTTTTCAGGTATGAGGTCCTTTAGTTCTTGCCACAGCTGATGAGGATGGACCTACTTATATATTATTCCCAAAACATAAACAAGGAACCTGAGGAACAAAGAGCTTAAGTAACTGGCTCCTCTCACACAGTCAGTGAGTAGAGTGGGAATTGGAAGCCCCGCTGGAGTCCACAGCTACTCAGCTCAATAGGTGATGAACGGGCGTGGCTGAGTTCCATAGAACTCATTCACAAAAATGGGTGGCAGGCTGCAGATTGCCAGCCCCCGTGCATGAGCACTGCCTGTTTCTCAGCAGAACAAACCTCAGACTGGCCAATCCATGCCCACCTCTTCTTCCTTCCACTACCCCTATAATAAAAATAGCCACAGCACTTCTTGAACGTTAGCTCGAGAGAAGCACACACGGTAATCATAGGTCAGTGTGGGGTTAGTGACCCACAATTCGTCCCACCACCTGAGTTAGCACGTAAGGTCTTAGGTAAAGGGTTGAGAATAGGAACCTGCTTCAGGGTGGAGGGGAAAGAGTAAAAAGCCTGTGGAACAGGGCAATGGGGGCTGGCAGAGAAGGTGGGAAGACCCCAGCTGGCTTCCCTGAGGTCTGGCTCAGGTCCCTGTGGCCATCTCTGGATGGCGCAGTCTGTGGCCCAGAGCTCTCATTAGCTGACGGAGTCCCAGGACAGTGTTTGGTGGTTGGGTGGGCTCTTGATCCCTGGTTAAGTCTGAAGGGGTATGGATGACCAAGAAATGTGAACCCCTCCTGCTCTCCTAGTCTTGCTTCTTTTCTCAACCCAGTTTGCCTGTAATTGCAACATTCTGTTATTCCACCCTTAGGGGCACAGTCCTCAAATATGGAGAGAGAAAGATGTGGCGAGGGGAGAAAGAGAGAGAAAGAATGAACAACCCAGTTTCACTTCTATAATAAAGTGTCCTGGATACTTGTAAGGCATGGCTTCTTCACCTTGGCATTATGGACATTTGGTGGGATAATCCTTGGTTATCCTGTGCATTGCAGGACATTTAGCAGTGTCCCTGGTCTTTACCCGCTAATGCTGCCAACACCTCTCCCCAGGGGTGACATATATCTTCAGACATTGCCAAATGTCCCCTGGTGGGCAAAATCACTCCCATTTCAGGAGCATTGAGTTAAAGAGGCAATCCTTCTATGCCTCTCATAACTCAAATTGTATATATCCAGGGTAAAGAAGGGCTGTGGCAGAGGATACTTAATGCCTGTTTTCCTGGAGCACTAATTGTCTTTGAAGGTAAGTTAAAGCATTGTCTTTATATTAAAACCAACATAGATATATATTTAGAATAGAATCCCAAACTTAAGGCCCCTAAGAAATTTCACGTCTGAGACGGAGTGATTTTGGCTACTCTCCCAGAACCTTAGGCAGGTACACATTTACATTTCTCTGCCTTGGAGAAGCTAATAATAGCAACCGTTTATTCAGTGCTTACTATGTGCCAGGAGATGGGTGAGCTCTTTCTTGTTTGATCCTCAGAACCATCTCTTATGAGTCCCATTTTGCAGATGAGGATACCGAGGCCCAGGGAGGTCATGTAACCCATTCGAGGACCCATAGATGCTACATGATGAAGCTGGCGTTGGAACCAAAGTCTGTTTTCTCAGTGAGCTTTGTGGAAAATCTATGTAAAGGGGAAGAGTGATGAGCCACCAAAGCTGATGTCCTCGTGCTGGGTGGAGGGGTGGCTTTAGGAAAGGAAAGGCTTTGTTGACTCTGGCAAAATCTTCTCCTTGTCTGGGGTGGAGTGGGAAGAGAAGGTGGGAGGTTCAGAAGTGGAATACTCTAAAGGAAGGTATCCCCAAGGTGGGGACCACCTGCCAAGTGGGAAAGGGCCCATCAGCTTGGTAGCCTGAGACCCTCCTGAGCCCTGCTTTCCTTCAACCTGCATCTGAAACAGCCCCTCATGAATTTTCCCTTCTCAGCCTTCGATTTATGGGTTCTTTCTCTCTAGTCCAGCCGAGCCCAGGTCTGTAGTCCAGGCTAGTGTCTCCCTAACTTTAGTCATTTTAGGATCACCTCTAGGGTCTGTCATGTCCCGGAACTGCCATTACTGTGATTTGTTTCCTATTGTGTTTAAGTGGACTCACTCTTCTTAAAAAAAAAAAAGGTACATTTTTGAGAGGGAAACTTTATATCAGTGCCCTAAAAGGAAAGGCTGGTTTTCCTTGTCATGACTAGAAGATAACTGGGGGGAAAATATGACCAAAATAAACAGAGCTATTAAATTCTAGCTAGTTAGCCAGACAACTTTCTTTGTTCAAAGGGGAGCTTTGAAAGGCATTGGAGAAGTGTTAAATTCGTTAGCACCTGACTAAGACCTTCTCCTTGATGCAATACGAATAATTGAAAGGGAATTGAAAGGGAATCACTTTCTTTGGGTACAACTCATGGCTGTCAGTGTTTAGACCACACCTAAAACATCCTGCTTTAACAAAGGTATGTGTTTCGCACCTTGGGAAGCAGGCGTGGAGGTTAAATGGGTCCCATTTGGGATCTAGCCATCTGGGTTCAAATCCTGGCTCTGCCACTTACTAGTAGATATCCTGACCAAGTTAGTTCTCTTTAAGCCAAGGTTTTCTCATCTCTCTAAGATGGGTAACAAAACAGTCTACTTCTTGGAATTGTTAAGCCTGTGAGAGGAGATAATGTATCCCAGTTCCTGGAACAGAATAGGGATCAAAAACAAACAAACAGGGAAGCGGCTGTGGCTCAATCAGTAGGGCTCCCGTTTACCATATGGAAGGCCCCGGGTTCGGTTCCCAGGGCCTCCTGGTGAAGGCAAGCCCGCCCGCACGGCATGGTTAGCTGACCCAGCGAGCACAAGCAGCAAGGGGGGGATAAATGAATGAATAAATAAAATCTTTAAAAAAAACAAAAAAACAAACAAACAACCCCAAACCTGTCATTATATCATTACCTCAATAATTGGAAGGCTTTCTGGGCCCTGGCACTATCAGAAGATGTTTCTTATCTTTCTCTCCGAATCAGGAAATAAAGAGCTTAGTGCGAGGGACTTAAAGTTTCCTTGTAATACTAACTGATGGGAAACAAATTGGTCACTCCTCTTGCCAGATGTTTTAACCCCACAGGGTGACGGTGGACCACACCCTCTCTTTCCTCACTCACCCCCTTTCAACAGGCCTGGTCTGTGTATGTCCCGCCCAGCAATCTTTCTGGTCCTCCTTACAAATCCATCTCTACAGATCCTGGAAGCCTCTTACCCACACCAGTTAAATTGCAGAACCAGGCTTGGACCCCAGTTTTGTGGAATTCCTGATGCATCCCAGGAGTGACAGAGATGTTAGAAGAGAACTCACCACTGATTATCATTTATAAAAATGAATTATAGTGATTAATGGTAATGCAAAGTTCTTGCCGACAGTAATGAAGATTATGGCTTCTGTTGACTGAGTTCTCGCCAGCACTCTACATGCATGAGCCCATGTCTTCCTCTCAACCACCCTTCTACATCCATTATTTTATTGCACTCATTTGATGTACAAGAGCGTGGAAAGTTCTGGAAAACAGGAACCTCGCCCCCAGGTTATAGCCATCACGTCTACTATGTAATAGCCTCCTGGCAAAATGAGAGAGTGGGGACTGGGAAGATGAAGACAAGGTTAGACAGAAGGCCAAAGGGAAAGGGAGGTACTTTCCCCCATCATCAGGGATTCCCTTACAGCAGGACTTGGTCCTCCAAGTTCCTTTGATTTCTAAGAGTCAGTTAAATCTTTAAGGACAGTTCATGAGGATCAGCCTGTCTTCTCCTGAACTAACCCAGCTGGGTGGGTGTATGTCTTATGTTTAATGATTTCTCTTGATGTCCAGCCCCACCTTCTACATTGTTCTCCAACAGGAAAGTATCTTCCAATCTACTCCAAACCTTCTCCTGTGGCAGTTTGTTTCCTCTTATTATCCTAAAATAATAATATGTGCTCTTCTTTTTTGAGCTACAAGTCTATGACTCTCCTTGTGGCTGAGCAATCCTCCACCCTCACCCCCACCCTCCTTTAAAGGGCGCAAAGAAAAAAAAACAGAGAAGGGAGATTGGAGTGGGGTGGTATTACCCAAAGCAGTCTCTTTAATCCCAAATGTGAGCGGATGCTATCAAGGACTGGAAAAGGAAGGTATGCTCATGGTTGTGGTTCAGAAACCTCAGAGCTTTGGTTTAAAAATAGGTGAACTGAAATAAACACGGAGAGCTACTTAGATGGCACCAAAATAGAGTGGTAATTGATCTAATGCAACTTTTGCCTGGATAACATCATTATTTGTGAAATTATGTCAGTGTTGCTGCTGCCAAGTCAGCAAGCACTTACAGGATGTGACTTCTAATTTAGGAGTTGGATTATTTGTGGTTCATCTCAGAAGACAGCAGGAACTCAGTGGATACCCGGTAGCCAGACTTCTGAGCACCTCGGTTGGAGCTTGAAATTCGCAGAGTTGAAGTGCCAAGAAGACGGCTGCCGAGGTGCCCCTTCAAGAAAGGGTTTGCTGACCCTCCTGAGATGGTGAGATTAGCAGATAGCCTCCAGCTGTCATCTCCTGCAGGGTCTGCCCCAGTTCCAGAAAGCATCCTGCCCCAAAGTCACACTCTTCCTGGGACAGTCCCTAACCCTGATTTAGTGACGCAGGGGTAGAAAGTGAGACCAGGGCCATCTGGGCCCGACTCGGTGACTCTGATGAGCAATGCTCAGGCCAGTGCTCCCGGGCGGATCATCCAAGTCTTCGTCCATCTTGTATCGCCATTCACCTTCTTCCTAGCCCCAAAGCCTGCTTCTGCTTCCTTTCCCAGGTGTCATCCCTAATAAACACCTCACAGCCCAAACTCCAGCTCAGCAGTTGGACCGAACCCGAGACAGGTGCCCTGGTGGTTTCCAAATTCCACACATGCTTCCTTTTGTATCTGTTGTGCTTCTGAAAGAAAGCAGGGGAAATTGTCCTCTCCTGCCCTCATGGAGCTGACCCTAGAAATCGTTTGTGGAATTTAAAATGTTTAAGAATGCTATTCTGGATTTTCATTGATTTGGCTTGCTGAAATGAGGTACATTTGTAAAAATTATTGTTAGAAAGGACAGCCATTCCTTTATTCATCAATTTTTTTTTTTTTTTTTATTCACGATGACGGTGTCCCAAGCACCATTCCAGATACTGGGGACACTATGATGCTGAACAAGACAGGCAGATTCTCTGAGACAGAGATTCTCAGAGCTTAATTCCCAAGGGAGGAGACAGACAATTTACAAATAAGTAAATACATTAATGAGAGATTATAGATCATTAACACTGTTGTGAAGAAAACAGGCTAGAAGGTGGTTGGGTTATGGAAAGATTACTTCTGATTAAGTGGTCAGGCAGGACCTCTGCAGGAGGTAGTAGCATTGCTGAGACTTGGGAGACAACGAGGACCCAGGCTTACGCAAATCAAACTTCAGTTTGTTGGAGCTGAAAGGACCCACAAGTTCCTCCTCACACTGGAATCTAACCATCATCAAATGGACGGAGGTGAAGTGATGTGTCGAGCACGTTTGGTGTTCCCACTGTGGGCCTGGCACTCTGTGGGGCTGCAGAAGCAGAGATGACTGAGGAGGGCTCCAAGAGCCTGCAGACGTCACTGTCTAGTGAAAGCCGCGCTGAGTCCAGAACCAGAGGTCACGCAGTCTGATACGGGGTGCCCTTTCTCCGACCGTGTGCTGGCACGCGGCGGTTGGGGGTTTCTTCCAAAGGAGTTCCGGGCAATCTGGCTGGCTGTGACCATTTATAGCTGTGTGTCCCTAGAGGGGAGAGGCTAGAGCATGGCACTTCACTCTACTTTCGAAGATTTCCTCTCGTTGTCCAGGCAGTGGGGCAAAAACCTCTTCAACGATTTGCCTCTTGGGAATGAGGGGTATTGCTGGGCTCCAGCTCAGATTCCCAGACTGTGCAAGGAATGTGCCAGAGACCCCAAGAGCTGGCCCCTCAGCGTCAAGATGCAACATGTTAGGGTTGTTTGACCTTTTTATCCATCCACATTGCTCACTGACTTAGGTTCTCACACCTCCATCCCTCGCAGCTCCGTTCCTGCCTTGTTGTACCCTTCCATCCCCACAGCCAGTGCATCCCTGGTAGACTTTTCCGCTTGCATGTTCTGGATCAAGCATTCTTGCTTCTGCCCAGCCCTCCCTCCTCTCTCCTCTATGTCTGCACTGTAGCTTCTGTGCATCCATTTCTCCATCCGTCAAATGAGGATAATGATAGTATTTATGGCGTGGGGTTAGTTTGAGATATACTTCAATTAATCTATAGCAAAATCTTAGATCCATACTTGGATAATTGTAAGCACTTAGTAAATGTTAGCCAGTAGAATTATACATCCCAGTCACGGTGCTTGAAATAATCAGCAATAATATTTAACACTTATTGATCAGTTATTATGTGCAGACACTGTGCTTTAACATGGATTTGTAAAAATGTAATCCTTATAAAAATCTGACCAGGTGGGCACACTCCTTATCCCCATGTTATAGTTGAGAAAATGAGTGCACATTATCGCAAATGTTTGTTTACATCTTTTTCTCTTCTAACAGTCTGTGACCTCGCTGAGGCAGCACCACCTTTTATTTGGTTCTCTCTCCTCCGTAGTTAGCACTATGTCTTTGGGTCAATAAACATTTGACGAGTGAGTGAGTGAATAAATGAATTAATGGAGCAGAAATTACCTTGTTTGGGAGGGGGAGAAATTGGGACCCAGAGGATGATGTGGCTTTCTTAAGGTCACATAGTTAGTTAAGGTCATAGCTAGGATAAAGTTGCAGCTTTTCCTAATCCAGAATCCAAGGGGTCTTCATTAAACCAGCGCCCCTCATACTTAACTCTGCACATCCATCTCCTGGGAACCTAGTTAGAATGCAGAAGCTGACTCAGTAGATCTAGGACAGAGCTGAAGATGGTGCATTTCTAACCAGCTCCCACAGGACACACCTGGGCTGCGCTCATACTTTGAGGAGCGAGGTAGAATACTGGTGTCAGTTGGCTCTGTGCCTGCAAATAACAGAAACCAACTCAGGCTCTCTTACGGCAAAAACAGCGTTTATTAGAAGGTCCTGAGGAAGCACCCAGAATCCAAGGAAGGCTCCAGGAAGGATGGGTTTTAACAGTACTTTGGACACAGCGAGGTGGGTCACTGGCTGGGGACCCCACTGTCAAGAGAAATCAGCTCCAACTATGTTCTGCCCTTGAGTCACTCCCGTCAGATATCACATTCGTGGCCAGAATATCTGATTGGCTCTGATGGAATCTCTTGCCATCCCGAGGCCAGAGGAGAGTGGAACATCTTGTTTGACAATTCCACCAATACACGCAAAGAAGGAGGGGAAAGTCGAGTCTTTGTCACTAAAAGTAAAGGGCCATTAAAGCACACTGCCATCAGCTCTGTGGCGGATTTTGAAGATGAATGAAAGGTGTTTGGACTATCTCGCCATTGAGGGAGACAGCCCAGCTCTACCACGAAATATTGTTTGGCATCCCCCATAGACTAGGAAGAATCTAGGCTTGAATGGGCCATAAAGATTTGGTCCAGAATGGAAACTGATAATCCGAGTGATTTTTAATTCTCACATTAGATTTTTATCCAGAAATGGTGAGGAAAGTGGCTTGTCTACTCTCTTGGTATACGTTGTAGGTCATCAGATGGCACAACTCCCGATTAGCAAGCATTTAAACAAGCTCTTATCATCTTTTCAGGCTTTCTTGCTTGATTTTTTTTTTTTTTTTTTTTTTTTTAACTTTGTCCAGTTCTCAGCAACTCGATTTTAAAGGTCATTATATTAACTGCAAAGATGCATCAAGGGATGAAGTAGTTTTTCATCCAGGGAAACTCTTTAGTCTTCTGTGCTGTCATTTCCATCCATCGTAGGTGTTGATCTGGATTTTAAAAAGACAATTCTATTTCAACATAGGATTCCTTGGTGTGGGTTGGGGGAAGTCTGCCTTCCTTCCCAAAACTCAGCTTTGTCTTCTCATCAAAGGAAGCCTTCCTGTCTGCATTTATCTCACCTGTATTTAGGAGAGGACTGTGTGCTCACAGGTCCTACCCCAGCTGAAGAGAGCCGTGGCCTTTATTGCAATCTCCTTGTTGAAATATTTGGAATTGTCCGGCAAGAGACTAGTTTTATGCTGTCATAATTTATGACAAAGGCCTTGATAAATCCTCAGACATGGATTTTCTACAAAATCCTTCCTTGTGAAACTTTGTTGCACTGCAAAATGCAAAGAAGACTGAGAAGGAGAGAGAGAGTGGAAGAGGGAGAGGGAGAGGGAGAGGGAGAGGGAGAGGGAGAGAGAGAGAAAGAGAGAGAGAGAAAGGCCCTAAAGATATATATAAATCTCTGAGGGCACCATTTCTATTCATCACATTTACTGTAAAGGCAGGGATTTTATTTGGATGGAAAAAGAATGGATCACAGTGGTTTTGCAATCTAATATAGAACTTGCTCAAAGCATTTTTTTCTCAGATCTTTCTGATTCCTCAAGATCATCTGAATATGGGGCAGGGAGAAAGCTGGGCAAGATGCAAAGAATTACTTTCTATCACCCAAAACCCTTCTGTTGGGATGGGCATTGCAGGACAGTGGGAAATCTCCTTTTTGTGCCTTTTAAGGGGGGCCATTCATTGGTCTGTGAAGGATTAAGAAAACTTTGCAGTTGTGTACTATGTTATATAAATTATACTATATGAGGTGGGTCTGTGGGAAGAGGGGGGGAGGGGGGACAGAGAGAGAGAGGGAGAAAGGAAAGGGAGGAGAGGGAAGGGAGAAGGGGGGCGCTGATAAAGGAGAAGGAGGAAGGGCAAGGGAAGAGAGAATCTTTTTTGACTGTATGGATTATTTCAACCTCCATCCCCTCACTGCCCAAAGAAGTGGGAGATGGAAAATCTGATTCCGCAGCTTCCTCCATTTGCCCTTTTGCTTCTCACAGCGTGAGCGTCTCCCTGTGCTGAGTGCCAGGCTGCTGTTTTTTATTCAGCATGATACTCTAAATATAAGCCAACTTTTTCATCAGATGCTCAACCCAAGTCACAGTGCTCTGTCCAAGATAGCAAAATAGAGTAAAATGGACTGTGTTGGCTCTACTGAGTAACTTTCCAGCTCTCCATTCACGGTGTGAGTGACTTAAGAGGACTTTCAAGGGAAATTTTGACTGTTGGTGATTGTTTCCTTATGTGATGACTTTAGAATCTAATTTCCTCTAAAGATTGTTCTCGATTGGGGTCTTCCTAAGTGCACAGATAGGAAATGAGAATATGAATGGGTCAAAATTTATTCATTAGGGAAGTGGCTGTGGCTCAATCAGTAGGGCTCCCGTTTACCATATGGGAGGCCCCGGGTTCAGTTCCCGGGGCCTCCTGGTGAAGGCAAGCCTGCCCACGCGGCGTGGTTAGCTGACCCAGCGAGCACGAGCAGCAAGGAGGGGATAAATGAATAAATAAATAAAATCTTTAAAAAAAAAAAAAAAAATTATTCATTAATTATTCACCAAATATTTACTGTTCTTCTCTGTGCCAGGCACTGTGCTAAGCTCAGAGGATATTATGTGACCCAAAGAGAAGTTACTTGCTGACCTTTTCGTGCAATCACAGAGTTTTGAGGCTAGAATGACCCTGGGGGAATATCATTTATCAAGAGCAATGTTGAACAAGGTTTTTTACACAAGGACTGCTGAGAGAAAAATAAACATGTTTATCAGCCACATTCTTTTGGTTCATTCAAAGTGAAAATGGTTTTACTGAGGCTTTTGGCAAGGAGGGGACATTCTCAAAACCGAGCTCCCTTGCTAGAAGGTTGAGTAGAAGGCCACTGATAAAAGACTTGGCGTGCGGTTTTGGCCACTAAAATGCAAATATTTGGGTATATTTGGGAAGTGGCCCTATGGAGTTGGCTGTCATGTTGTTCAGTCTGGAACTAGATCATGGAATGTATCCCAAAGATTAGGCATGTCACATTACTCACTGTGGAAGTAGTGAGTGGGACAGCAATTGATTCCATTTTAGATCCTCCACAGCACATGGTGCAATAACTGGTACATCCCTCTCCCCGATTAGGGACCTGTTTTATTTAGAGCTTGTTTGGTTTCAACAGACTAAAAGGAAAATTTTCTGCAAAAAAAGTGGAGATGTAAATTCTTAAAGGAATTCAAAAGCACTAGGCATGGCATAACTCAGACGCTCAAATCATTTAATCAGTACTCCACTTTTTCCTTCTCTCAACTCTGCTTTCCTCTGTGGTGGCTTCACTCCCAGGCTCTCTCTGTGTGCCCTTAGCCACCCCCCTCCCTATACCTCCCCCTTATCCCCAGGAAAGCCAGGGTTCATTCTCCTGAATTCAAGTTCAGCAGAAAGGAGCTGCCGCTCTCTGGATCCTGTCAACACCAGTTCTGGGATCAGAAATGATGGACTGTACCTTGTTTTGAATCAATCCAAAGGCCTGACTGGCCAGGTTGGGTTCTTTGGTCAGGGATGGGCCAGCTCCCCCCAAAACACATGGACAGAGAGTAAGGATGATTCCCCAAGGATAATTAGAATGCTCTTACTGGTAGAAGGGGAGAGGATGAATTTGGAAATGAAAGACTCTCTACCATCAGTCTATTTGCCCATCTGTCCATCCATCTTCCATCTACACATCCACCTACTTGCACATCTACCCATTCACTCACCTGCCTAGCTACCCAGCTACCTTGCTAGCTAATGACTGTTCTTTCCTTCATTGTAGAAAGCAATTAAGCCTGCAGTACCTTGGGAGTTCCAAAGTCTTTTTACATGAATGAATGAATGAATGAATGAATTTCATCTCATTCTTACATTACATGATGCAAAGGCAGATCACAACAGCTAATTCTAGATTGGGATCTGCATCCAGTCCCCTGATCTTCCCACCATCCCCAATTATACTCTTCCCAGAAAGATTTCTCCTTATCTGCTGGAGAGTAGGCAATTTCTGACAAGGCAAGGTGGTATTGCCTAAACACACATGGCATTATGCCAGAGTATATTTATCTGTGGTTTTATTAACCAATGTTCATTTTCATCTCAGAATTATATCCATATTTTCAAAAGAAGATTTTAACCTCATTATAATACTACATCTCTGCAAAAATGTAAATAATTTAAATGTCAAGAGACAGATGCATTCTGTTATTGTGCTTAACTTTAATCTGTAAAGCTATTACCCAAACTATTGCAATGAACCCCCAAATATATGTGTCTTAATAAGACCTTAGACATTACAATGTCATTGGTGGAGAGAATTAGAATTTGGAGCATCTGGAACACTTTCCATGAGAAATGCTTCAGCACAGATCCTACAAAGTTTAAAGCTATGGGAATGGGAGGTGAGGTGGCCAAACATGTCTTCATTATTTTAAGATTTTTAAAACACACACACACACACACACACACAATATTGGGCCCAGTTTAGGTGCCTCATAAGCCCAAGCCTATTTGAAACACATATTTTATTGCAATTACAACTGTGGTATCATAGTGTTTTATGCCCAAGGGTTCTAAGAGATGAGTTCACCATGAAATTTATGATTGCTTTTTTTTTTTTTTCACATTATTTAAAGGAAAGAGAAAAAAGCCTTGGATTTGGGACTCTTGGGCTCACTCATTTGTTCAACAAATATTGAGAACTATTATGTGCCAGGTCCTATTCTGACATGCAAGAGTGAGTGAAACAAAAAGACACAAATCTTACCCCTCATGGAGCTGGGGAGGTTCAGTGTCAGTTTCTGCACAAAAGAATGATTCGTGCTTTGGTGTTTCACTTACCTTCTGTGGGCATCTGCTTTCTGTTTATAATATCAGAGATGAATGAACTCAACACTGAGCAAACCTAAGGAACAAAGCTTGGGAAAAGAGAAGTTAATGGAGAACATGGTGCCTATGTCCAAATACTGATAAAGGGGTTTTATTTAAGAGTGTGGATCTCTTTGACTCCCCAGGACTGATAGAAAATTGTTGGAGACAGAGTTCAACCACATACAAGGTGCTCGGGAGGTGGTGAGATCCCTGTCACAGAAAGTGTGTAAGAAAAGCCTGGAAAGAACTCTGTAGGGTGTTAGAGAAGGACACCAGTATCAGCCTACTAAAAACCCTTTCAAAGATGAGTGTATGTATGCAATTAACACTAGCTGTCTGTTATCTTGGGGCTATACTGTTTGGAACAAGCAGGTCCCAAGTTTTCTGCAATAAAGGAAGAGAGGTACCCCTGGTGTAGGACATGACTCTCAGGGATGAGCCTCCCTGGCACCAAGGGGTTATTACCAAGTACCAACTAGCAATGCATCTGGAAAAAGACCTTGACCAAAAGGGGGAAATATTAAATACAAGTGAGTTTTTATGGCTAAGAGATTTCAAAGTGAGTAGGGACGTCATTCCAGAGGTTACATTTATGCACATCTCAGCAAGATCTCACCGACTGCCACAGTCAACAGTACCTTCAAACAGCGGGGCTCCTGAGGGCTCTAGAGACATCTAGACACTATAAGCAGGGCAGATAAGCTCAGATATTTGGCACCCTCTCAGTAGGTCTTACTTTGTAATTTATGCTCCCCAGTGTAGTTTCCCTACACATGGCTCTTCTGCACCTTTTATTTGAAATGACAATTAACACCATACTTGTTAAATATATGTCCTAGAGACTTAAATCTTTGGTCTGTTCATATGCCAGTTGAGCCCTGAATCTCAGCAGAGTTGCAACACCTACTCTCCAATTCATTGGACTCACCCAGGACAATCAACAAGGAACTGATGATGGACAATGCCCTTCCCAAGGAGCAGAGTATCTGCAACTGCAAGCAAGATAGTTCCATCCATCTGTCCCATTGGATCTAAGCCCCCTCTCAATCAGAAACAGAGTGGACATCACCATCCCCAAATCATCAAGATTGGGGAATGAACAATGGACTAAAGTAGACTTATTATAATTCTATTATAGACTTAATATTATTCTAGCAATGGAAGAGCTTTTATCACTGATATAAAGGCAGTGGCCACCAGAGTCTCCAAGAGGAAAGAGTGAGAAGAATAGATGTAATATGGGAGCATTTTCAGGACATTGGAATATTCCTTCATAACATTGTGATGATGAATACATTGTACATTTTGTCATAACCTACAAAATTGTGCAGGACAGAGTGTAACCTACAGTGTAAACTGTAGTCCATGGATAGTGGCAATGCTTCAATATGTGTTCATTAATTATGGCAAATGTACCATGCTGGTGAAGGATGTTGTTAATGTGGGGGAGTGTGAGGGGGTTGGAGCATATGGGAATCCACTATATTTTTTTGGTAACAATTATGTAATCTAAAGCTTCTTTAAAACTTAAAAAAATAAAATAAAAAAATAAAGGAAGAGAGGGAAGGAGCAATTCTCTTAACTGCCTTGGCCAGGAAGTGACACATGCCATTTCTGAACCAATCACATAGCCCCAAACTAATAGCAAGGAAGGCAGAGAGATATAGCAAAGAGCATGAATACTGCTTCTATCAAATGAGACTTTGTAAAAAAAAAATGGGGATAATTATAATAATAACTATTTCAGAGAGTTATTTATAGAATTAAATGAGCTAATGCATTGTGTCATCCAGTGACTGCCGTTCAAAAAATGAGCCTTTCTTTCATTTTCTTCTACTTGACTTCAGAGAGTACCATGTTACCTAGAAGTTCAGCTGAAGAGATGTTTTATTGAGCCTTTATTCCTGGGACAGGGTAGATGATGAAAGGGGCTGGTCTTCTATGGACGTATGATTGATCTACCCAATTTTCATTCTCACACCTTGACTTGATGCCTAAAATTCCACCATTAGAACCACATTCTTGCACTTTTCACAGCTCTAGGCTTGGAGTTTCCAGGGCATGCGAGATCAGAAGAGTGGACATGGAGAGGTCAGGTAGGAGGCTTCCAGTGGCCTTTTCATCCAGGACTACCCTGATGGCAGCATAGCTCACAGAACCACCACCCCAACTTGCTATCATATATGTTGGCCAAAAGACTGCTTCCTTTTGGTGGAGCATCCTATGCAGAATCTGCCCATCTGAATTTGAAATGAATTCAATTCAGCCTTTTGTAATTGCTTATTTGATTCTGATGATGACATGCAGTTAAGAGGGAAAGTGACATTCTGTCATTTCTGTTCCAGTGAACTGAACTCCAAGTTCCCTCCTAGGTACTTTTGCAGCAGCCAGGCCACCTGCTCTGGAGAAATTAGTGTGCACAGGGAGCTTGGAAATATAGAATCCCAAACTTGATGCCATTTTAGATAGTGAAACAGATGAATAACGTAGTCAGTCAGGGGTATGCCTGAACTTCCTTTCCCTGTCTAATACAATAGACCTCCTTTAGGAAAGGACTCAGGATGACTTTCTGCTTTAGAAATATGAATTCTCTCATCTGTCATCCAAAGATCACTTACGTTCAAGGTCATTTTTCAAAAAAAATTTCAAGCAATGTAGGAGTTTGGAGCTATCCCCAGCAAATCATAAAAGCCCTCGTAGTTCCAAACACAGTAAAATGTATTTGTTTTATCATGGCTACCCAGTGCCCCCTTGACCCAAGCCTTTACCTGACCACAGCATTCTGAAGGATGCTCATAAGGCAGGGGGAAAGGGGAGTCCATATGCACTAAGGGGAGTCAATCAGGCAAGTAGGATGGGGCTTGATAACATTTTTAGGACATGGTTGAAGGATCTGCAAGAACCTTGAATCCACACACACTCAAATGGAGGGCTCTAACATCAGTACCTTGGAGCCTGAGCCTTCCATGTACCTTGGTGAGATGTGATGTGGATGACAATCCCAGGAAACAGTGAGAGAAAAAAAGAATACTAAACCTTAGAGAAGTGCTTTCAGTGGGGGCAATTTTACCCTTTCCCCCAGGGGACATTTAGCAATGTGAAGACATTTTTAGTTGTCACAACTGAGGATGGGTGCTACTGACACCTAGCAGGGATGCTGCTAATCACCCAAAAAAGCACAGGACAGCCCCCCACAACAAAGAACTATCCAGTTCCAAAACGATGATAGTTCTGAAGTTGAGAAACCCTGCCACAGGGCAAGAACCAAGGCACATGACAGCTTCCACTTTTGAGAAGTAAGCTCTGCTGCTCTAGGAGAAACAGTTTCTGCTGGCTCTGGGAAAACTTCACACCGAGGTGAGGAAGGTGAAATTCTCTTATTTAGGACCACAAATCAGATCCCATCCTTTCTCTATTTAAAACCCTCCACTGGCTCCCTGTATTAGTCAGTCAAAAGGGGGGCTCATGCAAAGTACCAGAAATCTGTTGGGTTTTATAAAGGATATTTATTTGGGGTAGAAGTTTACAGTCACAAGCCATAAAGAGTAAGTTACGTCCCTCATCAAAGTGTGTTGCCACATGTTGGAGCAAGATGGCTGCCAGTCTCTGTGTGGGTTCAGCCTTCCTCTTCCTCTTAAGGCTCCATGGTCCCAGCTTCTTCTTATCTCAGCTGTAGGCTGGGATAAGGCTCATCTCTCTTCCCGGGGCATGTCTTTTTCCAGACTCAGTTGCTCTGTTCTCTTCACAAGGCCAGCTGTAAACTATCAGGTAAATGGCTTGGCTCTCTCCCTGGGGCTCCAGCATCAAAACTAAGCTCTCCTCTGCTGTGTTGTTTTCTGTGTGAGTGTCCGCCCACCAAGGGGGGTGGGGAGACTCAATATTCTACTGACATGGCTGAATCAAAGCCCTAATCTTAATTTTTAAAAAACAATTTATTGAAGTATATCATTCATACATGAACATACGTAAACTATAAGTGTTCAGTAAACATCGTGAACTTACAAAACAAACATGCATAATATCACACAGGGCTCCCACACATCACTCCCCCACAAAATCCCTGCACTGTTGTGAAACATCTGTTAACAAATCATGAAAGAGCGTCGTCAAAGTATTACTACCAACTATAGTCCTTATCTTCCTCCCCTATACATTTTTTAAAGGATTTATTTATTTAGTTAGTTTTATCCATTTTTATACCCCTGCCCCCGTTTTTGCTGTTTCTGTGTCCATTTGCTGGGCAACTTTCTGTGTCTGTTTCCTGCCCTCTCTTCTCATCCTTCTCCTCCTGTCTTCACTGGGATTCAATCCTCGGAATCTCCACTGTGGGTTCTCCTTACAGGTTTCTCCCTCAGCTTGCATCCAAGACCCTGCCCCACTTCTCTTACACATGCATGTCCCACGCTGTTTTCTCTTATGTGTCTTTCTGATCTCAGATAACGCATTATTTCTGGAAAGATTTTCCTGACTCCCCCTAACCTAGACCAGTTTCCTTTTTCATACATTTCCATTCCCAGGGCTCCTTTTTGTCATACTTATATTAATGGTGTATTTGGTTGATTCACGTATTTTTCCACCTTTCAATGGGCAGCTCCATGAGGATAAGGGCCATGGATGCACATATAATCAGGCTGTACACTGCACAAAGTCATCTACCCAAGTGGGTAGGTAAAGGCTGAAGCCCAGCACTCCCTCTGCTGGCCTGGTAGGCCATGGCTGCCATGTTCACTGCTGCATCTCCAGCGTCTAGCATAGTGCCTGACACAGTGCAAGCACCCAGTAAATGCAGATTGGCTGACTCAGTGGCTGGTAGGCCTCAGCACTGCCCCACATTGAGGTAGGAAGGAAAAGCCTGGGCAGAGGAGGCTGTACCTCCTCATCACCCGTGGCTCACACTGGCCAGCCATCAGCCAGGCTGCTATCTCAATAGATCAGGAGGTCGGGTGCCATTTCCCAGGGACCTGCCAGAGTCCACCACGGAGCCCAACGATGCCAAGAGGCCTGCGGCCGTCTGATCTCAGGATTCTCAAAAATAGTCAGTGAAAAACACCAATGGATTGTGAAAGAAGTTAGGCCTCCTTTCTCCTTCAGTAGGTAGAGGCTGAAAGTGACACTTGGTTCTAGGACTCTTTTTCCTTAAGCTGCTAGGTTAGTAGGCTCACCGCGCCAAGCCTTAGTTCCCTTATCTGTAAAATGGGTGTGATAATAGCAGTCCACCCCCCCAATGTAAATGTGGTTTTTCATGCAGTGTTTTAATAATAGTGCTCATGGTTAATGTACTTTTTAAAAATAAAATGAAGCCTCTTCCCATAATGTTCCCAGATTGAAACCAAAAGGAAATACATAGAATTAGACAATGAAGATGGCAATCTCTGTTTAGGCTAACTTGATTGTTTTACTTGGACTCCCCTGCCCAGGCTTGCTAGCTTCCAGGAGTTTGTCCAGGAAGAGTCACCACTGACATGAAATCTTATTCCAATAAATAGCAATAAGTTGCCACTGACAACATAAGAAGGATAGGAGAATAAGGAATATTTATGTGTAATCTTGAGGAGGCATGGACACTTTCTGTTCTTACTGATATAGGTATTTTCAAAACGGCCGGAGAGATCTGGAATTTGCCGTTGTAATGCTACCAGAACCATTCCCTGTTTATCTGTTTTAGAAATTGGAGTTCGGCATCACTTCTTGCTTGGGGGAGAGGAGAGCTCATCTGCTGAAAATAAAATGTTTGAAAACCGCTGTTCAAAACAAACTCCAGATTTTAGAAACTGATATACACAGTTTTGTGTTTTTAGACAAATGTTGGCAATATCAGCTGCGTAATAGAATGAAAGCCCATCATATTAACTTCTCGTGAGAGCATCACAACATTTCAGATTGATTTTGGTAAAGAAATAAGGAAAATAGCCTTACATTTTTTAGGCCCACGTGACAATTATTTGCACGTGCCCTTTAAATAAAAACACATACATGAAATGGGTGTTTATTGCTCCTTATTGGAATAAGATTCAAAGTGTACAAAACCATACAGGCTGTCTGTCAGTATGAATATAGCTATAGAAAGACAAATGGGATTATATTGGATGCCAACTTATTTTGTGTTGCTTAAAGCTGGAAAATGACATTAGAAGAAATTTCAGCTTGAGAATCTTGCATTTTACATCCAAGGGTCTAGGTTTATCGGGAGCTTCCCTGCGTTCATCCATCCCTCCATGCCCCTCACAACACTCCCTGGGCCCTCTATATTCTCAGCAGTCTGCTAGTCTCTGGGGGAGGGGCGGAGACAAAATAATAAGATAAGATCATTTCCTAGGAATGCCTAAACCCTAGTGGGGGAGAAAAAAATTTTAACTAATAGCAGCACCATGACTTATCCTTTCAACTAATATTAACTGAGCATCTCCTATGTACAAAAATTGCTCAAGGAGTTAGTGATGCCACAGAGAACAAAAAGATTCTTCCTCTCATGGAGCTGATGCTCTAGGTGAGGGCACAATAAAAGTAATGAAGTAATAAATATACAGTTTATGACAGCCAGTGGTGGTGCTTTTAGTAATACAGTGGGGTAAAGGGATGGGGAGTGAGGGGAAGAGGCTGCTTTTTTTTAAAACTTTATTTTGTACATATAATAATTGAAAATATAAACAATTAAAAATTAAAAAGAAAACACAGTTGAATAAAAACGTACCTTTCTCAATTAAATGTACTGGATACATACAACATTTTTTAAAACATACAATACGTTACACAATATATTTGGTTCATAGTAACGCAACCATACAGTATTTGTCCTTTTGTGTCTGGCTTGCTTCGCTCAACATAATGTCCTCCAGGTTCATCCATGTTGCCATATGCTTTATGACTTCATTTCTTCTTACAGCTGCATAATATTCCATCGTGTGAATAGACCACAGTTTGTTTATCCATTCTTCTGTTGATGGACACCTGGGTTCTTTCCAATATTTGGCAATGGTGAATTATGTTGCTATGAACATCGGTGTGCAGATGTCTGTTCGTGTCACTGCTCTCAGTTCTTCTGGGTATATACCCAGTAGTGGAATTGCAGGGTCACGTGGCAAGTCTATATTCAACTTCTTTAGGAACTGCCAAACAGTCCTCCACAGTGGCTGTACCATTCTGCATTCCCACCAATAGTGTTCCTATCTCTCCACATCCTCTCCAACACTTGTAGTTCTCTGTCTTTTTAATAGTGGCCGTTCCGATAGGTGTGAAATGATATCTCATTGTAGTTTTGATTTGCATTTCCCTAATCATTAGTGATGTTGAGCATTTCTTCATGTGGTTTTTTTTTTTCATTTGTATTTCTTCTTGGGATAAATGTCCATTTAAGTCTTTTGCTCATTTTTAAATTGGGTCGTTTGTTTTTTTACTGTTGAGTTGTAACATCTCTTTATATATTCTGGATATTAAACCCTTATTGGATATGTGATTTCCAAATATTTTCTCCCATTGAGTTGGCTGCCTTTTTCACCTTTTGACAAAGTCCTGTGAGGTGCAAAAGTGTTTAATTTTGAGGAGGTCCCATTTATCTATTTTTTCTTTTGTTGCACGTGTTTTGGATGTAAGGTCCAAGAAACCACCATCTACTACAAGGTCTTGAAGATGTTTCCCTATATTTTTTTCTTGTATTTTTATGGTCCTGGCTGCTTGTTTATATGGGGTGATCAGGAAAAGCTTTTTGGAAAAGGTGATGTTTGGACAAATTACTGAAAAAATGTATTCCAGGCAGAGGGGAATGTATGAACAACAGCCCTTGAGAAGATGGTACTTGGTGTGTTCCAGAACCAAGCTGGAAACCAGTATGTTTGGAGTCCTGAGAGCAGCGAGGTGAGTGACCAGGTGACAGATCACAGAATGCTACCTGCATTAGTAAACATTGCCTTTAGTAGCAAGCAAGCATCAATGACAAAGGAAAGTGAACCCTGAAATAATAATAATAAAGAAAACAAATAAAAAAATAAAAATAAAACCCAGACACCATTTCTCCCAGCCTCCCTTGCAGCTAGAATGAAAGTATGTGAACTCATTTCTGCCAATCAGGTTTGTTGGCTTGAGGCTTAGACTGGCAAGCAGGTATCATCCAGTTTCCGGGGCAGTGGCGGTGGCGGGGGAGGTTGGCCCAGGAGAATATCCAGAGCCATATGTGTGCCCACTGTGGGGACAGCAATACCTCCACTGTATCGGTTCTGTAGTGTGAATTTAGGAAGTGTCCCTGATATAACCTCAAAGTCTGGTTCTCCCCACCTCGCGGAGATTCTGTGAGCTAACAAATAACCTTAATACATTTCTTTTCAGCTCATTCCACCCTGCATTGGTTGCTTTGGTTTGCAATCAGAAACCCAACCTCAACACCACCCTACCCATGTCTCTTTTCCATTTCCCAGGTAGGACAAGGTGCCTGGAATGCAGCCACACTTGGCGCTCCAGCCTAAGACTCTGCTTCAGTGCATACAGCCGACTCCCTGCCTTCCTGTCTGCTCACCTTGACTCCTACTTCTGCATAGAGGAAGGAAGCTCTTGTGTCAGCAGCTCTGTTGTCGCAACAGCTTCTTTTAAGCTAAAACATGTCTCCAAGCCCTTAGAGGTTGGGTCGCAAACCCCACAGCAGAGAGCATCAGGGAGGCTGGTGAGGTGGTCAACCTCACCACATCTATTATTTGTGGCCTTGTTAAAAAAATAAAAACCAGATCAAACTCACCCACAGAGACCTACAGAAAAAGCAGCAGGCTTTAGAATGCTCCTGGGGAGACAGAAATGTCTCCTAACCTTTCTGTGCACGTGGGCTCTGGATTTTAGCAAGCCCTGAAGTTTGTCAGCTTGAGAAGTAGAGTGAAGTCTCTCCAGGGGAAACTTTCCATTAGTACTTGGAGCCCATTTTAAGGAAGAAAAACATCAACTGGAGAAACATGAGAAGCAACAAAGCATGGCAGTGCCCTGGGTACAAAATGGGTACCACTGCTTAGTAGCTATGTGACCTGGAGGACATTATTTGCAACTCTGAGCCTCAGTTTTCCCATCCTAAAGGATATTAATGCCTACCTTGTGTTTTTTTGTTTGTTTGTTTGTTTGTGTGTGTGTGTGTGTGTGAGGATTAAAGAGATTCAATAAAGTTCTTAGTTCAGTGTTGGCAGTAGTAGAGAAATCTTAATTTCTTTCCCTCTATTTTCACCCCTCTCATGAGAATTATGGTAGCATCATCTCAAATTCTGTTATCTGTGGATAGATTGACTCTTGTCGTGATAGTTTGAAGCTTGTGCTCCAGAAAAGCATGTTCTTAAAGCTAATCTATTCCTGTGGGTGTAAATCTATTGTAAGCAAGGTCTTTTGATTGGGTTACTTCAGGTAAGGGCCTTTTGATTAGGTTTACTTCCTTAAGGCATGGCCCAGGGTGGATCTTAATCCTCTTATTGAAGTCCTTTAAAAAAGAGTGTAATTCAGACAAAAAGAGAGAAAGCCATAGAAATCAGAAGCTGAAAGCAAGGAAACCCAGAAGAGAAGGGAAGAGTCCAGCAGATGCCACCATATGCCTTGCCATGTGACAGAGAAGTCCAGGATCTTCTGGGAGAAAGCATTGCCTGATGATGCCTTGATTTGAACATTTTTCTCAGTCTCAAAACTGAAGCTTGAAAACAAATAAATTCCCATTGTTAAAAGCCAATGCATCTCTTGGATATTGCATGTCGGCAGCCTGGTAGACTAAGACACTTTTTGTGTGTGCTCTTCTCTTGGTGCCTGGCACATGCTGGTGCCCCACGAATTCTGGGTGAGTAAAGCTCTATCATTCTGATGACCTGGGTTTAACAGGTCATAATGTAACAAACCTGGACTGATGATGATAGATATGGTGCAGCATTTCTCTGGCTCCTTCCTACCTACCATAGCAGAAATTCCAATATCCACACAAAGCTCGCCAATACTAGTTCCCCACCATTTCTGGGAGTCTCTGGGGGAAATACCTCACCTGCATTCCCAAGCCCAGCTTGCTTGGCTTTCACATGAAGCCTGCCTTTTTATTTCCATTCTGTAGCACTCCACTATAGGTGAAGGGGCCAGGGGTGATGAGATGGCAGTGGAACCACCATGAAACACATCCAAACATAGGGCACTAAATATTTCTGTGCCCAAAAATACCATTGGTACAGTCAGTGTCTGAAAATTTGCAGTGAAACAACCCTTTTGGTTTTGATCTTTTTCTTTTACTGTAGCCTGAACTTCTTGGGATTCGTACGTGAGTCCCTAGGGCTGATGTAAATTGCAAGACTTGTGCTGGGTTCCACATTGCCTTTCCCTTGCATTGATGGTCCCTCACATATAGGTTCAGAGTCAAAGCTTTGGGAATCCCATGTTAGGGTTCAATATTGGCTCCCTCATGACCCTGGCTAAAGTCATATAATCTCTTTAAGTCTGTTTTATCATCTGCAAAATGTGGGAAATAATTATATCTTCCTCAAAGGGATATTTAAGAATTAAGTGAAATAATGTACGCAAGGACACATACTGGCATTCATGAAGCTCTAAATAAATGCTCCCATTTTTATATCCTCGGGAGAATTATTTTACTGTCCCATGTGCCTTTTGGTAAATCTGTCACATCTATCAAATATTTGTGGGTGGGGGTAGGTAGAGGGGAGAGTGAGATGGTGGTGGTGAGGATGGAAGAAAGAGTCCTCTCAACATACCAGAAGAATAAAATAGTAGCTGTCAGAAACATGACAATATTATTTTAAAAATCAGCTAAAGGATCAGTTCTATGGATTCTGAAACTTAGAGCATGGGAGCAGATGTGGTATAATTGTTAAAAGCCTTTAATCTGGAGCTCGATAGCTGAATATTAACTCGAATTCTATTACTTACTAACAGATGTCCTTGATAAAAAGCTCCTTAATCTTTCTGTGCCTCAGTTTTTTCCATCTGTAAATGGGAATTACAGCACCTATTTCATAAGGTTGTTATGAAAATTCCATAAGCTGATTCATGTCAAGTGCTCAAAGCAGCCTCCGGCATGTAGTAATTATTCAATAAATATTAACTATTATTATTAGTTCTGCAACTAATTAGGCAAGAAGAAAAATAAATTTATAAAGGAAATCTATTAATGCTACTTTCTGGAGATTACCTGCCTCTTCAATGTCCAAGTGACCAATGCCCCTTTAAATATTTTAGTCACACTTTACCTAGAAGCCCAGACATGCAGAAATTCTAGGATAAACCAACTAAAACCACTGCTATTTGCGTAAACCTATGCACAAAGAAATTACAGATTGAGCTGGTTTTTTTGTTCTTGGAATCCACGCTTGTTGGTTGCTGTACTAGTCAGCCAGAGGGGTGCTGATGCAAAGCACCAGAAACCTGTTGGCTTTTATAAAGGGTATTTATTTGGGGTAGAAGCTTACAGTTATCAGGCCATAAAGCGTAAGTTACTTCCCTCACCAAAGCCATGTGTTGGAACAAGATGGCTGCCAAGAGTTCAGGCTTCCTGGCTTCTTCTCTTCCTGTGATTTGTTTTTCTCCGGATTCAGGCTTGCGTCTCTCCACAGGCCAGCTGTAGACTATCAGGCAACGACTCGTCTCTTTTCCTGGGACCTTCTCTCTTTCCTCACGACCAATATACTCTGAGTGCTTACTTCCCTGGGCTCCAGCATTAAAACTTAGCATCAGACCTGCAACATCAAAACTCCAACTCTCTTCTTTTGCTTTGTCTTTTATCTGTGAGACCCCACCCACCAAGGGGCAGGGACTCAATGCCCTACTGACGCAGCCCAATCAAAGCCCTAGTCATAATTTAATTAAGTAAAAGTAAAACCTCTGAATCAAATACACTCTAATATGCCCAGAGGAAAAGACCAGTTTACAAACATAATCCAATATTACTTTTTGAAATTCATCAATAATATCAAACTACTACAGTTGCTAAGACTTTTATGTTTCAAAGGGCACGTGGAAGTGATGATTCTGTGGATAGTCCTTGTAATCTTATTGTACCTGCTACCCACACTTAGGAAGTTCAAGAGGATAATGGTGCCTCCCTTGGCACTGCATGGAATGGACAATGAGGTGGAGGACTCTGTCTGGGGCTACTGGGTTGCAAGCCAAGGAAACTCACTCAAATCAGCCTAGCAAAAGGTAGGGATTTTATTGGGAACAGCCAAGAGAATCTCCTAGAACATGGGTAGGAAGAACAGCCATATTCAAAGGGTCTAGAACCAGAAACTGGATGTATCAAAGGCTAAGGCAACCCTGACTCTCTCTTTCTCATCTGGACTGCATGCTGTCCCCTATCTGCTGCTCTCAGTTACCCTGTTTTGTTGTTTCTTCCCCCGCAGAACAGCCTTCTCCATCTTTCTCACCCACGACTCAAATGTAGCCACCCCATTTCTGTTCATATTTTCTCAGTTCATGTACCTAATATTGTCTGGCAAGAACAACCAAGTCCAACTGAATTCCCAGGGGAGACTCCTATTGACCCATTCTGTGCGCTTTTAATCCAATCACATGTGTCCAAGGTGGGGTCGAGTCCAACATGGCTGCAGGTGCTGACTGACCCTCTTGGGGTAGGGTAGATACCAGATCACAGGTGTGTGGGTTGGATAGGGATCCCCAAAATGAGTCTACCATTAGACAAAGCAGGAGGAAAGGTCAGATAAATGCCGTGATTGACAATTACTTAAACTTTGGAAGGGCCACTTGACAAGGATCTATGTCTGAATCTTCCAGGGCATTAAGCTTGCCACGAGTTAGATCAGATCAGTGCATAGTCTTCTGTTGCCCGTAGTCAAAGACTCAGAAAAGGACCATGATGCTCTCCTGGCTTGCTGGGCTTCATACCCTCTCTGGTTCCTCAAAAGGCCACCATCTTGCCCTGCTTCAGAGTTCTTGCCTACACATTCCACATGAGCAATTTACCCTGTACCCCTCTAGCCCTACCTTTTTGCAAGGCTTGCTCCTTATCATCTTTCAGGTCTCACCTTAAATGTCACCTCCTAGGAGAGACTGTCCTCCACTTCCTATATATGCTACTTTCATCAACTTTATACATAATCTATATGCTTCCTTCAAAGAACGATCATAATCTGAACTAAATTGTTATAATACTAGTAGCTAACGCACATAGTGCTGGTTATGCACCCGATATGTTCACAAGAACATATGATCTTATTTAATCTAACAAATCAATGAAGTAGACAGTCTTATTCCTCACTTCACAAATAAGGAGACTGAGGCATAGAGAGGCTAGGTATAACTTCCCCAACATCATCCAGCTTTTAAATGGCAGAGCTGGGATTTGAACCCAAGGAGGTGACCTCCAAAGGCTCTTGCTCATGACGTTCCACTGCTTAAGGACTTGGTTCCTTCTTCAATGCCTGTCTCCCCTGCTTGATTGTCAGGGACTGTAACTGTTGTGCTCGCTGTGTATTATCATCACACATCAAATCACCCAGTACCCAGAAAATATTTGCTATATAAATAAATGAACGAACACATGAACATAACAACATATTAATTTTATAATAACAATGAAAGGAAAGACCCAAGAACCATGACTGTGTGATAGCAGGGAGCCAAGGAGAGATCTCTACCAGGACTTGCAGGGAGGCGGGGAGCGAATGGGTTTGGAGAGGGGCAGTCCTTCCAAAAATAGCACCAGGAGAGGGCTGAGAGAAGAGACTCTTTTCTCATAATAGGCATCTTTCCACTGTTGTTGCTACTGCTGCTGCTGGCGTCTTTATCCTGTGATCACCTTATACCCAGCCTCTGCTTGCCACTCTGAGCTTGGGGGAACTGCTTTCATGCCGTCAGCTGGCATTAACAAACGGTGCACTCTCCCAGAAAGCAGTGAGTAGAATCACACGAGATGTCTTGAGCTCAGACATAGGACACTAATGGGACTTGGCCTGTTTCCTAGATTGTTTGTGGCAGGAATAACATAGCAGTTGGGGGTGGAAGAAATTAGGGAGGAGTTGGGGAGGGGTCATAACTTGAAATATAATGGGAATCCTGCTTCTGGCTCATCATCTCTACAATGATCATCCCTGGATTACTGCAATAGCCTCCTCAACTGGTCTCCCTGCTTTCAGCTCTCCACCAGTATTTTCTCAACCCAGCAGTTAGAGTCGTTTAAAGTTGGATCTTTTCAAACCTAACTCAGATCATGTCCCTCTTTTGCTCAGAATCTTCCAGGGGTGTCTAGAGCCTAGCACATAACAGCCTTCAGTAAGTATTCATTTGCTGAACGAATGAAGAACAGCAAATACCTTTTCATCTGTTGAAGGCTTCCTATGCACCTAGTAGTGTGCTCAGTACCTTCCCATGGATTATCCCATTTACTCCTCGCAGCAGAATAGAATGGAAACACCTTTACATTGCCTACAAGATCCTCTGTCATCTGGTATTTTAGTTTGCTAGGCTGCCAAAGTACAATATACCAGAAATGGTTTGACTTTTACAATGGGGATTTATTAGCTTGCACATTTACAGTTTTGAGGCCATGAAAGTGTCCAAATTAAAGCAGCATCAGGTGATGCTTTCTCCCCAAAGACCAGCTGTCAGTGATCCTGGACTCCTCTGTCACATGACAAGGCACATGGCAGCATCTGCTGGTCTTCCCCCTCCCTCTTCTGGATTTCATTGCTTTCAGCTTCTTGGTTCCATGGCTTTCTATCTCAGCTTCTGTGGATTTCTCTCTCTGTCTGTGTCTCCATATTCATCCCATTTATAAAGGACTCCAATGAGCAGGTTAAGACCCACCCTAAGTGACGTCTTAATTAAAGTACCTAAGCAAAAGGCCCTTGATTGAAGTAACCTAATCCAAAGGTCCCGTCCACAATAGGTTTGCACCCACAGGAATGGAATAGCTCTAAGGGCATTATTTTTCAGGGGTCCTAAAAGCCTCAACTATCATATCTGGCTTCTGCCTCCCTCTCTACTTCATCTCCTTCCACTTTCCTCCTTGGCTCATCTATTTCAGCCACAAAACATACCGAACACCAATGGGCCTCAGGGCCTTTGTATCTGCTATTTCCTCCACTGGAAATATACTCTCCTTTCCTAGGACTACGTAAGACCTGTTTGTACTCTCACTTTATTCAGGTGTCTGCTCAAATATTACCTTGTTAGAGCTTTTTGCTGACCACTTAATGTAAAATAGCATCCTCATTAATTAAAGTCCTTTCATTGGTTTGTTATTTTTTTCCATAGCACTTATCATGTTAACATTATGTCATTTATTTATTCATTGGTTTTCTATCTTTCATCCTCTACTAGAAAATAAGGGCTGAAGGTGATTTGTTCATTGGTGAAGCACTAGTACCTGGAATACATACAGAGTGCACAGAGGAGGTACCTGATAAATTCTGCTGAATAGACAGCTGTTCTAATTTGCTACGCATCCCAAATGCAAATACTATGAAATGGGTCAGCTTTTAACAATGGGAATATATTAACTTAAGAGATTATAGTTTGAGACTGAGAAGAATGTCCAAATAAAGTCATCATCAGGTGATGCTTTCTCCCCAGAGACTGGCTGTTGGCAAACTTGGATTCTTCTGTCACATGGCAAGGCACATGGTGGCATCTGCTGTTCTTTCCCTTCTCTTCCTGGTTTTGCTGCCTTCAGCTTCTTGCTTCTGTAGCTCTCTCTCTCTAGTCATCTGAATTTCATTCTCTTATAAAGAACTCCAATAAGAGGATTAAGACCCCCCTGAATGAGTGGGCCACATCTTTTTTTATTTAAAAGTTTATGTTTTTTATATCAATGTTACAAATTACTCAGTGAACACAAGATAATAACTACAATAACAGTAAATCTACTTTAGTCAGTGGTTACACTCCCCCCTTATTTTTATTCATTCCTCAATCTTGAAGGAGTTGGGATGATGTCCATTCTGACTGCTTCAGGCTGAGAAGGGATGCAGATATCATGGGGCAGAGGAATGGAAATGTTTTGCTTGTAGTAAAAAATACTCCTTGCTTTTGGCATGGGGCTGGTCCACCATCATCATTTTGTTAGTTGTCCAGGGCAAGCCTGAGGAACTGGAGAGTAGGAGTTGGCCACATATCTGCTGGGTTTCAGGACTCAAACAGTATAGGAACAATCTAAAGAATTTAAGTCTCTGAGAAATATATTTAACAGGTAAATTGAAAATTATAGGTTCAAATAAAAGAGGTAGAAAAATCATGATTAGGAGATTTATAAATGAGTATAACTATGTTATATTGGGGAAATAGCTTTTCATATATTTCCCGATAGGACCTACTATCTGGGTGTTGATTTAATGAGGCTGTGTGGCTTGCCTATGGTGTCTGGACATCCCTAGGACTCTCAGGAGCACTTTTGTTTGAGGCTTTGTTTACTGTGGCAGTTGTGAAGTCTGACTGAAACTTGTATAAGTGCAACCTCCAGATAGACCTCCCAACTCACTTTGAGATCTCTTAGCCATAAAAACTCTATTTTATTTAATATTCCCCCCTTTTGATCAAGGCCTTTCTCCAAATGCATCATGGATTCATACTTGGTAATAATCCCTCAGTGCCAGGGAGGCTCATCCCTGGGAGTCATGTCTTATGTCAGGGGAAAGGTAATGAGTTTATTTGCAGAGTGTGGCTACACTTGAGTAACAAGGAGGTTTTCAGGTAGTAACTCTTAAGGATTAATTGTAATTCGGCTTAGTTACATTATTACAAGAATGAGGTTCATAAGAACAAATATTTAGATCAATGGCTTGGCTTATTAGCCTGTTTTCTTTTATAGGCAAGGCTTATATATTGTGGAGCCTTTGGCCATCTTATTTGAGGAAGTAGCAGGACTTCCCCAGGAGGGAAGTTTAATATTTTGTTAGCTACTATGAGGGCCTCTATCTATACAGAAAACATACCTATGGCAACAAGGACACCTTTATATCACGTGGAATTATGTAGCTATGTAACATTAAAGATGTTCAAAATGCCCTGTCTGCCGAGACACCTGGCCATGTCCCACCTTTACCTTCTTATCAGGTTTATTTTAATTGATAGGTAGACCATAATTATATAGCAACATTCACATACCCTCCCCCCATTGTCGACACTTAACATTAGTGTAGTACCTTTGTTACAATTGATGCAAGAATGTTAAAATATTATTGTTATAATAGTACAAATTTTGCTTTAGATGCGTTTCCCCCCCATATACCATACTGTTATTAATACCTTGCACTAGTGATGTACTTTTGTTATAGATCTTCAAAGAACATTTTAATATTTGTATTATTAATCACAATCCTTGGCCACTGCTGTGTTCACTGTGTTATACATTTTATCCTCTAGCTTTTATTCTAGTAACATACACAACCCAAAACTTCCCCTTCAACCACATTCAGACATATACTTCAGCGCTGTTACTTACCCTCACAATAATATGCTACCATTACCTCTGTCCACTTCCAAACCATTACAATCAACCTAATTATAAATTCTGCCCAGAGTAAGCTTTGGCTTCCCATTCTTTATTCCCATTCTATCTCCTGGTAACCTATCTTTTAGATCCAACTCTATGTGTTTGCTTATTATGCATAGTTCATATCAGTGAGATCATCTGCTTGTCCTTTTGTGTCTATCTTATTTCACTCAACATAAGGTCCTTGAGGTTCATCCATGTTGTCCCATGCATCAGTATTTCATTCCTTTTTACAGCTGAATAATATTCCACCATATGTATATACCACATTTTGTTTATCCATTCTTCTATTGATGGACTCTTGGGTTGCTTCTTTTGGCAATTGTGAATAATGCCTCTATGAACATTGGTGTGCATATATCTGTTCGTGGCCCTGATTTCAGTTCTTCTGGATATATACCTAGTAGTGGGATTGCCGGATCATATGGCAATTCTATACATAGCTTCCTGAGGAACCACCAAACTGTCCTCCACAGTGGCTGCACCATTCTAAATTCCTACCAGCAGTGAAGGAGTGTTCCTATTTCTCTACATCCTCTCCAAAACTTGTAGTTTTCTGGGGTTTTTTTTTTGCAAAAATAGCAGCCAGTCTAGTAGGTGTGAAATGATATCTCGTTGTAGTTTTGATTTGCATTTCCCTAATAGCTAGTGATGTTGAGCATCTTTTTATGTACTTTTTAGCCATGTGTATTTCCTCTTTGGAAAAATGTCTGTTCGAGTCTTTTGCCCATTTTTAAATTAGGTTGTTTGTCTTTTTTTTTGTTGAGTTTTAGGATTTATTTACATATGCTGGATATTAGACCCTTATTGGATATGTCGTTTCCAAATATTTTCTCCCATTGAGTAGGATGCCTTTTTACTTTCTTGGCATCCTTTGAAGCACAAAACTTTTTAATTTTGAGAAAGTCCCATCTATCTAAGTTTTCTTTTATTGTTCGTGTGTTTGGTGTAAAATTTATGAAACCATTGCTTAGGCAGGTCACGTCTTATGATCCTATTCACCAAAAGATCCTACTTACATTCTATCTCCTGGTAATACCCACAGGAATGGAGTAACTTCAAGAAATTTTCTGGGGTCCATAGAGCTTCACACCATCACAACAGCCCAAAGGGTAGGCTCCATAATCATCCTCATTTTTAGGTGAGGATCTTGAGGCTAAGAGAGGTTAAGTAAGTTTTCCAGGTCACACAGCTAATAAGGTTGATTTTGAATGCAGGCCTGGTGGTGCCCTTAAGCTCTGCCCTATTGTATTTCTTTTAAAGCACCCTAAGAACCCAGCTCAGTTATTGCACGCAGTGGATTGTTGATAGGTTGATAAATGGATTCTTGAAAAGCATAAAGACTTGAGCAAATTTTACGTTTGAAGTTTTGGACACATCCTAGGATCTTCACTGACTTTAAACTCCTGGAGGGCAGAGAGGGATTGTGAGAACATGAGCAAGTGATTTTTCTTTTCTGAGCCCCAGTTTGTTCATCTCTAATAGTTGATGTAAGGATTAAATGAGTTGATGCATGAAACATGCTTAATAGTGTCTGGTATAATGAGACCTAAAAATTCTAGCCTTTATTATCAGCAATTGCCTTCATAACTCTACCATGTGGTGTAGTAACTAGCACAGAGAGGGCACTACAGAATTATTTGCTGTGGTTCGACTCTCTGAGACCCATGCATGCAGGACTGTGTCACTGTTCAAAAATATCTGCTGCTTTTTCCCATCTGCCAGAGGAGGATCATACTTCCCTGCCCCATTGGCAACAAGCTTGGCCAAGTGACTTTCTTTGGTCAGTGAAATATGAGAAGTAATGTGGCCTCTTCTATTCCATAAATAAGCTTTAAATTTTAATTTAAATATTTAATTAATTAAATGCATTCAATAATTGTGTGGTTTACTCTGATCACATTTTTTTTTTTTTGCCTTTGACATAAGACCAGTAACAGCCCAGATAGAGGCTGCTCCAGGGGACAACCGTGGATCCCAGAGTTGAAGACAACCTGAAGTAGAGCTGCATTTGACCTGCAATAGACATGAAACACATGAGCAAGAAATAAATCCCTGTTATTTGGAGGCATTGAGATTTTGGGGTCATTTGTTACTGCAGCATATCCTTGTCTATCCTGGCTGATACACTAGGTCAAGTGATTATGGTAATAGTACCATGTCTTGATCTTACATGTTTTTAAGCAAAATGCATGAAAATGATCCTGTAGATGAAGCAGGATGGTGGAGAGTGATGGAAGAGAATATTATAGCTTAGGCAAAGGCAGGGAGGCAGCAGAACCACAGATAGGCCAGTATGGCCTCAGGTAAGGTATTGGTGGTGTTTCTGGTGGTGACATGGTCATGAGTGATGAAGCTGAAAGTAAGTAAATTAAGTAACTTTCTTTTTTTCTGTTTTCCCAAATCACTAACTTGCATTGTTATTTCTCACATGGTATGTACATGATATCATTTATATATTTTTTCATTGAAAAAGAGTCCAGCAGTAGAAAATGTGTAAAGAATATAAATATATAAAGAAAATAATGAAATGTCAATTCTGCGACTGCAGTTCCTCCCAGGAGATCATCCCCGGCATTGTTTGGCAGAGATCCTTTATCTGTGCATTTACATACATATATATATATTTTTTCTAGCATGAATAAATGGACTCATACTCTCTGTATTGTTCTGCAATTTGCTTTTTTATTTTAGCTTAGCATTTCTTGGTGATCTTTCCCTGGCACTCATGGTGGTCTATCTCATTTTTATGATGGCTTCATACTATTCCATGAAATGGATGAAGGGTAATTTATATAACTTTTCCACTATTAATGGGCATTTATAACCATTTGAAATTTTACCTCCTTCTGTGATTCATAGACTCCAATAGCTCCACTAATGTCAAACTTTACAACACAGCAATATAAATGAACTCATTTTTCTTGCACTAAATTTGTAAACGTCTTATCAACAACAGCACAGAGGTTAACGTGTGCAAATGTGTGAGAGTGGGTTGCAGATGCCCTGTGCTCGGGTTTTGGTAATTCCCCTGGAGGTTGACTCTGCCTGCCCACACTGTCTCTGACGGGAGGAGAAAGCTTCCAGAAGAAGGGCTCTTTCCACATTTGATCCTGCCTTGCAGGCATTCCTAAGAAACACTCTGCAATTCCCAGTTCCTAAAAAGATTCTAAAATGTTTCTCATCCTTTGGCCCCAGAACCAAATCCAATCAGATTATTGATTACATACCCAGCTACAAATGGAATCTTGATTAACTTTACACTTGTGCCTGGGGCATTTCCTTAACCTAGTTTGTACTCTTTTGGTTTTGAGTTTGTTTTGAGTTTTCTCTCTCCCTGTCAATCTCTGTCTATCTGCCTCACTTCTCTCCCCCAGCCCAAGATAAAGAATTTTGTCCCTAGTAGGTATTCAATATATTCTTATTAATCATCATAAACAATACCATCAGAGGTGAAGAAGCAGAACACGGCAACTCTGCTGAAAGGATGACCTGAGAATTATTTACCTTTTTTTTTTTTTTTTGAAAGTCATCCACCTTTGCCAAACTTTTTTTAAAATGTATTTTCTGATGCTAACATCTTGTAGTATTAACATACATTTGTTCAGCTTCAATGAAAAACGGTCTTATGTATGCTTTCACCTTTTCTATTCATTTCCAAAGATTAACACACATACTTTTTACCAATGTTGCACAAGTTAACCCTCAGCTTTCCATTCTCTAAACGCATTCTATTTTCTGATGACCCATATTCAAGTTAGTAACTTTGTGAGATTACACAATACATTTAGTTCATAATAGCATAATCATGCAGTATTTGTCCTTTTCTGTCCGGCTTGCTTCACTCAATATAATGTCTTTCAGGTTCATCCATGTTGTCATGTGCTTTACGACTTCATTTCTTCTTACACCTGCATAATATTCCATTGTGTGACTATACCACAGTTTGTTTATCCATTCATCGGTTGATAGACACCTGGGTTATTTCCAACTTTTGGCAATCATGAATAACTCTGCTATGAACATCGATGTGCAGATGTCAGTATGGGTCACTGCTCTCAGTACCCAGTAGTGGTATTGCCGGGTCACATGGCAAGTCGATATTCAGCTTCTTTAGGAACTGCCAGATAGTCCTCCACAGTGGCTGTACCATTCTACATTCCCAACAACAGTGAATAAGTGTTCCTAACTCTCCACATCCTCCCCAATATTTGTAGTTCTCTGTCTTTTTAATAGTGGTCATTCTGACAGGTGTGAAATGATATCTCATTGTAGTTTTGATTTGTATTTCTCTAATTGCTAGTGATGTTGATAATTTTTTTTATGTGATTTTTTTGTCATTTGTATTTCTTCTTTGGACAAATGTCTGTTCAAGTCTTTTGCCCATTTTTTAATTGGATTGTTTGTCTTTTTATTGTTGAGTTGTAACATCTCTTTATATATCATGTATATTAAACCCTTATTGGACATGTGATTTCCAAATATTTTCTCCCATTGAGCCAGCTGCCTTTTCACCCTTCTGAGAAAGTCCTGTGAGGTGCAAAAGTGTTTAATTCTGAGGTGGTCCCACTTATCTCTTTTCTTCTTTTGTTGCTCATGCTTTGGGTGTAAGGTCCAAGAAACCACTACCTACCATGAGGTCTTTAAGATGTTTCCCTACATTTCTTCTAGTCCTGGCTTTTATATTTAGGTCTTTGATCCATTCTGAGTTGATTCTTTTATAGGGAGTAAGATAGTGGTCCTCTTTCATTCTTTGGTTATGGATATCCTGTTCTTCCAGCACCATTTGTTGAAGAGACTGTTTTGTCCTGTCAACTTGGATTTGGTAGGTTGGTCAAAAACCAGCTGGCTGTAGAGGTGAGGGTTTATTTCTGGACTCAATTCTACTCCACTGATCAATGTGTCTATCTTTATGCCAATACCATGCTGTTTTGACCACTGTAGCTTTGTAATATGTTTCAAGGTTAGGCAATGAAATTTCTTTCATGTTGCTCTTCTTTTTGAGAATGCTTTTGGCCATTTGGGGACACTTTCCCTTCCAAATGAATTTGGTAATTGCCTTTTCTATTTCTGTAAAGTAGGCTGTTGGAATTTTTTGTTGTTGTTGAGGTACTGGGCCAGGGATTCAACCTAGGACCTCATATGTGGGAAGCCAGCACTCAACCACTGAGCCACATCAGCTCCCCTGAGTTGGTATTTTCATTTGTTTACTTGTTGTTTGCTTTTGTTTTGAGGAGGAACTGGGGACCAAACCTGGGACCTCCCATAGGGAAGCAGGTGCTCAACCACTTGAGCCACATCTGCTCCCCCTGTTGGAATTTTGATTGGTATTGCATTGCACTCTATAAATCATGTTAGGTAGGATTAACATCTTCACAATATTTAGTCTTCCAATCCATGAACATGGAAAGTCTTTCCATTTTTTAGGTCTTCACTGATTTTTTTTTTTTAGCATTGTTTTGTAGTTTTCTGCATATAGATCCTGTACTTCTTTAGTTAAATTGATTCCTAGGTTTTTGAGTCTGTTTGTTGCTATTGTAAATGGAATTTTTTCCCTGATTTCCTCCTCTGATTGTTCAATATTAGTGTTCAGAAACAGTGCTGATTTTTACATGTTGATCTTGTATCCTGCCACTTTGCTAAACTCATTTATTAGCTCAAGCTTTGTCATAGACACTTCAGAATTTTCTAAATGTAGGATCATGTTATCCACAAATAGTGAGAGTTTTACTTGCTCTTTTCCTATTTGGATGCCTTTTTTTTTTTCTTGTCTAATTGCTCTAGCTAGAACTTCTAGCACAATGTTGAATAACAGTGGTGACAGTAGGCATCTTTGTCTTGTTCCTGATCTTAGAGGGAAAGTTTTTAACCTTTCCCCACTGAGTACAATGTTGGCTGTGGGTTTTTCATATATGCCTTTTATCATATTGAGGAGTTTTCCTTCTATTCCTATCTTTTCAAGTGTTTTTTATCAAGAAAGGATGCTAGATTTTGTTGAATGCCTTTTCTGAATCAATTCAGTTTATCATGTGTTTTTGTTTTCTTTCAATTCATTAATGTGATATACTACATTGATTGTCTTATGTTGAACCACCCTTGCATACCAGGAATAAATCACACTTGGTTGTGGTATATAAGTCTTTTGATATGCTGTTGGATTCTGTTTGCAAGTATTTTTTTAACAAATCAATTTTACTGATACATATTAATAAAGCATAAAACCATTCAAAGCGTACAATCAATGGTATTTGGTATAATCATGTATTTGTGCAGTCACCACTTCAGTCATTCCAAGGCACATTACTTATTCCAGTAATAATAATAATAAACAAACAAAACTCATCACCTCTCAATCTCTCTATATTTGCAAGTATTTTGTTGAGAATTTTTGCATCTGTGTTCATTAGAAAGATTGGTCTGTAATTTTCTTATATAATGTCTTTATCTACAGTATTTGGATGATATTGGCTTCATAAAATGTGGTGGGTAATTTTACCTCCTCTTCAATGTTTTTGGAAGAGTTTAAACAGGATTGGTGTTAATTCTTCTCGAAATGCTTGGTAGAATTCACCTGAGAAGCCATTTGGTCCTGGACTTTTCTTTGTTGGGAGATTTTTGATGACTGATTCAATCTCTTTAAATGTGACTGGATTATTAAGTTCTTGTATTTCTTATAGCATCAGTGTAGGTTGTTTGTGCATTTCTAGGAATTTGTCTATTTCATCTAGGGTGTCTAGTTTGTTGGCATATCGTTTCTCATAATATCCTCTTATGATCCTTTTTATTTCTGTGGGTCAGTTGTGACTTTGCCCCTTTCATTCAGATTTTATTTATTTGTACCTTTTCTCTTATTTCTTTGTTAGTCTAGCTAAGGGTGTCAATTTTATTGATCTTCTCAAAGAACTGGCTTTTGGTTTTGTTGATTTTCTCTCTCTCTCTCTCTCTCTCTCTGTTCTCAATTTCATTTATTTCTGCTATAATCTTTATTATTCTTTTCCTTCTGCTTGCTTTGGAATTGATTTGCTGTTCTTTTTCTAGTTTCTCCAGTTGTTCAGTTAGATCTTTGAGTTTAGCTTTTTCTTCTTTTTTAATATAGGCATTTAGGGCTATAAATTTCCCTCTCAAGACTGCCTTTGCTCCATCCTGTAAATTTTGTTAAGTTGTATTCTCGTTTTCATTCGTCTTAATATATTTACTGATTTCACTTGCAATTTCTTCTGTGACCCAGTGATTACTTAGGAGTGTGTTGTTCAGCCTCCACACATTTGTGAATTTACCTCTTTCTCGTCTTTTATTGATTTCCAATTTCATTCCATTATTCTGAGAAGGTGCTTTGAATAATTTAAGTCTTTTTATATTTATAGAGAGCTGCATTGTGACCTAACTTGTGGTCTATCCTGGAGAAAGATTCATGAGCACTTAAGAAGAACGTATAATCCACTGAGTTTGGGTGCAACATTCTGTATATGTCTGTTAGGTCTAGCTCGTTTATCATACCATTCAAATTCTCTGTTTCCTTGTTGATCTTCTGTCTAGTTGTTCTATCTAATAATGTGAGTGGTGTGTTGAAGTTTCTGACTATTATTGTAGAGATTTCTATTTCTCCCCTCAGTTTTACCAGAGTTTGTCTTATGCATTTTGGGGCACCCTGGTTAGGTGCATAGATAATTCTGACTGTTTTTTCTTCCTGGTAGATTGTCCCCTTTTTAAATGTATAATGGCCTTCTTTATCTCACAACATTTTTGCATTTAAAGTCTGTTTTGTCTGATATCAGTATAGCTATCTCTGCTCTTTTTTGGTTACTGTTTGCATGGAGTATCTTTTTCCAACCTTTCACTTTCAGCTGGTTTGTATCCCTGGGTCTAAAGTGAGTCTATTGTAAGCAGCAGATGGATGGCTCTTTTTTTTTTTTTAATCCATTATGTCAGCCTATTTCTTTTGCTTGGGGAGTTCAATCCATTCACATTCAATGATATTACTGTAAGTGCATAATTTACTTCCACCATTTTATCCTTTGGTTTTCATATGTTATATTTTATTTTTGTCTGTCTTTTCATTTTTTTGATTACCCTTTCTGCTATTCTTTCTTCTATATTCTCCTCCAAGCCTCTATCTCCTGTTTTTTCCTTTCAAGCTATAATGCTTCCTTTAATATTTCCTGCAAAGGTGGCTTCTTTTTCACAAACTCTCTTAGGTTCTGTTTGTTTATGAATGTTTTAAACTCATCTGCATATTTGAAGGACAATTTTGCTGCATAAAGAATTCTCGGAGGCAGTTTTTCTCTTTCAGTCTCCTAATTGTATCATACCACTGTCTTCTCACTTCCATGGTTTCTGATGAGAAATCCACACTAAGTCTTACTGGGCATCCCTTGTATGTGACGGTTTGCTTTTTCTCTTGCTGCTCTCAGAATTTTCTCTTTATCTTTGATGTTTGACATTCTGAGTAGTATCTGTCTTGGAGTACATCTATTCAGATTTATTCTGATTGGGGTACATTGTGCTTCTTGGACATCTAAGTTCATTTCTTTTGTGAGAGTTGGGAAACTTTCAGCTATTATTTCCTCAAATACTTTTTCTGCCCATTTTCCCTTCTCTTCTCCTTTTGGAACTCCCATGACACGTAGGTTGTTGTGTTTCATGTTATCATTCAAGTCCCTGAGCCCCTGCTCTATTTTTTCCATTCTTTTTTCTCTCTTCAATTTCAGCTGTTCCGTCTTCAGTATCACTTATTCTTTCTTCTATCATTTTGAGTCTGCTCTCGTATGTCGCTAATGTGTTTTTTTTTTTTTTTTACCGGGAGGTCCTGGGGATCGAACCCAGGTCCCTCCATATGGGAGACAGACGCCCAACCAGTTGAGCCACATTCGACCCCTGTCGCTAATGTGTTTTTGATCTCACCTATCAAAATGGGAATGATTTTCATTCCTATGAGCTCTGTTACTTTTTTATTCAGGATTTCAAATTCTTCTTTGTGTTCGCTCAGTGCTTTCTTGATGTCCTTTATCTCTTTAGCCATATTTTCTTTCAACTCATTAATTTGATTTCTGAAATTTGTGTGCATCTCAAATCCTGTGTCTCTTCTGGGGCTTTGATATATTTCTTTTCTTGGGCCATGTCTTCCGTTTTCTTAATATGGCTTGTAATTTTTTGCTGATGTCTAGGCATCTGATTAGGGTGGTGAGTTTACTCAGAAACTTGATATCTCTCTCTTTCATAGGGTTTTAGTGGTAGGAGGCTGTGTGTTACTGCTGTTTTTTTCAATTCTTGGTTCAACCTGTTCTGAGTCTTTAAGATTGTCCCTGTTAGTTGCTCAAATCTGGGCCCTGGACCCAATAATGGGTTGCAGATCCACTTCCTAGGGCCTTGGGGAATGAGGCTGTAAAGGCTAAAAAAGTCTCTCTTATTTACTTTTAATTTCCTTATATCCACCTCCTTGGTTGGCCGGCAGATGGTGCTCTTTGACAGCCCTCTCAGTTCAATGCCCGGTCAGAGTGTGTTTGCTGCAACACTGACTGGATCAATGTGATAGAGATTCCTGCTTGGAGGCTAAGAGCCTTGTAATTCAAACTTTCTCAGAGGCAGTTCTCCAACCTTTGCTGGCAGCCCCTTCCTTTTCCTGGAAGTAATTCCACTCCTCTCTGTGTCCTCAACAAAACAGTCTGGGTCAATAGAGAGTGAGATTGAGAGGGTTGGATCTCTTTAGTCCCATGCCTGCTCCCCAGGCAAAGAATGAAGCAGCTCCACCCAGCCTGAAAGGGTTCACTGGACACAGCAGACCAAATTTTGGGTCAAAATCTGAGTTAGTCTTAGGTTGTGTCCCTCTCTCTCCTCTTTCCTGAGGAGGAGAATCCTTGGGGTCCTCTTTGTCTGTAGCCACCAGCCCTGAGGCCTCAGAATTCAAAAGTGTCTATAGTGTGGGGGAAGGTGCCAGCATTTGCGCCTGCAGCTTTTAACTCACAGTTTTGCCATCGTGATTCTTCTCCTTTGCCCCTCTCTCCTCTGGGCAGTGTCCAGCCTTCCCCTGGTGTCTTAAACCCTAGAAGATTTTATTCCAGGCCATTGCTGCCTGACATCTAGCTTTTTTTCTGGGTCAGAAGAGAGTCTTGTGCCTCTCTAGTCTGCCATCTTCCCGGAAGTGTCCCATGACATTTTATTCTCCATGTGATCTACCCAAAAATCATGCCTTGTAAAGCACTCAACTCCATCTTGTTCATTCTAAAATTCTCCCTTTACCATTTTGACATTTCTAAAGCCAATGAGTTTTTTATGATAAAAGTTTATGTTTAATTCAGTATTAAAGAAAATAACCAATAACATTTTATAATTGGAGAAAATGCCTGTAAGTAAGAATGATCCTGTGACAATTTGAAGCTAGGTGGACCTTTTCTTAAAGCTAATCCATTCCTATGCATCTAAACCTATTGTAGATGGGATCTTTTAATTAAATTGCTTCAGTTAAGGGCCTTTTATTAGATTGCAGAACTCAGGGTGGGTCTTAATCCTCTTACTGGAGTCCTTTATAAATGGAGGAATAAAAAGCCACAGAAGCAGAAGAAAAGCTGCAGAGACATAGAAGAATGCAGAGACAGAGGGAAGTCTCCAGGAGTTGAAATCAATGAATCCAGGAGAGAGAATAAGCCACAGAGTAGGCCGAAGCTGAAAGCAACAAGGCTTGGAGGAGAGGGGAGAGATGAGGGGACACCACTATGTGCCTAACTGCCCACAGCTACAGCTTGGGTAGAAACTACCTCTTGATAATGCCTTAATTTGGACACTTCCATGACCTCAGCACTGTAAGCTTTTAACCTAATACATTCCCATTGTTAAAAGCCAGTTGGTTTTTATGGTATATTACTTTGGCAGCATTTAGCAAACTAAAACAATTCAGTCACTCTTGCTATTTGGAACAGGTAAAGGAGACTACATATGAAATTTTGAAGGGCACCAAGAAGCCATCCATGCTTCTATCCCCTCTGATCCCCTGCCTCCATGTTCATTATGCCTGAAATATCCATATTCAGACGGTTTCTTAGGAGTCTTAAGGTGTGTTGGACTCTAGGGCAATTCCTATGACCTGGCCAACTAGAGCATTAAGTGATTGGGAGATACTCATATCACTTAGCTGGGCCACTGGAAGGTCACCAGAACTGTTAGGAAAGAGGCCCTTTTAGCTGATAATAAGCCAATAGGATGTAAGTTGAGTGTCATTTTTGCCTTCATATTAAAAAGCCCACTGGAGAGGAAACCAAGACAAAAAAGCAGAGCTCAAAAATGGAGAGAGAGAATTCCCAGTGACATTGCAGAGCACCTGGATCCAGCTTTGCCTGAAGCTAGAAAGTTTATGTTTAAGCCTGTTGGAGATGGGCTTCTATCATATGCAACCCATGCTGTCCTGACTACTACATCTGCAAATCTCTGATGCCACTGAGTAGGGCTAGAGTTGGAAAGAAGTGAGAAAGGGGGATGGAAAAGCTCTGAGTATGAGGGAAGGGGAGAAGGGTGTGGTGAGAGGGGTAAGGACAAACCTCTTGGGCCCTGAGAAGGACTGTGGGATGACAGGGAGGCCAAGATTATGGACATTCTTAGCATGGCCTCTGTTATGGATGGAATCACTTCTCCCACAGAAGACATATCCAAATCCTACTCCCTGAGGACTTGAATCCATTTGCAAATAAGATCTTTGAAGATCCTGTTAAAGTGAGGCCAAACTGAAGCAGATTGATCCTTAATCCAATATGACTGGAGCCCAAATAAGCAGAGGAAATTTGAGTACAGTAATAGGATAGAAGACAGAGGGAGAGAGACAAATATGTGACAGGGGTAGAGTTTGAATTATGAGTTGCAGGCAAGTCACTAACAGAATGCTACAGACTTTGGAGAAAGCACTGTCATGCTGTTTCCTTGATCTTGGACTTGTAGCTTCCAAAACTGTGAGAAAATAAATTCCTGTTGTTTAAGCCAACCAGTCTGTAGCAAACAGACAGCCCCAAGGCCCTTCCTCCTCCTCCTCAAGCAGCCCCAACCCCCTTGCTTCCCACAGTCTCACCCATAGACTCAAACATGTCCTTTCTGTCCCCCTGCCCAGGGCATTTTCACATCTCATTCTCTATTTATACAAGATTCATGCCCTAGTCTTAGCTAATAACTCCCACTCATCCGTGAGCCTTCTGCTTGAAGGTCGTTTCCAAGGGACACCTTTCCTGACCCCCATACTGCACTAGAGCCCCCTGCTGGTTACACTTAGAGCATTGCATCTTTTCTTCCGAGCACCCACCCCTTTTGTAAGGACATGTGCGTGTGTGTGACTTGCTGGTTAGTGTCCTTCCCCACTGGACTGTCAGCTCCCTGAGGGTGAAGTCCATGCCTGTCTCCGGTCACCATTCTATCCCCAGCACCACACCCTTGCTACTTTGCAGGTGCTCAGTAAATATTCCCCACATGAAGGAGTGAGGGCCTCCCTTGGGCTGAGGTCCCCTGGAGTACGTAAGTGATGAGATCTCAGCCTGCCGAGCCTAACTAGCTGTGTGATCTTGAGAAAGTCATTTGCACCTGTGAGCCTCGGTCTCATCTGCGCAGTGGGATAATGGCAGCACCCAAGTCCTGAGGTTGCTTTAAGAGTTGCTTGAGCTACTGCATGTAAAGCGCTGAGGGCAGGGCTGGACACACAGACAACAGCGAGCACACGTGAGCTGCGCTTACTCTTACCCAGGATCCGTAGGTTGAACCCGCTGTAGCAGCAAAAGAACCAACCTCTGGTTGCCAAAGTGCTGATGAACTTTTTTTTTTTTAACTTTATTTTGTACATTTAATAATTGAAAACATAAACAATTAAAAACTAAAAAGTAAACACAGATGAATAAATATATACATTTCTCAATTAAATGTAATGGCTACATGTAATTTTTTTTTTTTTTTTTTTTGAATCAAACAATGTATTTGGTTCATAGTAATGCATTCATACAGTATTTGTCCTTTTGTGTCTGGCTTGCTTCACTCAACATGATGTCCTCCAGGTTCATCCATGTTGCCATATGCTTTATGACTTCATTTCTTCTTACAGCTGCATAATATTCCATTGTGTGAATAGACCACAGTTTGTTTATCCATTCATCTGTTGATGGACACCTGGGTTGTTTCCAGCTTTTGGCAATGGTGAATAATGTGGCTATGAACATCGGTGTGCAGATGTCTGTTCGTGTCACTGCTCTCAGTTCTTCTGGGCATATACCCAGTAGTGGAATTGCAGGGTCACATGGCAAGTCTATATTCAACTTCTTTAGGAACTGCCAAACAGTCCTCCATAGTGGCTATACCATTCCGCATTCCCACCAGCAGTGAAGAAGTGTTCCTATCTCTCCACATCCTCTCCAACACTTGTAGTTCTCTGTCTTTTTAATAGTGGCCATTCTGATAGGTGTGAAATGATATCTCATTGTAGTTTTGATTTGCATTTCCCTAATCATTAGTGATGTTGAGCATTTCTTCATGTGTTTTTTTGCCATTTGCATTTCTTCTTTGGAGAAATGTCTATTCAAGTCTTTGGCCTATTTTTTAATTGGGTCATTTGTCTTTTTATTGTTGAGTTGTAACATCTCTTTATATATCCTGGATATTAAACCCTTATCAGATATGTGATTTCCAAATTTTTTTCCCATTGAGTCGGCTGCCTTTTCACCCTTCTGACAAAGTCCTGTGAGGTGCAAAAGTGTTTAATTTTGAGGAGGTCCCATTTATCTACTTTTTCTTTTGTTGCACGTGCTTTGGGTGTGAAGTCCAAGAAACCACCACCTACTACAAGGTCTTGAAGATGTTTCTCTACATATTCTTCTAGTAGTTTTATGGTCCTGGCTTTTATATTTAGATCTTTGATCCATTTTGAGTTGATTCTTGTATAGGGGGTGAGATAGGGGTCCTCTTTCATTCTTTTGATTATAGATATCCAGTTCTCCCAACACCATTTTTTGAAGAGACTGTTTTTTCCCATCAGCGTGGGCTTGGTAGGTTTGTCAAAAACCAGTTGACTGTATAGGTGAGGGTTTATTTCTGGATTCTCAATTCTATTCCACTGATCGATATGTCTATCTTTATGCCAGTACCATGCTGTTTTGACCACTGTAACTTTGTAATATGTTTCAAGGTCAGGCAGTGAAATTCCCCCCACATTGCTCTTCTTTTTTAGAATACTTTTGGCTATTCGGGTGCACCTACCCTTCCAGATGAATTTGGTAATTGCCTTCTCTAATTCTGTAAAGTAAGCTGTTGGGATTTTGATTGGTATTGCATCGAATCTATAAATCAGTTTGGGCAAGATTGACATCTTCACGATATTTATTCTTCCAATCCATGAACACGGAATGTCTTTCCATTTGTTTAGGTCTTTTTAAATTTCTTTTAGCATTGTTTTGTAGTTTTCTGCATATATAGGTCCTGTACTTCCTTGGTTAAATTAACTCCTAGGTATTTGAGTCTTTTTGTTGCTATTGAAAATGGAATTTTCCTCCTGATTTCCTCCTCAGATTGTTCAGCACTAGTGTACAAAAACATTACTGATTTTTGTGTGTTGATCTTATATCCTGCCACTTTGCTGAACTCATTTATTAGTTCAAGTAGCTTTGTTGTGGATACTTCAGGATTTTCTAAATACAGGATCATGTCATCTGCAAACAGTGAGAGTTTTACTTCCTCTTTTCCTATTTGGACCCCTTTAATTTTTTTGTCTTGTCTAATTGCCCTAGTTAGAACTTCTAGTACAATGTTGAATAACAATGGTGACAGTGGGCATCCTTGTCTTGTTCCTGATCTTAGGGGGAAAGCTTTCAACCTTTCCCCATTGAGTATGATGTTGGCTGTGGGTTTTTCATATATGCCTTTTATCATATTGAGGAATTTTCCTTTTATTCCTATCTTTTGAAGTATTTTATAAAAAAAGGATGTTGGATTTTGTCAAATGCCTTTTCTGCATCTATTGAGATGATCATGTGGTTTTTCCCTTCAATTTGTTAATGTGGTGTATTACGTTGATTGATTTTCTTATGTTGAAACAGCCTTGCATGCCAGGAATAAATCCCACTTGGTCGTGATGTATAAGTCTTTTGATATGCTGTTGGATTCGATTTGCAAGTATTTTGTTGAGAATTTTTGCATCTATGTTCATGAGAGAGATTGGTCTATAATTTTCTTTTCTTGTGAAATCTTTATCTGGCTTTGGTATTAGGTGATGTTGGCTTCATAAAATGTGTTGGGTAATTTTCCCTCCTCTTCAATTTTTTGGAAGAGTTTAAACAGGATTGGTGTCAATTCTTTTAGAAATGCTTGGTAGAATTCACCTGTGAAGCCATCTGGTCCTGGACTTTTTTTGCTGGGAGATTTTTGATGACGGATTCATTCTCCTTAATTGTGATTGGTTTGTTAAGTTCTCGTATTTCTTGTTGTGTCAGTGTAGGTTGGTTATGAAATTTGTCCATTTCATCCAGGTTGTCTAGTGGTTGGCATATAGTTTCTCATAATATCCTCTTATGATTCTTTTTATTTCTGTGAGGTCATTTGTAATTTCCCCCCTTTCATTTCTGATTGTATTTATTTGCATCTTCTCTCTTTTTTTCTTTGTTAGTCTAGAGAGGGGTTTGTCAATTTTATTGATCTTCTCAAAGAACCAGCTTTTGGTTTTGCTGATTTTCTCTATTGCTTTTCTGTTCTCATTTTCATTTATTTCTGCTCTAATCTTTATTATTTCTTTCCTTCTTTTTGCTTTGGGATTGGTTTGCTGTTCTTTTTCGAGTTTCTCAAGTTGTTCAGTTAAATCTTTGAGTTTAGCTCTTTCTTGTTTCTTAATATAGGCATTTAGGGCTATAAATTTCCCTCTCAAGACTGCCTTTGCTATATCCCATAAGTTTTGATATGTTGTGTTCTCATTTTCACTTGTCTCAATATATTTACTGATTTCACTTGCAATTTCTTCTTTGACCCGCTGAACATTTAGGAGTGTGTTGTTCAGTCTCCACACATTTGCAAATTTCCTTTTTTCCTGTCTGTTATTGATTTCTAGTTTCATTCCATTATGATCTGAGAAGGTGCTTTGTATAATTTCAATCTTTTTATATTTATTGAGAGCTGTATTGTGACCTAACATTTGGTCTATCCTGGAGAACGATCCATGGGCACTTGAGAAGAATGTATAACCCGCTGAGTTTGGATGCAGTGTTCTGTATATGTCTGTTAGGTCTAACTTGTTTATCATATTGTTCAAGTTCTCTGTTTCCTTGTTGATCTTCTGTCTAGTTGTTCTATCTAATGATGTGAGAGGGGTGTTGAAGTCTCCGACGATTATTGTAGAAATGTCTATTTCTCCCTTCAGTTTTGCCAGAGTTTGTCTCATATATTTTGGGGCACCCTGGTTAGGTGCGTAGATATTTACGACCCTTATATCTTCCTGGAGGATCGTCCCTTTTATTAATATATAATGGCCTTCCGCATCTCTTATCACTTTTTTTGCATTTGAAGTCTGTTCTGTCTGATATTAGTATAGCTACCCCTTCTCTTTTCTGTTTACTATTCATGTGGAGTATCTTTTTCCAACCTTTTACTTTCAGCCAGCTTGTATCCCTGGGTCTGAGGTGAGTTTCTTGTAAGCAGCATATGGATGGCTCATGTTTTTTTATCCATTCTCTCAGCCTGTATCTTTTGATTGGGGAATTTAATCCATTCACATTCAATGATATTACTGAAAATGCACTATTTATTTCCTCCATTTTATTCTTTGGTTTTCATATGTCATCTTATTTTTGTCTCTCTTTTTACTCTTTTGGTTATCCTTTCTGCTTTTCTTTCTTCTATACTCTCCTCCAAGCCTCTCTCTCCTGTCTTTTTCTTTCAGGTTCTAAGGCTTCCTTTAATATTTCCTGCAAAGGTGGATTGTTTTTTGCAAACTCTCTTAGTTTCTGTTTGTGAATACTTTATATTCACCTTCATATTTGAAGGACAGTTTTGCTGGATAAAAAATTCTCGGCTGGCAGTTTTTCTCTTTCAGTTTCCTAATTGTATCATACCACTGTCTTCTCGCCTCCATGGTTTCTGAAGAGAAATCCACACTAAGTCTTACTGGACGTCCTTTGTACATGATCGTTTGCTTCTCTCTTGCTGCTCTGAGAATTTTCTCTTTATCTTTTACATTTGACATTCTGAATAATATGTGTCTTGGCGTAGGTCTATTTGGATTTATTCTTATTGGGGTATGGTGTGCTTCTTGGACATGTAAGTTCATTTCTTTCGTGAGAGTTGGGAAATTTTCAGCTATTATTTCCTCAAATACTCTTTCTGCCCCTTTTCCTTTCTCTTCTCGTTCTGGAACTCCCATGACACGTATGTTCTTGCGTTTTGTGTTGTCATTCAACTCTCTGAGCCCCTGCTCATTTTTTTCCATTCTTTTCTCTCTCTGTTCTTTTCTCTCTTCAATTTTAGCTGCTCTGTCTTCGGTATCACTTATTCTTTCTTCTATCATTTCGAGTCTGCTGTTGTATGCTTCAAATGTATTTTTTACTTCACCTATTGTGTCTTTCATTCCCATGAAGTCCGTTACTTTTCTGTTCCGTGTTTCAAATTCTTCTTTGCGTTTGCTCAATGACTTCTTGATGTCATTGATCTCTTTAAATATATTATCTTTCATCTCATTAATTTGATTTTCGAAATTTGTGCTCATCTCACTGAGTAGTTCTCTCAAATTGTGCATCTCTTCTGGGACTTTGCTGTATTCCTTTTCTTGGGCCATGTCTTCTATTTTCTTAGTATGGCTTGTAATCTTTTGCTGGTGCTTAGGCATCTGGTTAGTTTGTATTTTACTTAGATGCTCTATCTCTTTCTCTTTTATGGGGTTTTAGTGGCAGGAGGCTGTGAGTTACCACAGCTCTTTGATTTTTGGCTCAACCTTGATTGTTAGGATTGTTCTGCTGGTTGCTCAAAACAGGGCACTGGACCCAGTAATTGGTTGTAGAGTCGTTTCCTAGGGCCTTGGGCAGGGAGGCTATAGAGGCCAGGAAAAGCCTCTTTTACTTATTAATTTTCTTATGTGCACTTCCTTGGTCTGCCAGGAGATGGCGCTTGTTGGTAGCTCTTAATTCAATGCCTGGTCGGAGCGCATTTGTTGTGACACAGGCCAGATCAATGTGATAGAGCTTCCTGTCTGGGGGCTAAGATCCCTGTGATTCAAACTTTCTGAGACAGTTCTCTAGACTTCTCTCGTAGTGCCCCCCTTTTCCCAGCTAGGAAATATTTCCACTCCCTTCTGAATCCTCAACAATCAGTCCCTGTTAGTAGAGGAGGAGATTGGGAGGTTTGTATATCTTTAGCCCCTTGCAGGCTCCAAGGCAAACAATGGCGCAGCCCCACCTGGCCTGGAAGGGCTCTCGGGACAGGGCAGACCAAACCTGGGAGTCCAAAGCAGGGTCAGCCCCAGGCTCTCTCTCCCCTCTCCCGTGGAGTACTCAACAATTAGTCCAGGCTAGAAGAGAGGGAGGTTGGGAGGGTCGGATTTCTCCAGTCCTTTCTAGGCTCCCAGGCAAACCGCCGTGTGGAAGGGTCTGTGGGGCTCCGCAGCCCAAATTTCAGGTCCGAACCTGAGTCAGCCTAAGGCTGTGTCCCTCTCTCTCCCCTTTCCGTGAGTGGCAGATCCCTGAAGCCCCCTTTGTCTGTGGTCACAGGCCCAGGGGCCCGAGAATTCTGAAGAGTGTCGGGGAGGGTGCCGGCAGCAGCAGAAGCTGCTACTTCCCACTCAGGGTTCTGTTGTCGCGATTTCCCTCTTCTGTCCCTCTCTCCTCTGGGTGGTGTGCAGCCTTCACCTGCTGTCCTAAACCCTAGAAGATCTTTTTCGGGGCTGTTTCCGCTTGTCCTCTAGCTATTTTTCTGGAGAAGAGATTCCCTTGTCTTACTAGTCCGCCATCTTCCCGGAAGTCCTCCTGCTGATGAACTTTTTAGGACAAGTGTGTCACCTCATGTCCCCGAGCCACATTGAAATACAACCAAGAACGACTCCCCAAACCCTTGAAGAATGCTTGGTTGGCTTTGCCTGGGTCTGCAGTCCACTGCGGCTCATGCATATGTGGAGCAGCCCTGGTCACAGAACGCTCACCTGGAGTCCAGAAGGTTGTTGCAAATGCAGTGCTTGTACCACTTTAACATGCTCAGGGATCACCTGGGGGTCTAAGGTTTAGAGCACAGATTCTGGGGCAGGAGGTCTGCGGTGGGACCTGAGGTTCTGCAGTTCTAATGAGCTCCCAGGTGCCGCAGGTGCTGCCGGTCCACGGCCGCACTTTGAGGAGCAAGGCAGACCCATGCTGGGCAGCCGTTTCCGTTGCTCCGAGGAAGCTGGCTGGCTCCAGTGCCCTGCCCTATTGGAGACGGTGGGTGACTGAGGAGGAAAGACAACAGCCCGAAGTGGAAACAAATACTGTGCACCACAATCTCATTAACGTCTAAAATTAGATTAACATAATTAAAAATTTAAAAGCTAGATTAAAGCATGTGAGCCTGAAATTGAGTGCTGAATTATGCTGACTCTCTTTGCTTTCTCCTTAAGTTTAATGGGTATTTCAAAGACTACAGAGTTATATGTTGTTCTTTGTGATTTTTAATTATCACCAAACACATGCAATTGGCCCTATTTTGAGATGACTCTCCCAGGGCATGGCTTCCATGTCTCTTTGAAAATCTTCAAGCAAGCCAAGCTTTTGGCTCTCTCCTCCCACTGACATTTAGGCTCCTTTGGGGATGAAAAAGGATTCTTACTGTATCTAAAAAGTAGGGTATTCCTAATGTGTGTCACACACTGTCATGGAGAATGATATCAATGTTATTGAAGTTCAGAGAGGTAAAGTAATCTGTTCAGGGTCACACAGCTAATTAGTGGCATAACTGGGATGCTAACACAACTTGGTTCGACTTTAAAAAGTCTGTAATTTTTTTTACCGCCTCTCTGAAGAATTAACCATCTTGGGACTTCAGTTAAGATGTGTGTATATACGTGTGTGTGTGTATGTGTGCTTGTGTATACTGGCAGAGGAGGGAGGTGGTGTGGAGAGAAAGAAAGACAGAATAAACATCCAATTGTAAAGTGTCTCTTTGTTTTCCTTCAAGTCAACATACTGGACCCATTGCCATTTGATAGGATGTATCACATATTTGAACAGAATTGGAATCATAAAGCACTTACTAGCTTGGGATCTAATTCTCATTCCTGAGTCATTAGGTCTATTCTCATCCACCAGGAGGTTAGGACCCTAGGGTCAATATTATCTTGGCGATAACATTACCCACGGCCTTACCCCGGAACAGAGGAGGTCCTCATTTCTCTCCATCCAGGGTAGGTGGGCTGTGAAGGCAAAGTGGGGTGGGGGCCTGGTGGGGCAAGGTGGGGTCTTTGTGGCTCTTCTTTCTTGGGACTCATCTGCATCCCTGCCAAGCTTCTCTTCTGAGACCTCTGTGGCTGTCACTTTTCCCAAAAGAGTAACCTGATTTTCCTTCAATGGATTAAGCTCTTGTGAAAGAGTCCCGGGAGGAAATGTTGCCTAACCTGGAATAGAGCTAGAAGGACACTGATGCAGGTGTGTTAAAGGGCTGCTATTCTGCACTACAGACTGCCATTTTTGTCTCGGTATATAAGCCTGAGTGCCCCTGATCTATTATTTTTATTTGTTTAGGAAATATTTACTATGTGCACATCTTCTGGGTGCTGAGACTACAACAGTGAACAAAGTTTGCCCTCTAGCTGGTGAGATATTAAGAAAGCAGGCTAATAAAATGGTTTCAGATACTGAAAAGTTCTTATTAGGAAAATAAAACAGGGTGATGGGGTGAAGAGTCAGAAGGGCTGAAATGCAAGGCAATGTTAGGTAAGGTGGTCAAGGAAGGCCTTTGCTAGAGGGAGACATTTGAAGAGACCTCTGATTGACTGGAGGGAGGAAACCTTGCAAATATTGGGGAAAACCTTTTAGGCAGGGGAAGCAGGAAGGGCAAACGTCCTGAGGCAGGAATGAGCTGGGCGTATTTGAGCAACAGAAAAGGATGCTAGTGTGACTGGAGGTTGAAAGTAAAGGCAGACATAGCAAGAGCTGAGAATGAGAGGTAGGTAGGAGCCAGATCCTGGAAACTCTCATCATCAGAAAGGTAAGAAGTTTGCATTTGACTTTAAATCCCATGGCAAGCCTTTGGAGAGTCATTGCAAGCAGGCGACATGCACTGATTTTCTTTTTCCAGAAAGAACTCATTGGCTGCTGTGTGGATAAAAGATTGTAGATAGGGAATGGAGGAGGCAAGGAGACTGGTGCAGAGGCTGTTGGGTTTTTAGGGAGGAGGTGATAGTAGTTGGAATGGTTAGCAGAAGTAGAGCTGGAGAAAAGGTGGGTGGATTCAGGATTATTGAAGAAATTTCCTGCTTTAACTGAAACCTTGATGTGGAATTCTAGCTGCTGGAAAAAACGGTGCAAAGGCAGCTCCAGTCTGACTTTCAAGTGAAAGATGGTGGGGAGATTTGAGTTCTGGGGATGGGAAGAATTCTTAGGACATTCTCGGCTCAGTGGTTAGTGAATACATTTTTGGATAGTAGTGAAATTTCCACCATTTTGCCACTGGTTTGAGAATTCCTTTTGGGGATAAAACTATCTTTGCTTAGGAAAACACCTTGATGGACAGCTGTAAGGAAAAGTGAGACCTTGAAGTCGTAAGTCAGTAAAAGCCAAGTCAAGGACAAACAAGGGTTAATGATTCTATGGAAATGACCTTTAGTGGGGGGCTGGAGGAGAGACAAAAGAGATGAGGAAGGAGATGAGAAAGCATCAGTGAGGGGATGCGGTGTGGCTGCCTGAGGACCACTGGCCAGTGAAGAATTTCCAGTGAAATTTGGTGAATCACCCAGCTTCATGCCTCTGTGAACAGTTGAGGAAACTGAGTCCCAGAGCAGCAAAATGATTGCAAAAAGTCCATCAATAATGAGTAGGAAAATGAAATAGTAAATGCCTTTCCAATTTTCTTCTGCTATGGAAAACTTTCAAGGGCTTCTCTGGAAAGAAACAAATAAATAACCAAGCTGCACTCCATATAAGTTTACACTCACATGAAAGGAAGAGAGTACACCCATCCATCCATCCATCCATCCATCCGTCCATCCGTCCGTCCGTCCGTCCATCCATGCATCCATGCATCCGTTCATCCATCCGTTCATCCATCCATCTATCCATCCATCTGTTCATCCACCTATTCATCCATCCATCCATCCATCCATCCTTCCTACTTTCTATTTATTTTCTCATTCAATAACTATTTATAGAGCATTTATTCCATGGTGTGAGGTCAGGCATGCGTCAGAAGACAGATCCTGCAGAGCCCTCAAGGGCAAGACAAGGAATTTGAAATTTTTTCTGGGTAATGAAGACTCATCTAAGGATTTTAAGCTGGGGTGACCTAATCTTATTTAAGTTAAATGATTATTTTGATGTGTAGATGTTGGATTGGACATGGCAAAAGTAAGAACAGGGAGATGTGACTCTCAAAATAATGCAGGCCACCAATCCTATTGCCTTCAGTTACCTGGGCTTCTGTGCAGTTCAACAAGCACTTATTGAGCAGCTATTATGTGCCAGTGTTTCCTGCCTTCCTGGTGCTCACACTACCTAAGGGGAGACAGAGAAGGAAGCCAACAATTGTAATTAGGGATAGGACAGCAGGATAAACATATGCTGTGACAGGACTGGGTGGGCTGCTTAACAAAGCCTAGCACAGGCAGAGACATCAAGGAGGGCTTCTTGGAGGAATTGGTGTTTGTGCTGAGGATGTAAGAATGCCTAGGACTTATCTAGGAAGGGCATTCTTGGCAATGGATGAGCAAAGGCCTAGAAGCATGACACAGTGTGTTTTAAGTGGGAAGCCACACGATTCCTTGGGGAATTAGATAGAATATTACTACATAGATATGTGTGATACTACACAGAGATGGGGGGATACAAGCTGATCAGTATTAGTGAAGAGGGAAATGAGCCTGGAGATATTGGCAGAGGCTAGGTCATTACAGACCTTATGTGGAATACATCCTGACAGTACTTGGGAGCCATTGATTATAAAAGGGAGAGGGTATAAACCCCCCTCCTTTGCTCCTGTCTGAGAGCAGAGCCATAGCCACAGGGAATGGTTTAAGGCTGAGACCAAAGGAAGCAAAATCCATATAGTGTTTGTTGGTATAAGGTGTATGTGTGGGCAGCATATTTCTGGGGGCAGTTACCTCTCTTGTAAAAAAATAACCTTTTCCCCTATTACACCAATAATCTATTTGTCTTGAAAGTTTAGAGTGTACAGACAAGAAAACATGAACAAAAATTTAAACCTGCAATTCTGTCACCTCGTGATAACTCTGTTAGCACTTTATTGTATGTTCCTCCTGACTTTTAAAATTACATAACAATGATTTTTATATAAACGGGGCTGTAGTCGACACACTGCTTTTTAACTTGGCAATAAAGCATGAACAGTTTCCCCTGCCAGTAAAGGTGGGTTTCCAGTATCAGTTTGTAATGCCCACAGAATATTCTGTTGTTTGGGCATGCCACGAGGCCAGTTCTCCCTGACAGTGAACCAGCAGCCTGCTGGCCTCTGCCCAGCCTTGTAGCCCCTGCAGTGACACTGCAGTCAGAGGCCAATCCCTGCTAGTTTCTACTAATGGACAAAGGCAGTGCACTGAGGGTCTTTGGAAATGAGTGAGAACACAAAAGGGAAACTTCCCAACCAAGCATTCTGTTGACCACAACTTCCCCTTTTCTCATTCCAGTTCATCCAGATTCGATTGCATTTTGGAAGACAAGCCGAGTAGTCATCAGTTAGTTGAATCTGACAATTGTTTAATTTCACCTGCTTTTTAGGTGAATGATTTAGGTGAATGATTTCCAATCCCAGTGATCTCAAAGGGTGTTGCAACCACCTATAAATTTTTTTTTTTTTTTAGTTTTCTTTCTTTCTTTCTTTCTGTTCGTTTGTTTGTTCTTTAAAATCACAGAACCTCCCTTTTCTGAGCAGGGCAGCCTCAGAAGCACATGCTGACTGATGCTCAGAGCAGTAGTCTTTCATGGAAGTATTGCCAGTTATGGCTCTAAAGGGGTTTTTATGTACATGCTCTCAATTGATTATCTAAATAACCCAGCCAGGTAGGGCAGGGCCATTATTTTGTGAGGCTCAGGAGTATCCTGACTTGCCCAAAGCCGCCACCGAGTCATTGGGAGGTTACATGTCGGATCAATTGTGCGAGCACATGCGTTTTCATGGAAGTTAGTCCATGCCACTCCCCATGAGGATCTGTAAGGTCCTCACAACTCAGAAAACACCAACACCAAAACGACTCTACTTTAAATTTGCCTGGCAGGTTTTCTGGAAACCTTCGTGGTTCCCTATGGAGAAAAGCTGGTTGCCTTTGAGTACGGCAGTGGACAGAGGGCTTACGCCATGCAAACAGCAAGTGCGGCAGACACTGGGTGGGGAAGAGGAAGCTTTGTAGAGAGGCCTTCTGTCCACTGGGTTGAGGTGGAAATGCAGCGATGTGTCCAGAGGCGCAGGCCAGGCAGCATCCAGGAGATTCCCAGGACCTCTCCATCCCTCCCCATCTCTGCCGCAAGCACCTTGGTCCAAGGCACCAGCCTCCAAGCATGGTCAAGAGAAAGAGCAGCCAGATTTGAGATTTGTCTTCCAGCGTGCACTGCTGGCCCCCTTTCTCCCTTAGTCTCAAAGCTGCCAGAATGATGTCTAATCCTGACTCCCCCTTCCTTAAAGCCTCCCATGCTTTCCCACAGCCCTCAGAATAAGTCTCAGCTCATACAAGGTCTGCAAAACCCAGGTGCATTGCCTAAGCCTCCCATCCCCTCCTCCTCCCTCCCTCTACTCCAGCCACACGGGCTTCTTGCCTCCAGCACCCTGAACTTGCTCTGCCCTCAGGCCTTTTCATTTGGGGAAAATTTTCTCTCCCTAGATATTTGCCAGACTGCATCCTTATCATCATTCAGGTCTCTGCCCAGATGCCACCTCCTCCCAGAAGCCTTCCTGGACACCGTTCCAAAGTAACTTGATGTTCGCTTTTCTTCCCAACCCTCATCTCTACGAAAATGCTGTCTTCTTTCATTACTTATAATCTGGCTCATTCAGTAGATGTAGCTCCATCAGACAGAGTCTGACACACACATCCTCAATAAAAACTTGTAAAGGTGGGTAGGTCTATCCTTCAAGTCGAAGATCACCAGATCCCAGTTTCCTCACAGGAAACCTGGAGGAGATAAGCGGTACAGGTAAATGACTTCCTCCTCCAAGCCCGGGAGACTTATTTTCACCCCACTTAGTAGTGAATGAAGTTACCTGCTGGTAAGAGGACGTCATGAGGCCCGTAATTAGTTCCCTGATTATTCAGAATTGCAGTGATCATGGCTAACGGATGGTGTTCTCCACACAAACCTGTAGGAGCGCCAGGTCGTTTGGCAGCTCCTGCACTCCCGAGAAGGCAGATCAATATCCGTCTGATTTGTTTAAAAATAACAAATAAACAATGCGGAGCTGCTTGCAAGGTTTGCGTTCCTCCTTTGCTGAAATTTGGGGAAAGGAGGCAGCTCGAAATTGCCAGTTAGGAGAAGACAGGCAGATCGCATTTACTGCTCAATCGGATCTCCCTATAATCATAGCTAATAACTGTAGTTTTCTCCTACTAAACAATTCTGTTATTTTAAAGCTTCTAGTTAGTGAGATAGCTAAATGGTGCTCAGGGGCCAGCCACGGAGAAGACGCCTCTAAAGTGCAAGTGGAAGGTCATTTTTTCCCACTTTGTGCTAATTTTATCACAGGCTGAGGGTGACCTGCTAACATGGGCGGGGAGAGGCACCTAGACGTGTATGGTGAGGTTGCCCTACCTGAAGCATGGAATCCCACACGGTTCCCTGGAAGATGAAAGGAACTGGTGGTTCTTTTAGGATCATGGCTAGAGAAGGCTTCTCTACCTCAATTCATGCTTAATCTGGGCTCCTCCCTGACCCAGGCCATCCCCTAAATATCTTAATACATCCCTTTTCAGCAGAAACCCTGCAAGGGCTTCCCATTGCCCTTAGGATAAGCCTAACCCCACCCCGCCCCCTACCTCTCCAGCCTCATCTTCCCGGGCCCATCCACAACCCCATTTCCTTCAAGCTCCTGCTACCAGGAATTCATTCTCATCTGCATGTAGCAGAGGGGTGAAGGTTACAGACTCTGGGAGCCTCCCTTGGTTCTAATCCCAGCTCCACCACTTATCAGCTGTGTGAACTTGACAAGCCTTTTGATCTCTTGGGGCCACAGTTGCCACATCTGTACCCTGGGGAGACTAAAGCCCCTGCCTTGGAAGGCAGCTGTGAGCAGTAAGGGCGTTCACGGCGGCACAGTACATCGAACAGCAGCTGGTACTCGCCAAGTTCCCGGGCGACGTTAGGTGTTAGCATCACTCCACAAACATGCTTTTTGCTCTTTACACATGCTGTTTCCTGTGGGACATTTCTTTCTGTCCCAACCCCTTATTCTCTTGTCTGATTCATTTCTCGGATTTCAGTTTAGCTATTACCTCTTCCTGGAACCCTTCCAGATCCCACATCCGTGGATTTGGTATCTTCCTCTTTGATCCCACAGCACCCTCACCGTCCTCCACGCAGATTTCACCGCCTGCACCGCCTGTTTGTTTGTCCGTCTTACCCGCCACACGAGGGTTTCTCAACCTCGGCATGATGGACATTTGAGGCTGGATGATTCTTTGTTGGGGGGTGGCTGTCCTGTGCATTGTAGGATGTTTATAGCATCTCTGGCCTCTCCCCACCAGGTGCCAGGACCACAGCCTTCCCACCTAGTTGTGACAACCAAAGATGTTTTCACACACGACCAAATGTCCCTGGGCTGAGAATGGTGGTAAAAATCGCCCCTGGTGGAAGCACCAGCCTCTGCTCTGCAAGGGCTGCTGATTGCACTTCTCTTGCCCACCCAAAACCCCTAGGCCCTAGAACTGCACCAAGGTCTCTCGGGTCCTCGGTACGTATCTGCCAGATGCATGAACAGAGGTTCTGGGTGAAGCAGCAAAGCCAGCTGCAGACTAAAGTCAGAGGACGTGGGTTCTCATCCTGGGAGTGCAAGTTAATTGCTCGTGTGAGCCCTGGCAATCCTCCTCTCTGGGCCTGAGATTGGTTCTCTACAAAATGACTTGGCCAACAGCCCTAGCTCCTTAAAATGCCCTGGGTGGCAGGGGGAAGCATCGCCTCGGAGTGTGTTCGAAATGCAAATTCTCCTTTGGGGCTGGATCCCTGGACATTGTGTTTTCACACGATCTGCAGGTAACTCATTCATGCTTCAGGGCTTCTCACCCCTGGCTGGCCTTAGAATTCAGCTGGAATGCTTTCAGGCCTGGGGTGCCAGCTTCTCAGACCCACTGAAGGAGAATCTCTGGGGCTGAGGCTTGTCTTTGGCATTTTTCACCTCCCTTGGGTGATTCCAATGCACAGAGGTGCTGAGACTCTCTCTCAAGGCAGACGCTGCCCTCATGCTCTGTGCTTCTTCAGTGAAACGTTTTGGAAATTGCATTAACTTTTTCAGTCCACCAGAGGGCCATTCACAACGCTGAGATGGGACAAGGTGATCTTTTCAGGGCATAGAGCACAGGGAGCCATGGACCACAAACCATAGGTTGAATTAAGTCTATGAGACCTTCCTCCCAAGCTCTGCCTGGGAAAAAATTCTGACCAAAGTATGAAACATCAGAAGTGACTGTAAGATTTTACTCCTGTTCCTCACAGCCCTCCCAGGACAGCAAAGAAGGATGAACAAACTCTAAAGCAGGGCTCTCTACTTGACCCGCTAGGTTTTTTTTTTTTTTTTTTTTTTGATTCTAAGACAAAAATTTAATGAGAATTTATTATTGGGTATATAATAATCCATAGGGCTAAATAGTTTACATGGGACTGTAGTAGAAATTTAAAACAGAAGCAGATGTAAATGTTACATATTATCATCATCAGATTCATCTTCTTCCTTCAAAGATTCCTTCGCATATTTCTCTGCTTCTTCCCTTACATCTTTTGGAACAATTTCATGTCTTCCTTTAGTTAATTCACCAACCCAGCTGAGCTCTAGTTCAAAAGCTTTATCTTTAACTTCATCGTGTACTATGTAAATTATTTTTGCAACTTCTTTAACAACATCACAGCAGGTCATTTCTTTCATCTGAAGCTTTTCAATTTCTGTCTTTGCAGCTTGCCTGGCTTTACCAATGGCACAGCCCCAATAACCAAATGAAACACCCGATGGATCAATCATGTAGAGTTGTGCACCGTCATTTACACTGTAAGACCCTACCATGAAACTGCATCCAAAAGGTCTAACAGCACTGTAGAGTGTATAGGCATGAACATACATGGCCACTCTGTCTGCAAGATGTTTCAGTGGAATGTTATAGCCAAAGTTAGATCTAAAGTTGGAAGCTTCTTCTCTTGCTATGTCTGCTAAAGAAAGAGCATCTGCCAACAAACCTGCTACCGCCATTCCAACATGCCGATCAACATTAAAAAGTCGTTTGTTCGAACCTTCTTCATAAAGTTTAGAAAGGACTAATTTTTCTACCCCGAAGACAACACCATCTTTACATCTGATTCCAATAGCTGTACTACTATTTTCCACAGCCTTCATAGCATATTCAACTTGAAAAATTCTCCCATTAGGAGAGAATGTAGAGGCTGACAGATCATACCCGGTGCCGGTAGAGCTCATTGTGCTAAAATCACCGGGTTGTGTAGGGATTCCAGGCCTAAAACGCTTCTCGGTTTTTGTTTTTTTTTTAAGATTTTCTCTTCCTTCCTTCCTTCCTCTCTCCCTCCTTCCCTCCCTTCCTTCCTTCCTCTCCCTGCTGCTTGTTTGCTTGCCTTCTCCAGGAGGCACTGGTACCCGAACCCGGGATCTCCCATGTGGTAGGTGGGCACCCAAATGGTTGGGCCACATATGCTTCCAGACCCACTAGTTTAAAAAGCCATACCAGGAATCCTTTAATGTAATTTATTTCTGAAACCCTCCACATCTCTGGTTCCATGAAAGCTTCCGATTGCAGGAGGTAGCTGCAGTATCATAAGCAGAGGAGTGGACGTGAAGTCAGACATGCCTGTGTCTTTCTGAGTAAACCATGTCTCTCTCCCAAACTTCAGATCTTAAATGGGTAATAAAACTTTGCTGCTGGGCTGTGATAAGGATCAGCAAGGCCAATGGTGAAGCACCAGCACAGAAGAGTTGTTGTAATAAATCAGTGGTTCTCAAAGTGTGGCCCCTGGAGAAGGACCATCTGCACCACCTGTTTACTTGTTAGAAATGCAGATTTTCAGGTCCCACTCGATACACACTGAATCAGAAACTCTGGGGTTGGGACCAATAACTTCACCTCTGCGAGCCTTCGTTTTCTCCTTCTTAAAGTTAGAATAATAACTGTACCTGTATCCCAGAGACTCACAGTAAGGATTAAATGATAGATGCCTAGACAACTTAGCACAGAGCCTGGCACACAGTTAGAGCTCAGTGAATGGTAGATGCTGCTGTTTTTATTGATTATTATTATCTTCAAAGCCCTTTGGCCCATGCAAACCTCAGAAAGCAGCTTTTGTTGAAACTCTGCACAAACAGTTCTTGTTGAACTTTACAAAATGTCATCTTTGGGCTCAGAATGCTTCCTGCAGACCATGTGCTGAGCAAGAGTTAGGGTGCACTGCTCATGCCTTGGCCAGCATTCTAGCTCCTTGAGAGAGGCCATACGTCAGAGCAACCTAGCTATGTATTGCTGTTGCTACGATGGGTTGTGATCTGTTTAAGTGTGCCCAGGAATTAGAAAGACCATCTTTGTTCTTACCAGTCAGGAGCAAGGAGATGAGCTTGGGGGTGGGGATGGGGGGGCAAACAGCAAAGTGCACCTGAAATATAATCTACCCATGGTCAGAGGAAACATAAAAGATGCTGAAGGAGAGAAACAGAGTCTGCTCCAAGCGACCTTGCAGCAGTTGCAGAGAAGCTTCTAGATGAATCAACAGTAGCAGAGGTTTGCCCGATGTTTGCAGGCATCCTAACGGGATGCCCGCAGAGCCAGCCGGGTTTGTAGTTGGGGAGAGGAAGGTGGAATTGAAATTTACCTTCATGCATTGCAACTTTCAATAATCAGAAGTGGAGAATCACTCAGCTGCACATAGTTTACCTTTAACAAAATTGGAATTCTCCTCCTCGCCTCTTGCAAGCGAATTTTTTCCTTGCTCAGATCTCCTGTGTCTCCCCCACTGGCCCCAGCCCTGTAAGGGCTCATCTTGCCCTGAGGGTTTAACTGGCCATTAGCTAAATATAAATCACAGGACCTTTAGGCTAGCTGTATTTAGCAAAAGTCAAGAACCCAAATGCCTTGGGAGCTAGGGATTTATCAGAAGTGTGTGAGTGATAGTGAGAAGTTGGGAATAAAGAATGAAAGCCTCACCAAAGAGTGTATAAATTAAAATATATGCTTTAATGTAAATTGCATCCATAAAACAAATTAAATGTATAATATAACTATATAATGTCTGTATTGCCTGTATAATTTAAATGTACAATCACAATATCCACGGTCGCATGGAACTAGATTCCAATGACTATGGATTTAAGAGGCATTTGGCTGAGAACACTGGGTGTGAGAAGCAGGGTGCCCTCTCTCCCTGGTTCTGACAGGAGTTTATTCAAATGAGAATTGCATGAAGCCGGTCCAGCACCCACGATGAGCTCGGGAAGACTAGCCCCCTCCCCCCACCTCCATGACAAAAGTCCTTTCACAAGGGAAAGCTTCCCAGCCTGCCTTTGAGGGGCAAGCCTCTTCTGTGAGGACTCGGTCCCCAGGGTTTCAAGAAATCCATTCAGCACTGGGTTTGAATCCCAGTTCTTGTGGGCTGCTTGTTAGCTGTGTGAGCTTGGATGTGTTTTTAACTCCTCTGAGCCTCGGTTTCCTCCTATGGAAAACGGGGGTAATCACACCGATCTCTTGGAATTATCGTAAATATCAGACATTGCTGCAAAGGGCCCAGCAATATTTCTAACACATGGTGACTTTCAACCAACAGTTCTTGTTGCTGTTGCTTATTATTTTTCTTATGTCACTCCAAAATTATGATTCAAGACGAGCCTATCAAATGGCAAGATAAATTATTGTTAAGAGCAGAGAGAAAGCAGGCTACAGAATTTTAGGAGAATGTGTTATTCTTTGGAGATGCATGCTGATGTAGTAGTGGTGTATATCATGATATTTGCATTTATTTTTATATTTATATATGCATTTATTTTTAAATAGTTCAGAAAAACCTCACTGTATGCATATGTATGTGTGTGTGCATGTGTAGAGGGGTGGGGGAAAGAGGAAGAGAGAAACAGAGAGAGAGAGAGAGAGAGGGTATTGCAAGGTTTATCACCTTTTGGTTCTAAGGTGGAGGATATGTAGACAATCACTTTCAGCCTTTCCTTTCTCTGGAGCCAGATTGCCTGGGCATGAATCTCTGCTCCCCACTTACTACCTGTGTGATCACAACAGGCAAGTTACATAAACTCTCTGTGCCTCAATTTCACCATCATAAATGCTCACCATGATAGAAGCTACATCACAGGGTTTTTGCAAGGACGAAATGAGTTAATATGCTTGGAACAATTCATTGAAAAGAGTAGGCAGTCGATACATATTAGCTCTTTAGTTAACTGTTTGTGAGAGAGAGAGAGAGAGGAAGGGAGAGAGATGCAGACATTCATACTTAGATGGATAGAAAAATGGAAGGGCTGATGGATGGATGGATGCATACATGGATAAAAGGACGGATGGAGAAAGAGAGGGCTAGATGAGGAGAGGAAGGAAAACTGGAAGCTGTACTGTGATTTTTTTTTATTCTTTGTAGCTTTCAGTGTCTTCCATGTTTTCTGCACGTGGCATAATTCGCTTTGTCAACAAGGTAAAAGTTATTACGGATAATATGTAAATTGTGTAATGCCCACCAGCTTCCTTGGAACCATTTCAGAAGGAGGTGGTTGCCAGCATGCAAACGCAGCTGGAGGGCTTGATTTTTCCCCCCAGATGTGCTCCTTGCTCCACGTGGGCACAGACAGGTGTGCGGCCAGCAGAGAGCCATCACCTGGCTCCCAGTGTAGAGGTGCCCTCTGTCCGCTACCCTCCCCCCTGGGGATGCCGCCTCCCTCCAGAGCCAATTTCAGTCCAGTCTCCCTTTGGTGCCCTTGTGGAGATGAGAGTCCTGCTCGGCCGAGGATGGAGACTCCCTAACGGCAGCGCATGTAGAATAGGGCCTGGCATCTGGGCTGCATCTTAAACACCTTCCGCATCATTAGGCAGTCCCCATCGCTCACAGGGCTGACGGCTGCCTGACAGGGGCCTCGCGGCTCAGCGGCAGGCTCAGCCCGTCCATCCGGCCGGGGCATCCTGCCAAGAGCCTCCAGCCGAGGAGCGGCCACTCCTAGGTCACCTCGTGCTAGTCGGGATGACCCGATGGGGGGAAACCAGCCTGGCGTCCCCCAGCAGGCCCTCGTAGGAATCCAGATTAGAGAGCCCAGCTGTAAGGTGCGTTGCAGCCACTCTCCTTTGGAGCACGAATCCTATTTGTAAGTCATAATAAGCCCTTTCATTTTATGATCTCACTCTCGCTCAAATCCTGCAGCCACCCAGGAATTCTTTGAGTTTCTCTAACAGGCCTGGAACTTTCCTTTATAACAACACTCACACATGCAAATCCTTCTGTCTGTGCATCTTCTCTTCCCCTTCCCCTCCTGCTGTTCTGGTCACCTCCTCAGAGAGGTCCTCCCAGATCACACTGTATCAAGAGGTCTCCCATCCTCATCATCCTTTATCTTGGTGCTTTTATTATTCCTTCCTGAGCCTCAGCTTCCTTATTTGTAAATGAGAATAACAACTGCGTGGGGTATTCTCTGACTGCCTGTCCTTTCCCACCCTACTCTATGCCCCCCATGCCCTCTGGCTGGATTCAGGTAGACAGAGTCCAGGCTCTCTATTCCCCCTCTCCCTGCCTGCTGGCTCCGGATGGGCAGCCAGAAGCTCAGCTCTGGGAACCCCTCCCTCCTGTGCTCCTTCAGCCCCGAGCCTGCTAACAGCTCCCTGAGGTTGTCCGCCCCTGGGGACCCCAACAGACCTTGTTGGTTTCCTTGAGCCCTGCCCACAGCTTTCTAAATAGCTGGTCATTGCGCTGTTCTTAGCCGCCGCTTGGCGTGTGCCCGCTGTTTCCTGCCAGATTCTGACCCAGACAATAACAGTACCTATCTCATGGGGCTGTGCAGATTGAATTCCTTTCAGTGCATGGCACAGAGTAAGTGCTCAGAAGCATTTGCTATTATTACTATTTGCTGTGAGTTTTCTTCCTCTCCCTTATCACACCTTGTACTTATTTGTGTGCTAATTGTTTCCTGCCTCTCTGGGTTGGTCTACAAGTTGCTTGAAGAGAAAGGCCGTGTCCATGTCTGTTTGTTTAACCCTGTGATAACCCAGAGCCTGGTGCCTCTAAAAATAGCAGGTGAATCATCGAACGGATAAACGAATGAGTAAGTACAATTTTCCATACTATGTCAAAGGGCTATTGCAGATATTAGACCATTTTTTTTTGGCCTTTTAAGGATAGCAATTGCATAAGTTTCCTCCTATTACTTGACCCCCTTTGATGCTGGGTGAGTTGGCAGGTCAAGAAATAAAACCAGCGATATATAAATGATTAAATCAGAGAAGAAGAGGGGGAAAATAAGAGAGGAAATTGAGCCTGCTATGTACCCGGGACTCAGGCATTTGATGGATGGGCTTAATTTAATTTTCATGATGATTTTCATGGCAACATAAGCATCATTATTGCCTGGTTCACATATACAGAGCTCAGGTGCAGAAAAGTTAGGGGACACACCTGTGATCCAGTCCTGGTGTGTCTGACTCTAAAGTGTTTGCTTTTCCCACTGCCATCACAGGGTTGAGCAATTCTCCTCCTAAGCATCTACCCTAGAGAAAGTCTAACACAGGTATGCAGGGAAACCTATACAAAAATATCAGTTTGCAGCAGTAAAAACAAATGATACACCACCAAATGCCTACCAATGCGAGGCAGGATAAATAAACGGGAGCATTTAAACACCAAAGGAGTAGATGGCAGTGAAAGTGAATGAACTAGAGGTCCAGATAGTACCTATCAAGTGCAGGAAAAAGCAAAGTGTGGATGAAAAAAAAATAACCTGCCAAAGAAGACATTAGTAAAATGCCATATTATATCAAGGTTTAAAAACATACATTGTTTAAGGATACATCTATGTAACAGAAGTGTTCAAATTCAAGGGGTTATAAGCACCAAATTCAACATCGTGGTAGCTTTGTTGATCAGTGTAAGAGGGATGATATTGGAAGGCAGTGATTTAGGAGGTGTCATTGGTTCCTGTGCCCTTTGCCTTAAACTGGGTGGGTGTTTTATATCATTTAATGCCTTTATTTTTGGTAGTGGAAGTGCTTTATCTAAAACAGAGGGGCGCCTTGCCTAAGGTCACCCAGCAGGTCCTGATCCTAGCCCAGTGCTGCTTGCCCTACAGCGAGCTGTCAAAAAAGCAAGTCATTATCAGTACCGTGCAATTCGGGGAAGATGAGAAATGCAGCATTGAGTAATCCTTATTTTCACCTGCTTCCTTCGGATTACTACCTTTCCATCGCCCTTAATGACTTCTTTCATGGTGTTTATGTTGCCCCATATCCCAGGGTATGGTTTGATTTCTGTCATGGTTTCAGTGCAGGGAAAAGGAACTTCCTCTCATGGGCTCAATTAGGAAGTCTTTCGAAAACGCCTGGGAAAAGTAAACATCCCATCAATAAGGCTGGCATGGCAGACACTGTTGTTTGCCTCCCCAATGGCCCTTCTGTGCTAACAGAGAACTGTCTCCCATGATAGAGGCAGGAAATTGTGACTACTTACTTTCCCAGACTCCCAATGGCATAGCCAGTGACCCAATCCCCACAAAGGGGAAATCAGCTGAGGGGTTTCTAGGAAATAAAATTCCTCCATCAGCAAGAAAGGGAGAGATACAAGGAGAAAGCCTCTCTCTCCTCTCTTTCTGCTTTGTATGTTGTCATGTAAAGATGTGATTTTTGGAGCTTTGGCAGCCATCTTGTGACCATGAAGAAAGGGCAAAGAGAACCATCGAGAAGCCATTTTGAGCTGCTGAAGTAAACCCTGGAATCATCTAACCCTGAATTACCTCTTAAGAGGGAAAACACGAGTCACTATTATTAATCTACTTTTACCCCAGTGATCTACTACTAGCATCTCACTGTTCTGTGGAATGAAAGATAAGCAGGTATTTCATCCAGGTACGAATCACCTGGACCCATGTACTTAGATGTGATATGTTAAAAATTGTAAATTGATGTCTGCCCCTGCCTTGCTTAAACCAAACAAGGGCTCCTTATTGCTCCCCAGTTAAGACTAGAAGTCCTTTCCAAAGCCTTCTAGGCCTGGCTTGAGCTGGCTTCTGCCTGGCCACCCTCTCTGTATCACTTAGTGCTCCAGTCACATTAATTCTGCTGTGGTTTTGTTTTACTCTCTCCAGTTTGCCAAACCTTTTTCCAGCTCAGGGCTTTTACACAAGCTGGTCCCCTTTCCTGCAGGCTCTTTCTTTCTCACTTTGCCTGGCTAACTTGTTCTCAGTTTTCCATTCTCACCTTACCTATAACTTCATCAGGGAGACCTTCCCGCTAGTTTATCTCCTATCGCCTTGCTTTGACTTCATGGCCCTTATCTTCATTTATATTTATACATTTCTCTGTGTGTTTATGTTTCTTCAACCTCATTCTCCTCCAACCCAAGATATGTACCCTATTTTACCAAAGTGAAGATCTGAGCCATCAACCCTCCCTTTTCAAAATGACTGGAGAGAATATTAGCTAGTCTTAATATTATGCCTGCTCATGGCACAGAGGTAAACTCTGTGGCCTTAGCCTGGCATTCAGAGTCACCTTGAATTCATCCCTCCTTCATTCATTCAACAAATATTGACTGCACACCTCTTACATACTGTTCTTGGTAATAATCTGCCTTTCCTCTATTATTTTCTCTCCAATCCTCAGGGAGTTATCTCCCTTGCAAAACATCTCATTTTATGCATATCATGGAAGCTGTTCTTCTCTAAACCTCATCCTAAATACTATTCTTTTCATATGTTTGCTCGAGCTCTTCTTTTCACCTAAAATGCCTTCCCACTCTGTCTCCACCCAATTACACTTTACCTATCTTTAGATGCCCACCCAAAATCTGTTATTCAAAAAATATTAAGTACCTACTATGTGCCTCCCTGTCTCTTGCATCAGATTGGAGACCATCGGGTGGGGGTGGGGGGGAGACATAGAGCATGTGTAGTTTCTCTTTGTGACCTATACAATCTCTTGCACATAGTTTGCTGAATTGTGGTGTTACTGGATTTTGTCTAGATTCCTGACTTATGCTGCAGAAATGAATTTCAGAGCATGTCAGGTTAGTTAGGCCAGTAATTTATTAAGGTAGGGAAGGAAGAGAAATGGGAGAAAATAACAGATCATGGGTCCCTGGTAGAGGGTAAGGGGCTGAAGAGTGACAAAGAGGGCTGATTTATAGACTACAATTTCCCATTATATAAATGCCCAGGTTTTACTTGCGTGTTGATCCGCACAGGGGGGACATGGTGAGAGCAGGGTGCAGAAGCCAAGAGGGCCGAGGAGAGAGCGGGAGAGCAGAGAAGACTTGACCTTTGCACCTGCTTTTAACCAATTAATAATTCCACCCCTTTGGCATGGGAGGAGTCCCAGCTGTTTGCTGATTTGATCGATTACCCCACCCATCAATCCCCCAGGTGGACCCAATGATAAGGCCCCTAGGGCTTCTCCTGGCTTCTGGAGAAATCTTGCAAGGACCTTCCAGCAGCCATTTTGGGGTACTGATGTCCACATGGATCTCTTGCCAGGTTCCAGATCCATCTATTGATTCCCTATTTCACTAGCCAGCTTCAGTGGGAAGGAAGAAAAGTCTGAAGACTATAATCACAAACCTACACCTCTTTTGCCTCCAAGGCAAATAGTTGCTAACACTTTTGATCATGGGATGCCCCCCCCCCCCAATGAATGGCCTCCCCATTAGTAGAATAATTATATAAAGATTATATGTTGAACCATATACTCTCCAAGCAATAGTGCACATATGACAGACATTGAAAAGCATGAAACAAAAAATAAGGTAAACAGAAATTCTCATATTTTCATCCAGCATGCAATGGATCATCTGGCCTATCTGATTCAGAGACCATTTGCTCTAACCTCAGAGGATGGCTGACTCTTTCTCTTTCACGTGGAATGAATACGAACATCTTCTTGAGGAAAAGCAAGACATTTCAGATGCAATGACAGAGAATAATTTGACCTGAAGCTTCTACCTCCCATGACCCCAGGATCTCTGTTCTCTGGCACTTCCTTGAATGGACCTGACAGCCAAAGGATTAACTCTTTTTTTTTTTTCTCTCCCTCTTCCTTGCCTCAAGCATTACCCAAGATTAAGCAGCAGGCTGTAGACCTGGACTGAATTAAGGAGCTAGCTATGAAGGTACTAGTGCCTTATCTTGCTTGTGTTTTTCCTGTGGATGAAGCAGCAACTTTTTCTTCCTAGGTGGGCGGGGGATTTTTGTGCATGTCTCATGCTTTGGAAAAAGCTAGCATGCCAGGAAACACATCCAGATATGGTTTCTTTTGGGATGTCACAACGATTTGCAAAGAGCCACGCCATCTCCTTCCCATCCCACTCGCTCCTCATGTGCAAAATGAGATCCAGCTGCTTCACTAGGTGTCTCCAACCAGCCCCCTGGCATCTCTGCAGCACGCCGCCCCTTTAGAAACTAGCCTGAGTCTGAGCCATCACCTGGAGCCCGGCCTGTGCAGGTCATTCCGCCAAGGGGTTTTAGCAACCCTCTGCCCGGGTGGCCCCCCTTCGAGCATCAGGGTTCTGGTAATAAAACCACCAGGTACCCTGCTAAGGTCTCTCTTCCTGGCCTGGGCCCTGCATGCCAGTTTGGGCAACCAACTGTTGCAGGTGTAGCACTCAAAGTCCTGTGTCCTGGGAAACTCCTTGGTCCAGGAAGGACCACCTCTGTCCTTTGTGGGGCCCATTGCATAATGAAAAAGCAGGGCCCCTTCTTCAACAATCATTAAGAATTTCAAGATGGTGTCAGGAGAACATGAAACCAAATGGAGTGCTCTTCTGAGCACAGAATAAGACCCCAGAGATGCCAGCAGAGGTCCCAGGCAACTGGTTTAGTTGGTCACCATTTTCCTAATCCAGAGATCCGGAAAAGAACACATGTCGTCACTTCCACAAGGTTGTTAGTGTCTCACAGCAACAGGTGTGACAGATCCTGCTCCCACTTTCTACTCCTTCCTCCATCTCAGCCGGAGTTTCCTCAAACACAAATTCATGCCTCTCCCCAGCTTAAAGTCCTATAGTGCCCTTCCTACCACATACAGTATTCTCAAGTGTGAGTAATAATAATAACAATGCAAAAATATGCAGACTCCTAATATTGACTTAAATTATTTTTACTAAACTGTTGCTTAAGTCTCAGCATAGAACTTTGTGTGCTAATAGTTCTTACGCGATGATAAAGACACGTTTAGAAATTAAAAGATAGGACTACAGAAGCAATAAATTTCACATTAGCCACATTAATGGGACACATGAGGTTGTCTTGCCGAAACTAAAGTGCCCCTTGCAGAGGATTATGGCCTCGTGTTTCCTGCTTTGTTCCTTTCCATGGAGATTCTCCTTCCTGCTCGGCTCCTAGGGTGCTGACTCAGTTATACACTTTCTCTCTTTGAACAAGTTGTGATACCCTTGTTGACAGCATGTCCTGACACCATCGGAACCTCCCTTTACGTATCAAGTCCGCCTCTGTTCTTTTCCCATTAACCCATGACACTAAAAGGTATATGCTAATGGGATCATAAATATTAATGCAAACTTGGGCCCCGGAATCCCAAGGTAGCTCCGAGTATAAGTGGAACATGTAGGTGACCTAGAAATGCCTACCTGAATTTAAAAATTATCACCGAAATAAGAAAAATATTAACAATAAGAATAAATGTCATTTATTGAGCAACTACTCTGTTTCAGGTACTGTTGTAAGTACTTGCCATGTAAGAACTTACTGGAACCTCACAACCCTGAGGCAGGCATTATTATTATTGCCATATTACAGATGAGAAAACTGAGGCTCAGCGAGGTGACAGGAGCTTGTCCTGAGTCATTCAACCAGAAGTTTTCTGAGAAAAAGTGCTCAGAGTGAACTCACAGACCTCTTATCAGACATAAGGGATCTTGAGGGGTCCTTGGATTCCAGTCTGGGATATACTAGCCCACAGGCTGACGTTCAAACTCCTGAGTCCTTCTTCGTCTTGCCCACCAGCCTCCCCACCCCATCCTTGCTGCTTCCCATCTCATCGTCCCTTTATACTTTTACCGTCTGGGCTACTTCAAACTCCAAGAGAGCATCAAGCCCTCTCGCGCTTTTCTGTTCCTTTGGCTTAGAGGCCTGGAAGTTTCTTTCCTTCCCTTTCTTACGTGGGAACCCCCTACATGTTTGTCAGGATGCTCAGCAGCTCCTGTGTGGAATGCTATTCCCAAACAAGGCAAGGCTGGCGCTCCTCCTTTGGGGCCCCACGATGTCTGACCCGCTGGGCAGAGTGGTAGGTCGTTATCTCCCCCGTCACATCCTCTTCTCAAAGACATGGTGTGTCCTCTTCACAGCCCCTGCACCGACCGGCAGCTCCATAGAACTGAGCCAAGCAGAGCCTTCCCCACTGGAGATTTTAAATTACGAAGCCCAGAGTCTACGGGAACCTGAAGTCAGAAGCTGCGGTGTAACTACCGCCAGCACGTGTTTAGTGCTACCTGTGACAGGCCCTCTTCTAAGGGTTTTGCACATTTCACCGTATTTAAGGTTCTCAGCCAGCCTAGAGGACAGGTATCACTCTCTCCCCATTTTACGCATGGGGAAGCTGATGCACAGAAGATAACGAACGTCTCCACGGTCGAACAAACGGGCAGCACCAGTGTGTGAGTCCAGAGTCCATGGTCTTAGCCACTACACGGTCCTGCCTCTTTTATTTCAGGTGTGCTAGAGCTGCAAAGCCACAGGCCAGCTGCAAGTACCCAGGATCAGAAACTTAGAGGGCGAAAGGGGAATAAGGTGGTTCACAGTGAGTACAAGAGACCATGAGTGCAGACAGAGGCAAGGTTAGATGAAAGGCCACCTCCGCGGCCGCGGCCTCTGCTCAGGACCTTCTGGTGGGCTGTCTTGTCTTGGAGTCCAAGAGTTTCCCATGTGTCTTTTCCATTGACTCTACCCACCACCTTTTTCCTTTTCCCTGTCTTAGATGGAGAGAATTCTTGTTCCTTGCCACCAATACTAAAAAGCCCAGATCACTGGAAATCCACCAGCATGGATGAACTCTGAGGCCCTTCAGATTTGGAATTTTCCTGCATCTAAATGGGAGCTCACCTGTTTGCTCACCTAAGGCAATATTTTGGTCATACTTATATTAAAAGTTATTTGTGGCTTATCTGAAATTCAAATTAAACGGGGATTCTGTATTTTATTTGGCAACTCTAACCTGGGAATGCAGAATCCCAGACCCCACTCATCTATTGAATCAGAATTTGCATTTTAACAAGATCCCCAAGAGATTAGTATGTACATTAAGGTTTGAGAAGTTTGAGATCAGATTAAAGTGATGGTACAGCAACTCCTGGTTGATCAGAGACCCAAACTCTCCTCATCTTTCCACCCTAGCATGGTTTACATCTAGGTCACTTCGTGGTCTAAGAGAGCTTCTGGGCTTCTCACCACAAAGTCTGAGTTCCAGATAGAAGCAAGGGGGAAAGTTTGAGAGGTATTTCCCTAACAGCCCCACCGAATGGTCTCTATTCACATCTCATTGGCTGCTTGTACCTGTAAGGGAAGCTGGTTTATTTGTTATATAATCTTTCAGCTTGTCCCAGGGTGGTTCTATGCCTTAGGGAGAAGGAAGAGGATTTGATATTCAGCCTGTAGCTAGCAAGTGCCTGCCACTCTTTAACCCTGAGATTTGCCTTTTAAGATTTCTGTAAGTTAAGTGGAGCGTCCAACGAAAGCAAAAGGGTAAGGAAGGTAAACTAGGCCTCTGAAATAAGGTTACTTTAAAGAGAGGGAGAGTCTTAGCTGTGTCTACACCAGGGATAATATGACACTCAACTCCACAATAGTCTCAGGGTTCACAGAGAAGGGCAATTTGGGGTATAGGTTTGCCTGATGCAGAAAAGCCCCTCATAGACCTAATATGCCTGGGCTCCAGGGAGCAATGGCCAATCACAGGAATTTTAAAGAGTTGCAAGTTTGCAAGACAAAACATAAAACACCACTGGCTTCAACCCCAAGGAAGTGAGGCTGTTCTCTCAAAGAACCACTGCAGCCTGTGTTGCGGTTTAGGTTACAAAGGGGAACGTCTTTGACCTGGGCAGCTCCAGTCTTCAACAGCGACATCATGTGGCTGCAAGAAGCAACGGCAGCGACGGATGGATGAGACTCGGTGTTCTCTGCTCATTGTTGAAGAGATTCAATTCCCTTTAGACTGCTTTTAGTCTTCTACCATTTAGGACCACTGAGGATTGGGTGTGCGTGGAAGGAGCTTGAAAATGGAGCACTTGATGTCTCAGATTGAGGAACGGAGAAAATCATTGCGATGTTGGCGATGTTGGTGATAGTAAAGAAGATATTTTTGGTGAGGACCACTTTTCCTTGCCCCTCAAATCTCATCCCTTCAACTAGATTACTTTAAAGAGAGGGAGAGCTAGGCCAAGCCCTTGGATCTTCTGAAGCCAGATCTCCCTCAAGTAATGCCATGCTGGACTGAACTGAGGTTTTGAGATGTTTGTTATATAGCATGCGGAAACAATTCCAAAACAAGAAGCTTATCTTTTCAAGTAGCAGTTGAGCATGGCAGGCAAGTGGTGGCTGCAATTAGCCTGTTGTAAGTCGTGGAGCGTTATTAGCAAACCACTTCCCTTTAAGTGACCTTCCTTTCGGGGCAATTTGCAGAATAGAGATAAAAGTCCCCAGTGCCAAGTTTTGGCTCCTCCTGGAGGAGTACACAGTGACCCCACTTATACTCTGGGTTGTGGTTCTCTAACAGAAGTGGGCTGGGAAAGGTGAGAAGTAGAGTGAAATGTCTGCTCTTGGGAAGGGAGAGGTCTGAATGGATGAGAAACCACAGTGGGCTGAATTCGGAAGATATGTCCAGTGTCATCAATGAGAAGAGCAAGGTAGGGCCCCAGTTTTTGTGCAGGCAAAGTGCCAGTTAGCCAAAACCAAACATCCTCTCTCTGCATATAAGAAGGATATTTAGAAGAAGGAGAGGGAGAGGCAAACCATGGGGAGAGGAAGGGAAGGAGGAAGAGTCCTTCAACTCTAAAGGCCTGAAATTTCAAATGGCTTGTATAAAAATGCATCCAATGAGTTCAGAGTCAATGACTCACCAGTTACATGTGGCTTCAATTTCCTTTGAAATCCAGATGTGTTTGAAAAGAAGAAAGAGCAAGGGTAGGATGAAAGAGAGCCTGGGTCTCATCATTTTCCTCAAAACAGAGCTTCGGATATTTTTGGTCATCCCTTCTGAGTTCTCAATGCCCAGCGGATTCAGTCGATGTGGATGACACACCTATTCTCTGGAGAGGAAGTATTGGCAGATACCTGAACATGGATCTCACATTCTGTAATGTTGCAACCAACTGACTTCTGCATTTAAGAGGCCATGAATTCAGGCATCTGGAAATTAAGCAGGAAATCCAGCTCACGGCTACAGCTTGTCAGTTTATTGCAACCACGACTGGCTTAGAGTATCTTTTCTAAAACACATCAGCAACTGTGTCTTCATTGTGTCAATGCAATTTCAGACACTTGTGTGAAGAATGCTTGCTTTGTTTGATGCCAGATGGAATCTTCCACATGTGTCACCTGCAGTTTAAAGAGTGTAAATTGTCCACCTACATGGCCCTCTGTCTGAAGGACGTGAACTCGAGTGGCTCCTTTTGCCTGAGTGTTCCGTTCTCATTCATTTCTGCATTCAACTGAATGTTTGTCCAAGGTCTTTGGCCTTGGAAGTTGAGAATAAACACCTGACTCATGTGAGAATTGATCTCATGATTGTGAAAAGGTTGTTATGGTTGTACATTTAATCAGTCAATTAATTAATCACTTTTAATGGAACAGCTTTATGAGATAGAATTCACATTCTATACAATTCATTCATTTAAAGTGTATAGTTCAGAGGTTTTGAATATGTTCACAAAGTTGTGCAACCATCGGCCCTATCTAATTCCAGAATGTTTTCATCATCCTAAAAAGAAACCCAATACCCATTAGCAGTCATGCACCATTCCCCACTCTTCCCAGGCCCTGGCAATCACTAATCTACTTTCTGTCTCTATGGACTTACCTATTTGGACATTTGATATAAATGGACTCAATATGTGTTCTTTTGTGACTAGCTTCTTTCCTTGACATACTGTTTTCAATGTCCATCTATGTTGTAGCATGCCATAGTATTTTATTTATTTATTTTTACAAAATTTTTTTTGTGATCAAATATATATGTAACACATAAATTTGCCATTTTAACAATTTTAGGTGTACAATTCAGAGGCAAACATTATATTTACAATATTGTGCAAACATCACCACCCCCCCAATTCTAAAACTTTTTCATTATCCCAAACAAACTTTGTATCCATTAAATAATTACTCCCCATTTCTCTCTTCACCCAACCCTTGGCAACCTCCAAACTACTTTCTGTCTCTATAAATTTGCCTATCCTAGATAATTAATAGAAGGGGAGTCATACAATAATTGTCCTTTTGCCTGGATCATTTCACTTAGCAAAATGTTTTCATGGTTCATCCACATTGTTACATGCATCAGAACCTCATTACTTTTTATGGCTGGATTCTATTCTATTGTGTGTATATATATATATCACATTTTATTTATCCATTCATCTTTTGATGGACACTTGGGTAGTTTCCACCTTTTTGGCTATTGTGAACAATGCTGTTATGAATGTTGGCATTCAAGAATCTGTTTGAGTCTCTATTTTCAATTCTTTGGGGGTATATATGTAGGAATGGAATTGCTAGGTCATATGGTAATTCTATGTTTAACTTTTTAAGGAACCATATAACTCTTTCCCACAGTGACTGAACCATTCTACACTTCCAGAAGCAATTAATGAAGGTTCAATTTCTCCACATCCTTGCCATCACTTGTTATTTTCTGACTTTTTGATAAAAGCCATGCTAGTGGGTGTGAAGTGGTTTTGAATTGCGTTTCCCTAAAAAATGGATTAATGATGTTGAGTATATTTTTATGAGCTTATTGGCCACTTGTATAACTTCTTTGGAGAAATGTCTATTCAAGTACTTTGTCCATTTTTAAGTTGGGTTGTTTGTCTTTTTGATGTTGAGTTGTAGGAGTTCTTTATATATTCTGGCTATTAAACCCTTATTGGAAATGATTTGCAATTATTTCCCACCATTCTCTAGGTTGTCTTTTCACTTTCTTTATATGTCCTTTGATGTACAAAAGTTCTAAATTTGAATGAAGTCCAATTTATCTGTTTTTTTTTTTTTCTTTTGTTGCTCATGCATTTGGCACCACACCAAAGAATCTATTGCTAAATCCAAGGCATGAAGATTTTCCCTAGCTCTTATATTTAGTCATTGATTCCTTTTGAGTTAATTTTTGTATATGGTGTGAGATAGGGGGTCCATCTTCATTCCTTTGCACATAGAATTCCAGTACCATTTGTTGAAGAGACTATTCTTTCACCATTGAATAGACTTGGAACCCTTGGAACCCATAGATATACAGGCTTATTTCTGAACTTACAATTCCATCCCTTTGGTGTATATGTCTATCCTTGTGCCAGTACCACACTTCCTTGATTATCATTTCTTTGTAGTAAATTTTGAAAGTGAGAGTACTCCAATTTTGTTCTTTTTTTTTCAAGATTGTTTTGGCTATTTGGGGCCCCATGCAATTCAATATGAACTTTGTGGATTGGCTTTACCATTCTGTAAATATAGCTGTTGGAATTTTGATAGGGATCATCTCCAACTTTTGTTGTAGAACTCTCTCCTCCTTCAATTTAGTCAAAGTTTGCTCTGTATATTTGAGGGGGTTGGTGTTAGGTGCTATTGCAGTTGGGCAGTTTGATGTAATTATGAATTCCAAAAATATAATTGGATCATGCTTGTAAACTGATCTCTTAATCTGGGCGTTGACTGGGCCACGTCAGTAGGGCGTTGAGCCCCACCCCTTTGGTGGGTGGGGAATTGAATATAAAAGGCAAGGCAAGAACCGAGTTGAAGCAGTCTTTTGAGAAGCAGTTTTGATGTTGGAAAGAAGGCCCCAGGAGAAGAGAAGCGAGCCGTTTGCCTGATCATCTACAGCTGACCTTGTGCAGGAACCAGAAGAGCTAAGCCCGGAGAGAAACGCAGCCCTGGGAAGAGAGGAACCCCAGAAGCCTGAACCCTGGCAAACGCCGGCAGCTGTCTTGCTCTAACACGTGGCAATGGACTGTGGTGAGAGAAGAAACTTAACACTTTATGGCCTGGTATCTGTGGACTTCTACCCCAAATAAATACCTTTTATAAAGACCAACCCATTTTTTGGTATTTCACATTAGCACTCCTTTGGCTGACTAATACAGGTGCATATATACTTATAGTTGTTATTTCTTCTCAATGAATTGAACCTTATCAATATATCACATCCTTCTTTGTCCCTTGCAACAGGTTTTGACTTAAAGTCTATTTTTTTCTGATATTATTGTAGTCACCCATATCTCTTTTGGTTACTATTTACGTGGAATATTTTTACCATCATCTCATTTTCAACCCATTTATGTATTTGAATCTAAAATAAGTCTCTAAAGCATAGCATAATATAGTTAGATCATGTTTTTAAATCCATTCTGCCAATTCCTGCCTTTTGATTGGAGTGTTTAATATATTTACATTTAAATTAATTGATGATTTGGAAGGACTTTCTTCAGCCATTTTGCTTTTTGTTTTCTGTCTGTTTTATATATTTTGTCCCTCATTTCCTCTCTTACTGCCACCTTTTACGTTTTAGTTGGCTTTTTGCAGTGAATCATTTTGATTCCTTTCTCATTTCTTTTTCTGTATATTTTTAAGATATTTTCTTTGTGGTTATTGTAGGGATTACATTCAAAACCCTAAGTTTATAGCAATTTAGTTTGAATTGATACTACTTAACTTCAACAGCATATGAAAACTCTGCTTCTATACAGTACTATTGCCTACCCCTTTTTTTGTTGTCAAAATTACATCTTTAGGCATCATGTGCCCAGTAAATTAGATTTATTTTTTCATGCATTTGTATTTTACATCATGTAGGAAATCAAAGCGGAGTTACCAACAACAATACAATAATACTGAATTTTCTGTTTACTCATGGTGGTACCTTACTGGTAAACTTTGCTTTGTCATATAACTTCAAGTTACTGTCTGGTGTCCTTTCATTTCAACCTGAAGGTCTTCCTTTAGCATTGCTTGTAGGACAGATTTATTGGAAATGAACTTCCTCAGCTTTGTATATCTTGGAATACCTTAATTTCTCCCTCATTTTTGAAGGACAATTTTGCTGGATTTGGAATTCTTAATTGATAATTTTTTTCTTTTCTTTTTTTTTTTTTTTTAAAGATTTTATTTATTTATTCATTTATCCCCCCCCTTGCTGCCTGCGCTCGCCGGGTCGGCTAACCACGCCGTGCGGGCGGGCTTGCCTTCACCAGGAGGCCCCGGGAACCGAACCCGGGGCCTCCCATATGGTAAACGGGAGCCCCACTGATTGAGCCACAGCCGCTTCCCGGTAATTTTTTTCTTTGATCACTTTAAATATGCCATACCACTGCCTTCTGCCTTCCATGGTTTGTATGAGAAATCCCTTATGAATGTCATTAAAGATCCCTTGTAGTGATGAGTCTCTTCTCTCTTGGTGTTTTCAAGATTCTCTCTGTCTTTGGCTTTTTATAATCTGATTATAATGTGTCTCAGCATGGATCTCTTCGTGTATCCTACTTGGAGTTTGTTGAGCTATTGGATGTGTAGATTCATGCCTTCTGTCAAATTTGGGATGTTTTTGGCCCTATTTCTTCAACCATTCTTTCTGTTCCTTTCTCTTTCTCTTCCCTTTATGGGACTCCCATAAATGCGCATCAGTATACTTGATGGTGTCCCACAGATTCCTTAGTCTCTGTTAACTTTTCTATATTCTTTTCTCTTTCTGCTTGGACTGGATAATTTAAAATTTCCATCTTCAAGTTCACTGGTTCTTTTTCCTGCCTGCTCAAACCTTCTAAGTTATTGTACTTTTCAGTCCCAGTTGGTTCCTTTTACAATTTATATCTCTTTATTAATATTCTCATTTTGTTCACACATTGTTTTCCTGATTTCCTTTAGTTCTTTGTCCATGTGTTACTTTAGCTCTTCAAGCATATTTAAGATAGTAGTTTTAAAGTCTTTTGTCTAGAACGCCCAATGCCCAGGCTTCCTTGGGGGATAGTTTCTACTACTTTATTATGTGCTTTTGAACAGGCCAGCTTTTCCTGTTTCTTTGTATGCCTCGTGATTTTTTTTTTGTTGTTGAAAACTTAACATTTGATATTCTCATGTAGTAAGTCTGGGAATCAGATTTTCCCTCTTCCTCAAAGTTTGCTGGTTTTTATAAATGTTGTTGATTGCTATAGTATTCCATTTGTTTGGTGAATTTTCCAAACTATTTTGCAAAGACTCTATTCTTGGTGTGTGTGGTCCCTGAAGTCTCTTTTCCTTTAACTTGTGCTCAGGCAGTGTTTTGACAGAGATTTCTTTGAATGGCAAGAGTTAAATATCAAACTAAAAAAGCAGAACCCAAACAAACAAAATGTCTCTTCCAGTCTTTACAGATAGACTCTCTGCTGGAGAACTCCTTCAACATTTAGCCAGGCTTGCACTGAGTCTAGAAATTAAAGTTCAGTGAACATGTTGGGTCTTCTCAGGTCTATTTTCTATATAATTCCACTCTGAGCCTGTGCACGATTTTCTAAATTCCTCCATATGCATAGGTGCTTTTCAATGCCCTAATTTCTGAAAGAAACTCTTTCTAGCTTTAGGTGGTCTATCATATATTTCAACCATAATCTTTTGCCCCAGGTAGTTGTGGTTGATCATTCACCTTAGACTCTTTTAGAGAAATGCTTGTGGCTTTTCCATTCTGAATGATTTCCAACATAGGTGAAAAGAGATGAACACTAAACTGAGCTCAAAATCATCATCCATGAAATATTTGCTGGACGTATTGGGAAAGAGACTGACTCCAGCAGGGTTGCTAAAATGGTATCATGTAAATGTGGATCTACTGGAAGCCATCCTTTTCAGAACTTGGGACCTGGGGGAGCCAGATTAAGAATTAAGTTAATGCTGAAGAAAGCAAAGTGAAAATGGAGAGAGATTCCTGAGGACATTGCTTGAGCATCTGGATCCAGCCATGCCTGATGCTGCTGTTTATCACTGAATTTTTCATTTGAATGAGCAAAGAGTTTGAATAGGGGCTTTTCCACTTGTAACCATAGGATCCTAACTAATACACCCTTTATTGAATATTCAACAAGGTCTAGCCATTGTGCTAAACTCTCTGCAATTATTATTTAATCCAAGATTCATATCAGCCCAGAGGTAAATTCTTTTATTATTCTCATTTAAGCCTGGACAGAACTGGAGATCAGTTAAGAAACTTACCCAAGGCCACACATCTAGCATCTAAAATCCAAAGCCTGTGGCCTCCTATCTTTCATCACCATCTTCAAATCTTTCTCACCATGCACCTACCAACATAGCTACATAGCAGCAGGATGTTTTTACCCATAATCTGTTGATCCACGCTGATTAGACTAGTTGTCTGCTAATATCTGAGCAAAGCTTTTAAGTGCTGGGCTTGAAAACAGTGTGAGAGAACCCAGGAGTGTCAAGCTTTGCTCCGAGGTGCTCAGTAAACTGGAAGCAGAAAATTCATTTCCATCAAAATCTACTAACAATTTACCTTTCCTTCTGACTTGAAAATTTCCAGAAGGCCACACACAGACCAGTGCTTTTCAGATATACAGTCCTCTTAAATTAATGAAACATTTTATTCAAACTGAATATTCAACAGAACCCCAATATAGAAAGCATATAAGAAGTGGCTGAAAGGGGAAGGGAAGTCCTGTTCCCTCTGCCTTCCTGCCTCCCTCTGCCGTGATGGCTGAGACACCCCCTCCCCACCCCGAGGGATGCCAGGCTCCATAAACCACCTCCTTTTACAGAGGAGGAAATGTTGGTCCTGACAAGAGCAAGGACTTGCTCCAGGTTCCACAGCTTTTGGGGGCTGAGCCCCATCTAGAACCCACAGAGAAGCTTCTTCCACCAAGAGCTTTCCAGAACACCACGGGATCTGCAGGTAAAGAGCCTCCGAGGCCAATTGGCTTTTGCTCCTTTGCTCCATTGTGAGGGTGTGGCTCAAATACTTGACTTTTGCACAGTCACGTCCATTGAGAGCGTCCACACCTAGAGGGGCTCAAACACACAAGCACACATGGGCAAACACATGCCATGCAGTGAAAAAATGTGCGACAGGACACAGATTATTAGACGCATGGCCCTCCTTAGCATCTACCCTCCCCCTGCCTGCTAAAGAGGATTTACCTTGGCCCGCTCGTTTTCTTTCCCTTTCTCAGACTTCAGGCGGGCTCTGGAAAGAGGTTTTGTGGAGCAGAGTCAAGAATAAAGGAAAGGAAGGTAGAGTAAGGCCAAAGGCATGGACTGGCACTAGGAAGGAGCTTTCGTTTTTTTCTGTTCTTTGCTTTTTGGTGGGTGGGAGGAGAGGAGCTTTGACGGGAAAACTTGGGGAGTAAGAACACTATTGGCAATAGTGTGTGATGAGAGACCACCTACTACAGACGCTGACATTGAAACCCTCACACGGCTCTGAGGGGGTACTGCTGTTATCCCCACATGACAGATGAGGAGATGGAGCTGCAGGGGCAGTGGGACCTGTCCAAGGACCCCTGCTAACAAGGGGCAGAGCCACACTTTGCACTCCGCAATCTCACCCTGTATTTGAGTGGGGAACACACACGTGAGAGAAGAATTGCAGCGGGCCGGCGTGTGAGAATGAAGACGCGAAGTGTCTTGGTTGCTTTAGAATTGCCTGCTGGTTGCAGGTGAGACAGTGATGCTTTTTCTGACCGCATCCCGTGCCTCCCTGGCTCGTCAGCAAGGCAAACTTGTTTAACCAAATGATTACTGTTCATCTAGGAAGCTACCTGGGAAGGATAAACATGACTGGTATTTCTATTCACAGCATCTGCGGGACTTCCTTGCATCCCTTATTTATATGTTTGTTTTTCCTACGCCACTTGGAAAGCCTTAAAGACAGGGACCATATTTTATCCATTTTAGCACCCTGGAATCTACATGGTGAGCTGTGGTTGCATGCCAGGCAACAAAGTGGTTAAGGTAAGTGGGTTTGGGTCCTGGTTATGTCCCATATTATGGGGGTGATTTTGGGGAAGGTATTTGACTTCCCTGAGCTTCAGTGTCTTGTCATTAACGTGGGGTCCATTGCACCTCGACAGTACTGTGGAGAGATTTTGTGTAAAGCATCACACACACGGTGGAGGGGTGTTGTGCTACTGTGCAGGGGGAGGGGTTGCATTGACGGAGAAGGATTGGATGCCACAGGGAGTAGAGGTGCCTGCAGAATGCATGGATGAGGCCTGGGGCGTCTTGGGCTCTGGGATCCAGAATCAGGGATGGCATAATTCTGGGAAGAAAGTCGAGCATCTCAAGAATGAAGCACACACCGTCCACCTCAGGGAGGAGGCTGGGAACACAGCTACCACTTTGGTCTGAGCCGTACCTTTTCTCCTGTGGCTTATCGCAGCCCCTTTCTGGCTGCCCTCTCTGCTTTGGCCTCCACCCCCACGAGGCTAGCCTCAACAGAGGCCGCAGGATCACCGCATACCCCGCTCCGATGAGCCTTCCCATAACTCGCTGCTCTGGAATTCAGAACAAGAGAAAACCACTTTTGTGCACTCTGCACAGCCCTGCCTGATCTGCCCTGCGTCCCAACTCTGACTCACCTCTCCCACGTCCCCTCCACTCCAGCCAAAGTCGCCTCTTCACGGGCGATTCCGCTCAGGGCCTCTGAACTTGGGTCTCCTCTTCTGGAAGCTCTTGTTCTCCAGAGTCACGGCTCACTCTTCGTTTCCTCAAATGTTTCCTCTCCTGAGAGACCCACCTAAAATCTATACTGCATTTGTTTTCTCTGCTAAACATTTATTCCTACTAACATAATATACAATGTACTGGTTTAAGTTATGTCTTATCTATCTCCTCCCACTGGAATGAAAGCTCTGAGAGGGCAAGAATTGTGTCTGATTTACTCACTGCTTTATCCCCAGTGCTGAGGACAGAGCCTGACTCATGGCAGACCCTCAACAAACAATTATTAAATGAATTAATAAAGTAATAACTAGACATGGACGTTTTGGCAATTGAAAACAGAATTACCATATTACCTAGTTATATACACAGAAGAATGGAAAACAAGGGCTTGAACAGATATGTATATAGCAATGTTCATAGCTGCATTATTCAGAGTAGTCAAAAGGCGGAGGCAACCCAAGTGTCCACCATCAGATGAGCGGATAAACACAATGGGGTATATGCACACAGTGGAATATTACTCAGCCGTAAAAAGGAATGGAGTTCTGATATATGCTACAAAATGGATGACCCTTGAAAACATTATGCTAAGTGAAATAAGCCAGACTCCAAAGGACAATTTTTGTATGATTCCACTTACATGAAATATCTAAAATAAACAAATTCATATAGGCAGAAGGTAGATTAGAGCTTTCTAGGGACCAGAGGGTGTGAATGGGCTATTATGGCTCTCATGGGTGGAGAATTTCTCTCTGGGGTTGTAGCAGTCTGGCAGTTTGATATAGTTATGAATTCCAAAAATAGATATTGGATCATGCTTGTAAACTGGTCTGTTCATCTGGGCATGATTAAGTTATGATTAGGGCACTGACTGGGCCATGCCAGTAGGGTGTTGAGCCCCATGGGGTTTCAAATATAAAAGGCATGGCAAAGGACAGAGTTGGAGCAGTTTTTGAGTTGGAGTTCTCACGTTGGAGTTTTGATTCTGGAGCCCGGGGAGGCGAGTGGACATAGGAGCTTGGTCATGAGGAAAGAGAGAAGGCCCTGGGATAGAGTTGAGCCATTTGCCTGAGAGTCTACAGCTGGCCTTGTGGAGAGAGGCAAAGCCTAGAGAGCCTCATAGTCTACAGCTGACCTTGTGGAGGAAACAGAGGAGCTGAGCCCGGAGAGAAACAGAGTCCCAGGAAGAGTGGAACCCAAGGAGCCTGAACCCTCACAGATGTCGGCAGCTGTCTCACTCCAACAAGTAGCAATAGACTTTGGTGAGGGAGGTAACTTGTGCTTTATGGCCTGGTAACTGTGGACTTCTACCCCAAATAAATACCAACAACTTTCTGGTATTTTGCATCAGTACCCCTTTGGCTGACTAATACAGGGGTAATGAAAAAGTTTTGGAGATAGATGATGGTGATGGTAGCACAACATTGTGAATGTAATTAATGCCATTGAATTGTACACTTAAAACTGTTAAAGCAGCAAGTTTTATATTATGTATATTTTTCCATAATTAAAAGAAAATCAGAGCCTAGAGTTGGCTAGTCAGCTGAGTTGACATTGCCTCTGTTTCATTTCTGGGATGTATCCTACCAGTGCACCTGTTAGATTATGCCCATAAGAGTTTGTAAGGAAGATCCAAGGCTGGTGGCTGATGCCAGGCCCTCCCTGAGGATGGCACACCTTTCGCCCCTTGTGCCATATCTTGGTCAGGGTCACTGGTGGCTCCCTCAGGGCCACTTGCCTTGACCTGGCTCTCAGAGCCTTCCCCAGCTTGGCACCAATCAGCCTTTCTATCCATGCCTCCAATATTTTCCCCTTTTATGTCCAGTCATTCAACAAAATGTCTCAAATTTTGTCTTAAAAAGTCCATGCCAATTTTTCACTCTATTCCATCATAGTCCTGCTTGGTGGACTATCCAAAGAACATTTTCATTTTCTGAACTCTACCTTTTAGCTCAGCTTCCCCACCTTTGCTCACCTAAATGGGGTGCCAAGACACAGGGCTTCTGCTTTCCCTCTCAGGGGGTTTCTTGAATCTACTAACAGTGACTGAGTTTTCTTTGGCAGCATTTGTTAAGAAACTTGTTTTCTCTGGCAACTCAAAGCATGAATCTGGAGCATGGCAGGAGGTAGTATCTATCATGCTATTGAATCGACAATGCACATCAGTTTGTCTACCATGTAAACACATTGACACACACACAGACATAAATACACGGACATGCAGAATCAAATACATACAATTCAAGACATAAACACATAAACGTGTATACTAGTGTAGGTACATAAGAAGCAAACACAATAAACACATTTGATTTCTTGGTTTAAATTAAGCTTTCAATGCTCAGTTTAGACGGTCCAGGAAGAAAACACTAAAAGGTGTCAACACTTGCTGCTGGAGGGGTTGAGGCATAGATTCTTCATGCTAATAGATAGTTCTTTCCCTTTTCCTCTCCCTAGAATGACTGTCTTGACCAAATCAAGCTTTTGGCTTTGTTTTGTGTTGAAATAATCATAGCCCCACCTTACACCAGGCTGTTCTGAGATGCCCTTGTTTAGCTAAGTTGTTAAGTACATTACTTTGCAAGGGTGAGTTTAAGGAAAAGTGCTTGCCGTGGAGGTGTGCTGTGGATATACCCGCATACAGGGCTTTTCTTGTGGCAGCAATGGGTTAGCACATATAAAATGGAGGGCAAACATTGGAAGAGGAGCATCCTATAATCCGTTTTCTTTTCACGATCCTTGAAAGCTGGACAGATGTTCCTAAAGACAGTTTCCCTGATTGTATAAAGTTTTCATAACTGATCTGACAAAGGACGATAAATAAGGAAACACATTTGTTTCAAGGGAGCCAGCGAGAGGCATCTCTTTGGCCCTTTTCTCTATCTCTTTAGCTTCTTGTATCTTCCACTACTCCTGGCTGCTTCTTGCTGAAAACAAACTCAAAACGGCTTTCTTTCTTAGGTACAGAATGATTTTATCTCAGTGTTATAACTCTGGGGTAAAAGGCACACATTCAAAATCACATACATACACATGAACACAATACATATGCACGTATGCACACACACGTGCAGGGGACTACAAGTTTTCAGATAAGTGCTGCTTATTTTTCCAAATGAAAAGCAACACTGCACCACTTCCAAACTTGCTGATAAGAGGCACATCAATCCAATTGTGTAGTGAGAACTTTTTAAGGAGAGGAGGACTTGTTCTCATTAAGCCTGAAAAGAGTATCTTTTCCCATTGATCATCCAAACTAATTTGTTCTATGTAGAATTGCTGTATTAAGAAAAAGAATCTAGCTGTTAATACCATTCAATGCCAGTTAGATGGATTTTTCCCTCAGCATAAGGTGCAGCTGCATTTTTTTCTCAATCTCATAATTAAAAAAAGGTGATAAGCTATGTGTTCTGAATCAATCCACTTAGATTTCAAGGAACATAATGGAACATCTGTTGTTGCTGAAATAAGCAACAAAATCTTAAGGAGTGCTCCAGTCTGCTGCCTAATGTGGTAGGAACAATGGGTATTTGTCCTATAGAGATTCTTAACCTGGGACCCACTGATGAGGGATGTTTGGATTCTGGGATCTGTGAATCCGGTAGGAGAGAAATTTGCACATCAGCTTTAACTAAAATTCACTTGAAACTGAGCATTTTTTACAATTATTAATGCAAGAAAAAATGAGAGTAGTAGTAGTAGTATCTGTGAAATTTCACAGGTAGGAATCATAGATATCAAATTACGGCTTTTGTAATTCAGTAGGGTGAAAGCAGTACCATGGAATTGAACATTTGAAAGTGGTTCAAATGGGAAATTGCTAGTTGTAAATATGTTACTACAATAAAGTTAAACAAAAAAAACCACATTGTTATGAAAAGGGGTTCTTCCCCCCCGCACCCCCCCCCAGATTGCATGGGGGTCTGTGATGGCACAATAAGGATCAAGACCCTTGTTCCAGGAGACTGAGAATGAATAAGGGTCAAAACCTGGCACAGCAGCTCAAGGTGCCTGAAATCTCACCATTAGGAAACTCATTCCTCTGGGCCTTAAAGTCTTCTTAGCCACCTATCAAAAGGCTAATTTTAGCGCCCCAAGGTGGAGTTTGTTGTTATCATGTTTAACATTCTCTGGAGTGGTACCAGGGCCGAAGGGGAAAGGAGAAAAGAATATTCTATTCTGCTCTCCTGTCCCTCCAAGTTCTTCAAAAAAATTGGTGTCATACTCTACATCAGTATTTTGTGAATTTTTTTTCTTTGTTCTGCTTGATGTTCTGACAGCAAACCTTGATGGAGTGCTTACTATGCCCTGAGCCCGTGTCAGGTTGTTTAATTGTCACATTCCTCTTTGAGGGAGGTGCTGGTACAAGTTCTCATAAATGTTGGGTATGTGAATAATAGCTGTTACCCACTGAATATTTACCAAGTGCTTTACACATGCTCTCATTGAATGCACCATTTTACAGATAAGAGAACTAAGGCACAGACAGATGAAGTACCTGGCCACTGTCACCCAGCTAGGAAGTGGCCGAAGCTGGATATCAGTGACTCCTGAGATGGAGTTCTTAACCAGCATACAGTGCTGCCCTAGATCGTGAGCTTTTGACAGAGCGATTCTTTGCACATGCTTCTGTTTTCATGGTTGTCCCATCATTTCTGGAATTGGATGCAACTCTCCTACGGGGTGAGTGCTAAAAGGTGCTTCCTCAACATAGCACCGTTTCTTAAGAGAAAAGCAGGAAAACAAATGAAACAGCAGCATTAACAGTTCCTCTTCCTCCGGGCTGTAAACAAGCCGCAACTTGGGCCCAGGCTCAAATTTTCATTCCAACAACCTTTGGTTCCAGGCACCCGTTCAACCACAGGCTCCCTTCCTGACAACAGCCACACGCCACCCAGTGACCAAACGAGGAATTGCACCCACCCCTAAGGAAAGGCCACACTGGACCCTTCTGCAAAGCAGGAGAGACCTCGGTGGAGGGGTCAGGCGGGGTGAAGCGGGAACCCTCCTTGGGCTGCCGAGATGGGGAGAGCCAGGTGGCATCGCCGAGGCACTGTGCCGGCGTCTGGGTGAGATGGCGAAGCCCTTCAGTCCTTGCTGTGGACACATCTGCATGCCTGATGGAACTGTTTTCACGGTACATCTGGCTGGGTGGATGTAACCACAGCTGCCCCCAGCAGCTCACGTTAACTGAGCAGTTTTTCCCAACAAAAATAACCACTCAGAAAAAAAACACATGAACAAGACATGCTTGTAATTTGTCAAATCTAAATAGGAATAAGTGATTTGCTCTTTTTATTGAGGCTTTCTCTTTTATGGTAGACTAAGTATCTTACATACAGTATCTCATCTGCTCTTTCTCTCTCTCCTTCTCTTTTTAACAGCTGTGAGAACTAGGGCTGAAATTATTCCAGGGATGAAACCAAAGCTCAGTGGAGCTAAGTACTGTCCAGGTTCCCAGATGGTGTGTGACAAAGCTGGGAGCAAATGCAGCCCAAGGGCGATGACTCTGCTGGACTGTCCCAATCACACACTCACTCACACACACACACACGCACACTTCCTCACACATGGCCTCACACACACACACACATGGCCGCACACTGACACACATATACACTCGCCCACACACACACTAACACATACAAACTCACACATGCCTACACATACACTGACACACATACACATGCACACTCACACATGGCCACACACACACACTCGCACATGGCCGCACACATTGACACACAAATACACTCGCCCACACACACTAACACACATACCCACTCACTCACACATGCCAGAACACATTAACACATACAAACTCACACATGCCTACACATACACTAACACACATATACACACAGATACATACACACATGAGGCAAACATACATACACTCATACATGCATGACACGGGCACACACATACACACACGTGCACACACAAACACTTTTGGAAGGGATTTTACTATATTTTATTTAAGGATACAGAATACTAGTTATTTAACGAAGCTACTTTCTATAAGCAAAATAAGACTCCAGTGGTAACTATTACCAAGAAGAAAAGTCAGTTATATATAAGCAGGCAAAATAAGGCTGTTGTTAATTCCAAAGTGGTTTTGATAGAATTCTGAGGATTTGTCTTATTTAAAAGTGTTCTTGAGAATTTTGATTTTTACCCATAATAAAAAAAAAAAAAAAGCAAATGA
>JAKSZT010054576.1:13712444-13729249 GCA_026826555.1 Tolypeutes matacus
GAATTTTGATTTTTACCCATAATAAAAAAAAAAAAAAAGAAAATGAGCTAAGTATACAAAAAAAAAAAAAAAAAAAAAAAATGTTCTTTTAAAAATGTATACCAATTTTAGGTGGGAAAAAGGCTGAGTGACAAATTCCTGACACACTTTGTCTACGCTGGCAGATGCTTTAAATTCCAGTCCATGTTTAATTGCAATATATACCATAAAAGTAAGTGTTTATTTTTAATTTAAGATTCTCTAGGCTCAGAAAGTACACCTAATATCAGACTGTACTATTCAACTTGAAGTTTTATACTTTTTTTTTTTTACCCCCCCCCCCCCCGAGATGGCTCCCTCATCTGTTTGCTCATTGTTTTTACTTGTTGTCTGCTTGTTGTCTGTTTCTTTTTAGGAGGCACCTGGAACCATGTGGGAGGCAGGCGCCCAACTGCTCGAACCCCATCTGCTCCCTGCTCATTTTGTTTGTGCTCACTATCTGCTAGTTGTTTTGCTCATTGTCTGCTCATTGTTTTTGCTTCTTGTCTGCTCGTTTTTTTGTTTGTTTGTTTTTTTTTGCTTGATGTCTGCTCATTGTCTGCTCGTTGTTTGTCTTCTTTAGGAGGCATCGGAAGGTGAACCTGGGATCTCCCATGTGGGAGGTGGGTGCCCAACTGCCTGAGACACATCTATTCCCGAAGTTTGAGACTTTTGCCATTGTTCTTGCTGTCTGTTTTCTTCTAATCCTGGAAGTACACACATACACACACACACATAAACACACATGCACACATATGCACATGCCACCACCACCAGAAGGAAACCCTCGAACAAGAAAACATTAACCGACCACGTGTTATGCTGGGAACTGTCCCAACAGCTGGGAGCTATATCCTTGCCTTGGGTGAAAATGCTTTAAAAAGTGACTTATGGATGGTTAATTCCTTTGTTTCCCATTGTAGGCGGCATATGCTTGATTAATTAATAAAGAAATATTTGCCAAGCATTCATTCAGGGTCAAGCACACTGCTTTTTGCAGGGGGTGTAGCATTATCAAAGCATGTCTGGCTTCCACCTTTTTGGGGCTCCCTAGTTGAATAATCCCATGGATAGATATGTGATGACAACCTGTGATAAGAGCCACAAGTGAAAAGCACAAAGAGCTCTGAGATAGGACCGTTGGGTCCTGAACCAAATCTGGGTGTCAGGAGGGGCCAGGGAAGGAGTCTCTGAAGACTCTCTGGAGGAGGAGAGTGGGATGAATTCTCCTAGTAGAGGAAGGATCGCCATGGCTCTTTAGAGAGGGCAGGAAGAGTAGTTAACTGGAAAGAAATCGAAGGGAAGAGAGAGAGGTCCAGAAGTGAGACAATGCCAGGAAGATGTATCTCCTAACCTGACCTGATTGCCAGAGTAGAGGGCGTCGATAACGTCATCCCACTGCAGTGGACTGAGGAAAGTGTTTGCTGGGCTTCTCTGTTCCCAAGAAACAGTTTCTGGGATCAAATTAGCATATTAGGGGGCACTCAGGGTTCCAGTGGGGGAAAGGAAGGAAGATGGACTGGGCAGAAGGAGAAGTTGGGCTGCGATCCAGTCTTGGCAAAGGCTGCAGACAGGCCTTCGGGGAGCTTTGAAGCTGGGATGGCTCACAGCGCCGTCCTGAGTTGGGGGGCCGGGCCGTTATGTTCTTGCATCTTGGGTGCTGGGACAATTATTCATTTATAATTTGTGAGAATTCAGGCAATGAATAGTCTCCAGGTTCCCTGACTCTTGAGAAAACTAGTGTGGATAGTGGGGGGGAAAGGTTGCAAAGAGAATGCTTAAACTACTTATAACCAAATTGCTTTTAAGCATGCTTCAGTACTTTAAAGAATCCATTTATATATTAAGCATGAGTATGCTAATTGCAAGCCATTCTTTGTATATTCTTGAGGGATCTCTACAGGGCAAGGCTCATTTGAATTATTTTCTTCTTTCAACAAACATCCAGTAGTTGGACTTCCTGATTTGGGGCACTGAGTCTGAATTACCAAGATTTTTTGATAAAGATGGAATTATTAAAGTAGAATGAGAAAGGAACTAATTAGTATTTATTGAACACCTAGTTTGTGCCAGGCAGTAAGATAAATATTTTCTAGATACGGCCGGCTTTCGAGAGAGCCCTTGTCTCAGCTCATGCCTAATTCAAAGCAGAAATTCCTCCTTCAGATGACTCGCCTCCAGAAAACAAATGGATCCAACTCCTAAGTACAGTGATAAGAAAAGGCTATTTTACAGGATTCCCATGGGTAGTGAAGAGAGAGGTTTTACAGCACACATCATACATCATGAAAATCTCCTCTGTCCCCTCCCACCCCCAAAACCTCTCTCCCCACGCCAGCTGCCTCATCTTTAGCTCTCCTCTTCCTCCATAAAGCATCACAAAAGAAATTTCTTCAATTGTCCTGAGCAATTCAGTGGGGCCTATAGATTGTAAATGTTACTCCAGACGGGAGGAAAAAAACCCAGGTCGTTAGCTGAACAGTGAAGACCCACGCTGGCTTTGCATGGTGTGTGTGCACATGTGTGTGTGAGCTGGGCAGCTCTCATTTGATGTGGAAGCACATGTGTTATCTCCTTTGATCTTCAAAACAACCCTAAGACATTATTTAGAGGACACTGAGGTATAGAGAAATTTGGCAAATTATCCAAGTCTGTACAACTGACATGGGGCCTCTCTGATTCCCATATTGATGATGACAAATCTGGCATCTGGGAGACTGGTCCCAGAGGCCTCGGAGGAGATTTTGTTAATTTCCATAGTGGAGGGTTCCTTATTGAACCTTCTTGGAACAGGCACTTTTGCAGTATAGGGCAGGGTTTGGCTCACTACAGCAAGGGAGCCAAACCCAGCCGGCTTCAGGTAAGCAGAGTTTCCCTGGGACGCAGTCGCGTGCACTTGTTTACGTCTGGTTTCTGGCTGCTTTGTGCTACAGCAGCAGAGGGCTAGCCTGACAGAGACCTTGTGATCCCCCAAGCCTGAAATACTGTCTAATCGTTTTCAGAAAAAGTAGACCGGCCCCCAGTCTAGAACCGACTGACAGATAAACTGCAGATTGAAAACCAGAGCATTACAGAGATGGTAGGTGAGCAGAAGGGGCTACGGGACTTCAGTGAGTGAAAACCTGCTTGAAACCCCCTTACAAGGCAGTGAGGAGGCCGACATCACTCCATCTTCCTGTCCTCCACATGTTATCAGGACCTGGAAAAGGACCAATCGAGGAACTAATTCAATGTGTTTTTTAAGGATTTCTATGTGCCATGCTCTATCTTAGGTGCTGTGGTTAGAGCTGTGAGCAAAACAGACCAAAAAAAAAAAAAAAAAAAAAAAAAATCGAGCACGGGATGTGGGAGGAACAGAAAGAAACCCAAAGGAATCAGGACCGAGTGAGAGCTGAGGCTGGGTGGGTGAGGGGGCACCTCATGTGGGCCCTCGTAGGACAGATGAGGGACCTGGGCTTTTATCTACCTAATATGGGAAGCCACTGGGAACCTTTAAGTCAAGTGGGGGTTGGCATTATCTGATTAAAATGGCCACTCCTGCTGCTCTACGGAGAATGGATAACTGCAGCGTGGGCTGGGAGCAAGAACGAGGAAGAAGTCTTTGAATACATCTAGGCAAGAGGTGGTGGTAGCTTGACTAAGTTTGTAACAGTGGAGTTGGAGACAACTGTTTGGATTTGGGCTGGATTTTGGAGTTAGAGTCATCCTGGATGGTGAAAATGTAGATTGGAGCCTAACAAAGAAAGTCCAAGCTTGCCAAAGGTTTCCAAAATACTTGGGGATGGTGTCACAGGCTATAACTGGACTTAATACGATCCCCTCCTCCTGCCCATGCAGGTAGGACTGAAGCAGCTTGCAAGGCCCAGGTCCATGGGCAAACTCACAGCCATTTTGCTCCCAGCAGACTCTTCCGGGAGCCTGTACACTGCTGCTGCAGGAAGCAGGCAGATGCCGCATCAAAATAAATGAATCCCCTCGTGCCAGGCAGCTGGCTTCCTCACAAAAGGATGGATTGGACTGGTTAGAAAGAGCTCGACACTTGTGTTGCGGATCCATTAATGTCAGCCACAGGTTAATTCTGAGCAATTTCCAGGTGATCCAATAATTCATTAAACTGACGAAAACAAATCTTTGGAAAATCGAGCTGGTGACAGATAGAAAGGCAATGATTTATTGTCTGGAGAGGAATAAGTGTTTCCGGATCCATTCTTCAGTCTGTTGAGTGAATCGAAGTGTGCGGGAAGAACAAGGTAGGTGTGAGTTCTGCTTAATGGGCATTGCTCAGCCCCAGCGTGGCAGAAAAGAAGCGTGATGGAGCAGGAAGACATGGGCGTTGGAGTCGGGCAGAACTGAGTTTGAATTCCTGCTCTGCCAGTTGTTAGCTTCTGTGACCTTGGGCAAGTCACTTCACATTTCTGAGCCTCTGTGGGTTTGTCTCTTCTACTGAGGTAATAATATGTTTTCTCTTCCACTGCAGACTGCAAAGAATAAATGAAAATTATATAGCACAGTGCCTACAACATTACAGGGCACTTAATAAAGAGTGAAGATTATTATTATTGGTGAATAAGAAGGAAGATGGGTAAGCTTTTATTCTTTAATGTGCATACCCACTCAATATGAGTACTGCAAGGGGATGGAGGCACTCCTATTACAGCAGAAAGAAGGCTTAAGGAGAGGACAGCAAGGGTTTTCATGGTAAACTCATTGCGAATAGTTAGAAATCAGAAGACTAGAATTATGGGTGGTGAGATTTGGGGACTGCTGATGAACAGGAAGAAAGAGCCCTAGGTTTAAATAGAAGAGTTACTGTACAACAACTCAGGAGCTTCCTTCCAAGTGGCAGTGGAGTGGGTGAGTGCTGTGATGGAGAGGACCATACTTAGAAGATGATGTTGCAATTGGTTCAAAGTCTAGGTGGAGGAGGTGGTTTCTATACTTAGATCTAAAGTATCTTAGACACAGAAGACATCTCAGAAACCAATGGAGGAGCTGCCTTTCCCAAAGCATGTGTAGCTTTACTGTCTGCCATCCTTTTTACCATTTGGTAACAGCATTTCTGTATTCCTTAGGGGCCCACACCTCCCTGGCTTCAGTACAGATGATGTGGGTGGGGATGAATTCCTACTCACCACCAACTTTTGGAGTGCACATTACTCCCTCCTCATCATCTGCCAGGCCTGGCCAATCAGCAAATGTCATCCACCAGCCCCAGTCGTTGACTCAAGCCAGCCCAAGATAAGATATGGTCCCAGCAATTTTGCTGCAACGTTTGCAAAACAGAAACTCATTTTCTTTTGGGATTGCTGAGCTTAGAAAATGTATGGCTGGAATTTCTAGGGACTTGTAGGTGGGAGAGACTTATTTGAGAGCCTAGAAAAAACTTGGAAGAGTTCATTGATTTTGAGACCAAGACACCCTATTTATAGCATTCCCCTAATTTATTAATAAGTAATACAGTAAAGTGGTTGATAACATGGTTCTAAAAGACCTGAGTTAAAATTTTGACTTTGCCATTTCCTATAAATTTTATGTGCCTCAGTGTCCTCATCTTTAGTTAGAAATAATAATATTGTTGCCTCATACTGCAGTAAAAATTAAAAGAGTTAATGCATATAATATACTGAGAATGATGACCAGAAATTGCCAGGGTAGCATTAAATATTAGTTTTTCTTACTCCAGCATAAGAGCTTCATCAGAAAACAATAACTTGGTTTTTGGTGTGGTTTATTCTGAGTGAACCCATGACAGTTCCCTGGGATCACCACTTCCCTTTCAAAGTGCTGGACAGCTCCAGAGAACTGAGTCTTTTCACATTGTGATCAATTGAACAGTTGCTTGATGTAGGCCACTGCTTCTTAGCAGAAGGGAGCCTGTTAAACAAAAGTTCTATCCACACACATTGGTTAGGAAGCACATCCTAAATTGGTGTAAAGTTTAGAAAGTGAGGCTTAAAGTTTTATAAAGGAAAACATGAAGTACTGAGTGGAAGCAATAAAAAGGTAGTTATAGCTATCAGGTTGTTCTATACATGTTTCCCCAGTAAAATTGGAAAACAAAGAGACAGGTGCCAGGAATGACTCACAGGGAAGAGGTCCCAGTATGTAAATGTCATAAGCTCCTGGGTGAATGGTATCCCATTTTCTATGTCTGTCCTTTCCGTTTTTTTTTTTTTTTTCCCTATGGGAATTTTATCACAGCCATAGCAATTCTAGAAAGGTGTGGTGACTTTGCTCAGCTGAAAATAACTAAAAGCTAAAAAGATGGCAGAAAGGGATGCTTCACCATGATTACTGTTCTCATAGATGCATTCCTCCTCTAAGTATATCTTGGAGTTAATAAGTATCTGTTGGAATTCTGTTAGACAAATCTTGGAGTCCACAGACCCTAAGAACCTTCAAGGTTGAGCTTTAGCATCCCCATGGTACATACAAAAGCCCTTGACTTGGTCTATTTTCTAAAACTTGAAAACTCATTTGAAACCAGAGGAGGCCTGGGAACACTTAGAGCATACGCCCCCCTCGGCCATGGAGTTCTGTTAGATTGTATTATTGTTCCCAGGTCCTCAACAGTTCTTCGGGTAGGAGGACAATACATCCCTTCATTGTTATAATGTGACCTGTGGTGCTGCTTCTTGAGGGAGGGATATATATCTCAGCCCCATTGATGACAGGTTTGTCCAGGTGACTTACTTTGGACAATAGTGTATGAGTAGATATGATATAAGCCATATCTTAGAAGCAGTTTTACGATTGTGTGTGTATAATAGCCCTTTATTTCCTCTGCCCCATGAATAGCTTGTCTCTGATAGTGGCTGTTCCTTCAACTTGGATCCTGGAATGAGAAGACATGTGGAGCTGTGGCTATCAGCATATAATAAGATGGAGAAATAAGCCTAGGTTGTTGTAAGCCACTGAAATTTGGGGGTTGCTTGTTATACAGCATAACCTAGAGAAAGTTAACTGACACAGAAGGAGAGAGGGCCATTAATCAATGAACTGACCATTAAATAGTACAGCAGGGGCCAGGGATTTGTTCCTAATGCCAAGCTCCTCGAAGTTAATCCTATGGAATGCTGTCCTTGCTCTTTCAGCCAGTTCAGGTATTTGATGGCTCAGTGTATCTGATTATTGTCTATGTTTGTGTGCACATGAAGGGTGTGTATGATAGTTTCTCGTACTGAGCTCATGCCAGAGGAAACACATGTTTCTGCTTAAAAGCCAGCATGGACTCAGCCTTTTAGTAGCTGTGCCTCACAGAGCAATTAAACATGTCAGATATTCACTATACAGAGCTGATTATTATTCCACCCTTTTCTTTCTCTGAACATGGATTTAGACCATGTTGTGCAGAGTCAATTCTGATTATTTTGGTAGTTATCATCTATAAAGTCACCACAAACACTGAATTAGTGAATACTAAACTGTTGCTTCTGGAGGAAATACAGGGTTAGGTTTCTGTGAGCCTCTGGTCATAACATTTTCATCCATTGATCAATACATAACCTCTTTTTATGTGTGTATCTGTTTAAAGACACCTTCTTTAATTCATGCTGTTGATTCATTAACATTGAACTCAGGGCCACCAGCACTATGTGTCATGCCTGAATGAAGCTTATCTAACACACGTATTTCCTCTGTAAGGCACATTGCAACCTCCTTGTGCCTAGGAACACTAGACAGCACTTCAGCACTACGCTTGGGGGTTGTTTTAAATAGCAAAACCACCAACAAAAAAAAGCATAAAAACACACAAAAAAATATGGCACTAAATATACCATGAAAAGACAGTTGTGTACAGTATGAGAACTACTGAAACAAGAAGACAGAATGTTTCCTTGTTTGGCCTCAGCTGGGAATACATGCATTGGGTGACTCAAACTTTTTTGTTGCTCTGCACACATCCACGGATGATTACGAAAGCATCCCAAGTATTGATTTTGGGGATTACAAATAAATTTGAGCGAGTAGGTAAAGTTGCAAATAAGGAATCTGTGAATAATGAAGATCAACTATATTATTAAGCTGTGCACTTGCATCCCAACTGCAAATATTGAAAATCGACTGTCACGTCAGCCCTGATGTTCAATCATGTCAGTGAGAAACTAGGGGAGAAGCCCAAAGCCACCTCTTTGCCTGTTCTTAATCCCTTTGGCAGAAGTGAGCGACTACTCCAATCCAGGTAGCGTTTTGGTGCTTTACATATAGGATCTAATTTTCATCTTTGATCCATAACAACCCCTGACATTAGTGTTATCTTTCCCATTTTCCCATTTTACTGAGACTCAGAGCCATCAAGCCACCTGCCCAGAACCACACAACTGTTAAGTAGAGTTGGAATGCAGAATCAGGTGTTTGTCTGTTTTTTCTTGACTGCAATCAGTACTAAAAACTGATTTAAGTGGGAGATAATATCAAGTAATAGAAAACAGCATGCATGTACCATGTAGAAGTATTGAACTGGGGAGCTCCAATATGTGAATGTGGTAAAAAATTGAAGTTGAGAGGCAAACTCACAATCCTGAGACCACGTAGAAGGCAAGCAAGAAAAGCCAACACTGAGAACCAGATTTTTTTTTTTTGACTGCTGTATGTAAATTGGCTCCCTGGGAAGATCTTGTGGAAAGAGGCAGGAACGGAGGGCAGGAAGACTCTATTTCTATTTTGGGAGGTTTCTCTATTCATTCAAAGTGAAAAAGCAACAGCTTTTGTTTAAACCCCTAAACAAACTGTTTACTTTTATACCTCATGCAATGCAAAAACTGAGAAATGTGTGGCAGTGCACTTTGAATGGTAATATTGTCCTCAGTGCGTGTTATTAGGAATGCAATGGAGGTATTTAATTAATTACCGCTGACATATGTTTGTGCTAATTTATAAGACCAGTTAGCTCACGCATTGCATCTGAACTCTTGCCTGCTGAGAGAGCTTCTTGAATGCAAAGCAATCACCTGACTTGAAGCCAAAGGGAGATTGAAAGAAATCCCAGAATGTTTTCAGTTTTAAGGTACTAATGGATGACCTAGCTTGATGGTTCTCATCTGGGGGAGATTTTACCTCCACCCCAAGGGGCATCTGGCAATGTCTGGAGACATTTTTAGTGTCTTAACTGGGAACAGGGGTGCTCCTGGCATCTAGTGGGTAGAGGCCAGAGATGCTGTTAAACATCCTGCAATGCCCAGGACAGCGCCAGAGAATTATCCAGCCCCAAATGTCAACAGTGCCAAGGCTGAGAAACTGTGACTTAGCTCACTGCTTCTGTTTTGACCAATGTCCAGACAGCGAGCATGGGTTACTCAACGTTACCCAAAAATTTAGTTGCAGGAACTGGGTGGCAGGATAATCCACAGTCATTAGGAACACAAGTTTTAGAGTCTGAATGATGGGCTCCAAACCTTGGGTTTGAGTCTCACCAACTGGGGGAACTTGGGTAAGTTACTTGAGTTCTATGTACCTCAGTTCCTTCATCCAGCAAGTAGGGATTATAATGATATCAACTAATAGGTTTTTTCAGGATAATCCAATGAGATAAAGCACGGAAGGGACCTCGCACAGGGTGAGGTGCACAGTAGGTTTTCTTTCTTTCTTTTCTTTTTTTTTTTAGTGTCCCTCTCCCTGCCGTTTGCTCTCTGTGTCCATTTGCTGGTGGTCTTCTGTGTCTGTTTCTTGCCTTCTCTTCTCATTTTTCTCCTCCAGGCTTCACCAGGATTTGATCCTAGGGACCTCTGATGTGGGAGAGAGTCACCCTGTCACTTGCACCACCTCAGTTCCTGGTTTCTGGCACGTCTCACCTTGACTCTCCCTTGTGTCTCTCTCTTGTTGTGTCATCATCTGTGGGCCCGGCTCGCCTGCTCACCTTTTTACCGGGAGGCCCAGGGGATCGAACCTGGGTCCTCCCATATGGTAGACGGAAGCCCAATCACAAGCCATATCCACTTCCCATGTTTTCAATTAATGCTTCCTGTTACGATTAGTAGAATTCTGTGCCTTCTTGTCAGCAGGGTTCAGATTAAGCTAAGCACATTATTGGGATGATCACCAATTCAGGAAAAGACACATCCATTTAAAAATTGTCAGCCCTTCAATGTCCTGTGGTAGAGATGCCTCTGGGTCACTAAGGACCAGCTCAGTGGCACCTTTAGTCTCATACCTGCAAGCTGAGGAGGTGCTGGGAGCTCTGAAGAGTGTATCCCACAGGGTGTAAGCATTTTTCTTCTTTGGTTTGATAGCCTCAACACTCCCATTCTCCTGGAATGAAGTGAAGGAAGGTGTGGTAAGCTGAAGCCTGGACCCCCAAAGATGTTCACGTCCCAATCCCTGGAATCCATGACTGCCACCTTATACGGCAAAAGGGACTGAGCAGATATTATGAAGTTAAGGATTTTAAGATGGGAAGATTATCCTGGATTAAATGGGTGGGCCCTAAATGTAATTACAAGAGTCCTTAGAAGAAGGGGCAGGAAGGTCAAAGGAGGAAGAAGGCAATGTGATGGTGGAAGCATGGGGAGAAAAGGCATGGTAATTCATGAGCCAGCGAATTTGGGCAGCCTCTAGAAGTTGGGGAAGGCAAGAATTCTTCCCTAGAACCTCCAGAAAGAAACAGCCCTATCAACATCTTGACTTTAGCCCCATGAGACCCATTTCAGACTTCTGACCTCCAGAACTGCAAGGGAATAAAGCAGTATTATTTTAGGTCACTAAATGTGTGGCAATTTGTTACATCAGCAATCAGAAACCAGCACGGGGGAAGGAGGGCTCATTTGCATAGAGGGCTGAGAATCCTTCTGGGGAGAACCGAATTGCGATGGTGACCCCTTTAGCTTTGAGGTTCAAGGCTATTAGGATATCTCTGTTGACCCGGTGGGGCCCGGGTGAGGTCAACTGGCAGCACCGATCAGGAGGGGTACAGCGGAGGCCCACCACAGGGGAAGGGAGAAGCTGGGGGGGGGACAGAGGCTGGCACCAGGCTTCGGTAGTTGTGGGGGGAAGGCTGGCTCCGGGAGAGTGTGCAGCCATGGCTGAGAACTCTCCAGAAACCGATGCCTTGGCACCACAGATACAAGAGGAGACAGGCCTCTGTTCCCTGGAACAGAAGTCATCCTAAGATGTGGCGAGATAACCATAAACGACAAACCTGAGAAACGATGGCTCGGGACTGAGAACAGGGCAGTGTTGAGTTGCAGATTTGAACTGCATCGCCATGGGGGCAGGAGTTGCAGTAAGAGAGGGAGAAAATGGGAGCACACATGCTCTCCAGCCAGTTATCAGGCTAAGCTGGGGCAGACAGCGCCTCCTCCTGCTATAAACATGCAGATAGGTTGAATAAAACATGGCAAAAATGTGAAAATACCCAGGCAAACTTGAAAGTTACAGAGGGAAGTCCCAGGGCTAGAAATGAAGGTAGGAATGAAAGTCAGAGTAATACGGAGTTCCGTGCGAGCTTGGGATTTGTTTAGGGCTATAAGGATTGAGGCTTGGAGTTCGAATACTCCGTGTGGGAACAGAAGAGGAAGCTTCAGGCCCAGGGAAGGGCATGAGCTAGGAGCCTCCTGCACAAAGTCTAACGCATTCTTCTCTGCAAAGTGGCCCTTCCTCCAAGGGGAACATTTTGGGAAATGGGGCAGCGGGGACACTTTTTATTATCACATGGGGAGGGGGGGTTTAGTTGCATTGGGTAAAAGGGAAACAGGGTGCAAGATTCCCAGTATAGGGATGCACCGGGCAGTGTTGGCACAACAAGGAATTCCCATCATCCCACACAACTTTCAGATGCCTACTAGAAATTTGTCGAGGTGAAAAAGCTATGCATCATCACGACCTAAACCCGAGAGTGAACGCTGCATTATATAGAAAAGTAAGATATTTTCTGCTCTTTTAAATACACCGAATTTCCTAGAAATTCAGATACTATGAAAGTCAAGGCCAGTGAGTATTTTAATTCTGTTCAGAACCATAGCAAGAATTGTTTACAATCCCGGAAAATCACGTGGCTGATAGCAACTCTGCTCGTGGTATTTGAATCCCCAATACAACCCCACTTTGGCCTGTATCTGTAGCTGTTATAGTGGCCATGGTGACTCAACATATAGGCAGACACATCTCATTATTTTATTAGGGCTTCTAGTTGTTATCATGCCTGAGCATTTATATATCAAAATGCATATGATAGCAAATTTTGCATACATATAATGGCCTTTTCTTAAGGTTATGAGTACAGGGTCTATTAGCTATGGATTTCACTTCAGAATAGTAAAGAGAGTATTAGACACTATTTATTATTTAAAAAGGCCATTGAATTGGAGCAGATTGAATATAACTGGTCTAGAATCTCAAGGCACTGTCATATCCGTTGAAAAGGAAATGGAAAGAGTCTGCCAACCAGCCAGGGGGAGCGGCAAGGGACCTGTCTGTTGCCTGCCTAGTTTCTTGGGATGAATGAAAATGTCACCTATGAAGAAGAGAACCCCCAGGTTCCTACAAGGTGGGGGAACCACAGGCTGGGTAATGAATAGATTCTGTTGAATGAAGTCCAAAACTCTTGGTAGGCAAGCTGGGGGCAGGGGGGGGGGGGGAGTGGGAGGGTGCTGCGGGACTCTTGAGAGAAGGGTCCGAAAACCAGGTTAATCTCTTCCAGAAACTTGTTGCTAGCTCCAAAATCTCCCACAGGGTTAATGGAAAGGCACAGGAGTCACTCATTCATGAGGACCCAGCCCTGGGGATTCAAAACCAGTTTGAGTCATAAGCTCACTACTGGCACATGGGCAAGTCCTTACGCATTCTTTTCTGCATTGGAAAAGCAGGCACAAGAACACCAGCTTCCTAAAGAGGATGTAAAGCAGTGGTTCTCAAATAGGGTGACTTTGCCACCCAGGGGAAATTTAGCAATTTCTGGACACAATACTGGCACCTACTGGGTAGAGACCAGGGATGTTGTTCAACATCCTACAAGGCACAGGACAGCACCTCACCCCTCCCCACAACAAAGAATGATCTGGCCCCGATGTCAACAGTGCCGATGCCGAGAAACCCAGGGATGGAGATGCCATGAGCTCATGCCTGAAAATACCTGGCGTGACTCCTGGCTCACAGTGGGGGCTGGGGAACTAGGTTTCCCAATGAGCCCCCAGCTGGACTTCAGCTGCACAAAGGTGTTCACAGGTGTTTCCAGACCTGGGAACCTGAGAAGGGAAGGGCGAGAGCAGTAATTGTTCTCTTCGTCATTATTGTGGCTACTTTGATTATTACTAACGGATGGTGTTTATTCAGAGCTGACCATGTCAGGTCCACGTTTTCCGTGGAGCGTCTCACAAGCACTCCATGAGGTATGTGAGATAGGTCCTTTCATCGTCACCATTTTACAGAGAATGAAAGTGAGGGGCTGACCACAGAGAGCACTCAGTTGTCCACAGTTTGCATAGCTGTTTACGGGGGATTTTCCAAGTGCTTTCTCTGAACCAGACCTCCTGCTTCGGCAAGAAACTGCCAGGCATTCCTTTGGAGTGGAGAGCGGAGTCAGGTGTCTAGGTTACTGCTCCCAGGGTCCAGAGAGGTTAAGCAATTTGCCTAATGTCACACAGCTGGAAAGTGAGCGTGCTCTGCTATGGCCAGAGACAAATGCCTCTCCAGAGGTCACAGGAACTGCCGAAGTTCTGTTCATTCTGGGCCTTCAAACCATAAACCTTGGGTAGCCAGGAATGAGCGTGGGCTTGTGCGAAGGCCTGCTCGCCCTCCGGCTGTATCCCCTGTGTCAGGCACCGCAGCCCTGCGGCAGCCACGGGCTGGGAGGGACCACTTATGTCTCTCATCTTGATATTTAGCTGCTGTTTGAACGTGGTAAAGATTTTTTTCCTTTTTTTTTTTTTTTTTTTAAAGATTTATTTATTAATCCCCCACCCCCACCCCCCGCCCTTGTTGTTTTGCGCTCACTTTCTGCTCTCTGTGTGTTCTTTGGTGTCTGCTTCTTCTCTTTAGGTGGCACTGGGAACTGATCCTGGGACCTTCAGGAGTGGAGAGAGGTGCTCAATCTCTTGCACCACCTCAGCTCCCTGGTCTGCTCTGTCTCTTGTTGTCTTTCTTCTGTGTCTGTTTTTTGTTGTGTCATCTTGCTGCGCCAGCTCTCCATGTGGACCAGCACTCTGCATGGGCCAGCTTGCTGTGTGGGCCAACTTGTCTTCAACTAGGAGGCCCCGGGAATCGAACCCTGGACCTCCTACATGGTAGACGGGAGCCCAATCACTTGAGCCATAGCTGCTTCCCAAGATTCTTTTCTTGTCTTAAAAGGCCTTGGTCACCCTACACTGTCTAAGATATCACTGGAAAGAGGAAAACAGGGAAACTAAGCATTTATTTAATTCCAAGCACACGTTAGAATATACACACACATATATATCCAGAGAGAGATATAAATATATGTGTCATGTGTATATATATGTGTTCATTTATTTTGGTCTCATTTTGTGTTCCCAGCAGATAGGTAGGTGCTATTATGCCCTTTTAATGGATGAAGACTGCTGCTCAGAGAGGTTAAGTGATTTTCCTGTGTCCACACAGGCCCTGGAATCAAACTCAGTTCTTCTAGAATTAATAATCCACACTCTTTCTGTAGAATTTTGCTAACTCAAGGCAGCAGGATGATTAGATGATTGAATCGAATCTTGTTAAATCCTCAAATCACTTGCACTTTTAATTAAAATGGCTTTTCCTTATTTTTTTCCCATTCCTTCTCAGAAAGTTAGATGAAGGTCGGTCAGCTCAAACAAAAGACACTTCCAAGGAATTTTCTTGAAAATCCACTTTACTGCCTCAAAAGAAAGAAAGAAAAGACAAAGCTCATCCTAGTGTGCATTCAGAGTGAAGTGAGTAAAAGTTTAAAAACAGTATTTTAACCCAGAAGGGAAAGTGAATCTTAAATCTGTACAGCATCCACAAGTTTGCCTTCATATCGATCCCTTTGTTTCAGCCTGCAAGACACTTTTTTAGACTAGTTAGGCCCTTTTATATGTTTTTGTTTTGTGCTGAGAATGTAATAACTTGTTTCCGTATCTTTTACTTGTAATCAGCCCTAAGTAACCATAAGAATGGTCTACAAGCCTAGCTCCTCCAGGAAGGAAGAAATTCACTCTAAAAGGTAGTGGATCTGTGATTGATTATAAATGGGAGGGTCACTGGGCCCACAGGTCACCTGAGAACACCCTGCCATTTCTGTTTTCATCAGATTAAGTCAGGTCCCCAATTCCATACTCAGTGGGGAAATTTAATCTCTGCTCCAAGATTCCTACAGATTCCAGGGGCTTGTATTCTTAGGATTACCTCTACTTCTAATTTCCTTTTCCTGGTGAATTTTCAACCTCACCCCACCCTCTGGGGTGCCCACATGGCTGTGGATCCCAGAATCTTTCCTCAATTTTCTCAGTCTCAAATCCAAGAAAGACATTTATTTGGGTGTGTAACAGCTGTAAAGGAAGATTTTAAGTGATGGACGGCTTTTACACAGCACACAACTTGAAAATTGATTTTTTAGGTGCACGTGGTCTTAGAAATCCTTTAGCGATTCCTATCTTCGATTTTTTTTTTTTAATTGACCATTCCTGGTCTTACTTCTGGATGCTCTTCTGTGACTCTTCCCTTCTCCCCTTCCTCTCTTACTCCTCCCAACCCCAAATTGCTGGGGTATGGGCCTGGTTATCTCTTTCTTTCTTTCTTTTTTTTTTTTTTTTTATATTAATTTGGGTAATGCTTTATTTTTGTCACAGTATGACTATACTCCTTTGAAGCCCTATGTAGAAATGTAAAATATATAATTACAAATTTTAAATCTCATATTTTATTTTTATCTTAATTGTTATTATTTTTTATATTCTTGATTGTTGAAAAACATTTATCAACCAAGTCACTTCTTTTTATTTTGAATAATATAAACAACAAAATCCATCTCTGAATAAAAGTTGATTAAAAGGTGAAATGGAAGGCCTTATTATGACATATCACAGAGGGCACATGGACCTGGGAGAGAATTTGGCAGGGTTTAAACTATTTACTTCTCTATTCTTAATCTTCTCCATCAATAATCTCTTTTTTTTTTTTTATTTTTATTATGGGTAAAAATCAAAATTCTCACAATACATACAAACATTTGCAAAATGATATATAAATATATATGCATATATGTGTATTTGCTTACAAAAATGTTTATATATATATATATATATACATATATTTTAAGAGGTGCTTAGATTACCCAAAATATTACACGGAACCCACTGGGATTCCCATGTTGCCCACCTGCCACACCTCCCATCACATCCCACACAAACATCTCCCACAGTGTGGCCCACCACCCTCAATGAACTTACACATCCTGGAGCCTTGCCACCAACCATAGACCACAGTTCACACTGTAGACCACACTCTCTCCCACTCAGTTCTGAGTGGTGTGTGCTGATTTAAAATGGCCTACATCCGTTGCCACAACAGTACTCAGGACATCCTCCAACTCCCAAAGAAGCCACTGTATTTCAACTGCTTGTCCCCTCCCTACCCCAAAAGTGTCAAGTGGCCACTGGCTCCACCTCATTGTTATAATTTCTTGCGTTGCTAGAATCACCATATGTGAACAAGAGAATACCATCAAGTCCACTCTAGTCCATAGTTCTTCTCCCAATCCTGAGGGGACTGGGATGGTGATGTCCACTCCACCTCCAAGTGAGAGAGGGCTTATATGCCATGGATATGGTGGGTGGGATGATCCTGCCTGCAGATGCAGGCCCTCTCCATTCCCTGGGATGGCC